>VDFB02000015.1:577165496-577309759 GCA_007258455.2 Sequoia sempervirens
TTACCACATTAAGAACCAACAATCCTTCAAAGAGGATCTCAAAGGAAACCTTGTACGACAAGTTTCACATATTCACAATATCTTTAGAAACAACTCCATTTGAAACCAACACAACCACCTCCTTAAACAAACCCCAAGCCTCTTGAGGTAGGAACATAGAGCAACAAACATAAACATTACATAAATTATAACCCTTGAGCAAGCCTTGCTTGGAGGAACCTAAGCAGGAAACAAACAACCTCAGAACATGACAATGCCCCCTCCACCACAAAGAAACAAAAGGAAATACACAAAAGAATGCTTTCCGGTGACCAAAGTTTGTAAGACAACCATAACCTTGAAACCCATAGAAGCAAGAGTGAGCTCACCTCCAAAATAGAAGAACAAGAGGACAAAACACCCACCTCAAACAAAGAAGTGTAGAGCAATAATAGCCCATCCCCAATGAAGCCATAAGCTTGAACATGAAAAAGCTAGAGTAGAGCAACCAAAAAGAAGAGACGGTAGCACTCAACCCAAGCAAAGTAGCAAAGTAGGCACTAGAAAGAGAAAAATATCTCAATAGCCCATGAGGGCACAAAGAGAACACATCAAAAAACATCCAACAAATTCCCACCCTCTAGAAGAATATCTCAATAGCCCATGAGGGCACCAAAGAGAATGCAACAAAAAAATCCAACAGTCGTCCACCCTCCAACAATTAGATAAGCAACAAGAGATAAAGAGAAAACATCTAAATACCATGCCATAGAGTCCTCCATAGACATCAAAACAACGACCTCCAACAAGATCTCAAATGAAACATTGATGCACACAAAAGAAAGCATGAATAGAGCAAAGACTTTGGAGCAGAAGAGCAAGAAGCATAACCCTTTAAGGGAAAAACTTGACACCAAGAACTCGCTAGCCACAACTAAACCGTCCACCTCAAGGAAATGTTGCAACTCAAAACAACATGTGGAATTGAAAGTCTCCACAAAAGAAACATAATGACACCCAAAAGAGCCACCTCACTCAGAGAAAGGAGATGCACTAGAGCCAAGCCTCTAACCAAAACCCCAAGTAGGCATCCAAGAGAGGCCTCAAGAAAATACAAGTCTCTAGGCAGCAGCTAGGAACAAGAGAGAAGAGATGAGTCTATCACAATCACAAATTCACCCACCAAACAATGCAATCAGCGCACCCAATTACGAGCTAGAAAGACCACGAGGGACACACTCGACACAATAGAGACAAAAGCCACACCAACAAAACAAAGGGGAAGTGAAAAGAACTTATGCTAGTTACCCAGTAGGCGCAAACATAGCTGCAGACAATGAAACAACTAGAAAAACTCATCGTCATCCTCTGGATCGTCTCCGCCATCACCCTCCCCTTCAGGAATTTTCAAAAACCCACCTTGGCATGATTTCCCACTCGGAGCCATCTCCCTTATCAATTGATTTTTTTTTAATTAAAGGAGATGTTTTCTATTTAAAAATAGTTATTAAAGGAGATGTTGAAAGATTCATGATTTATTTTGAAAAAAATGAAAAAAAAAACATTTAGAATCTGCACACAAATTGCCACAAATCACTAGTTCACTTCATCTTCAAATCCTTAACGGTTTAGCTGCTATAGGTCTCAAAAGATGAAGATTCAGTTAAAAATATTGATGTAAATTTCCATCTTGGGAAAAAAGTGAAACACAATATTGTGATTTCACCCATAATTATCTACAATAGGTCGATTAGAATAATTATCCAATGGTGTTACAACAACTCTGCAATCTACATTCTATGGCTATAATAGTAACATAGTTGCATAGATAGTGGTATGCTACTTAATGTATATATTTTAATATATAAATTCCATGTATTTCCTATAGAACCTCATAAGATTTGTAATTCATATTGCATTAACAATCTAAATTATTAATGGCTTTATAATTCATTCATGGGAATAAGAGTTGGAAGTACATGAAGGGGGTGGAGATTCATTGCTAAGTAGACAAGGGGGTTGACTATCCGATGCAGAGTCTAGGTGGATAATAACTCTCAACAAACTAATGACAATATCAGAAACAATGAACCCTTCTTGAAAACACCTTCAATTTGCCAAGCATCAACTCACCCTCAAGGGTCTCAACCCTTCAAATTTGCAAAACAACACCAACCCTCCACCAAGGCCTTGAAAAAGTTTCTAAACATTCCAATGATGACAATTTACCCATTTAAAAGCAATCTCAAAGTTAGATTCTTCACAACCTTCAAAACTCACCTTTTACCACTAGCATTCCTTGTAGTACAGGAAAACTAATTTTTTAGTCTTTAGACCAAATCCTTCCAAAACACCAACTAAATAAGACATAGAATAAAGCACCCATTTTAGATTCATTCATCATATCAAAAACTCAGATATTACTCTTTTGAATCAAAGATTTCAAAATCAAGAATTTCACAGTTTTAGGCCTCTAATTAGGCCATTTTTACAAAGAGACCCCTCTTTAATCTTATCATCAGACCACCAAACCAAAAAAAATTCTTGAGAAATGATACAAAACCACATATTTCCTAGGTCTTAAGTCCTCATTTGTTCTTATACACTCTTAAACTCAAACCCTCCAAAAAACATGTAGAAACCAAGGGTTTTAGGGTACCCTTATTAAAAGTTCACACTCCCAGTCACTCCCAACCAAACCAACTGCTTAGACACATCAAATATTGTCCCCCATGCTCAAAAAACACTCACTTGGCCTTTGGCATCATTTTTTTATCATTTCATAGGTTTGAACCACCCTTTTCCAAGAGGAAACACACATTTTCCAGTCATAGGGCTCCACCCATTCACTACCAATTCAATCTCACAGCATATTGAATGTGTTAAACATCTAATTTATATGTTAGAGGACCCATTCCACAAGATACAGTAAACACAAAAAGTGGAATGGGTCATTTTATCATTTTTTGAAGACCCTCAACCCACAAATCTGGAAAAAAATAGGTAGCAGCAATAAAAATTGAATAAATTTCACAAAACAAGGAGTTAGACCCTCATATTTGAAGAAAATTAAAGATAATTCATAAGCCTACAACTTCCAAAAACGTTTCAGAGCATTTGGAGTCTGTACTGATCCATACAATGACAAAAGTAGAGAAAAAACAATATTTTTTTGAAAAATAATGTTTTATTGATCAAAAAAGGCTCACCAATCTCCAACCAACTCCTCTTTTGAGCCATTGAAGGTTCTTATACATTTTTTTGTTTCATTCCAACTTCTTCCAACACCTATAACTGATTTTTAATCATTAAGACCTTCTAATCTTCATTAAGTTGCATTTAAAGACAAATTGCATATGACAATATTACATAAACTTTGCAACTTTTTAATTTTGACACCCAAAAACTCCTAGATCACTCTAACACCTCTAATTCACCATATTACAACATATTAGACCTCATTCTTGCACATTTACACCCAAATTCAAGGATTTTCCTTCAAAAGGCTACAAATTCAAATGTTAACAATTTTGTAGCAAGAATGCATTATTTGCACTTTTGACTACCAAGACTCAAAATAAATAAACCTAATACACCTTAAATGGTCTTAATTGACCTTATTTAGCATAAATAAACCTAAAACATTTTGATCTAACCCATTGACCACCTATCAACCTTCAAAAAGTGAATTTTTGCAACTAGGAGACTAGGTGCTCCCAAGACTATCCACCCTTGGGATTAGAAGTAGGAAAGAATCTTAGCACCCTATTGAGGTTCCTTCTCTAATCTTTCCCAATGATTTATTATTTAGGGGATAATAATTTAGAATTGGCATTGTGATTTACTCATCCATATCAATATATTGGGGAGGATATGGATGAGTAACTCACAATTATAATTCTAAATTATTATCCCCTCATAATCAATCATTGGGGAAGATTAGAGAAGGAACCTCAGTAGGGTGCTAAGAGTCTTTCCTACTTCTAAGCCCAAGGGTGGATAGTCAACCCCCTTGTCTACTTAGCAATGAATCTCTCCCCCACTTCATGTACTTCGAACTCTTCTTCCCATGAATGAATTATAGAGCCATTAATAATTTAGACTGCTAATGCAATATGAATTACAACTCTTATGAGGTTATATAGGAAATACATGGAATTTATATATTCAAATATATACATTAGGTAGCATATCACTATCTAAGCAACTATGTTACTATTATAGCCATAGAATGCAAATGCAATAATTTGGTGTGCAGATAATTATTCTAATCGGCCTACTATAGATATGTGTGTGTGTGTGTCAAATAATGTAGTGGATGTAACAATACAACTGATAAATTAATTATATTATATTATGAATCATTGGATAACATTATTCTAGGGTTAAACTAGAGTCTATCAAAAGTTGTAATTGAATAAAATATATCTCTTACTTGGAAATTGTGATTTTGGGGTGGAATTCTAAGTATACTAAATAGGGGACATTACAAGTGGTATGAGAGCATCATTTTTTCCAGCCTAAGGGACGAAAGCTAGTGGATGTAACTTAGCTAAAAGTCCCAAAGGTCCTTACAAAGAGAAAAGAAGAAACTTTCAAACAACATAATGGAGGAAAAAATGGTAAACAAACTAAGAACCTTCATGGAACAAACAACCAAAACCCTCATGGAGAAAAAATGGACAATGCCACAACTATTTCTCCAAACCATTCAAAACATGAACAAAAATAACCTATAAAACTAACCAAACCAATGGGAGGGATGCTAAATTTAACCATTCAAGGGTATCAACCCCTAGGGTAACTAGACCCTCATTCCTACCTAGGGAAGGGAAAACAAGAGAGGAAGAAAAAAACAATACACAATAACTTTGATGAATATGTTGCAACCCACTCAAAGTTAGGCCCTAAAATTAAGAGAGATATCTCATTTGAGGCATACTGTGAAGCAAGATCATGAACTACCTGTAGAAAATAAAGGAGATAACCCAACATAATTTTAAGACAAAGGGTAAGTAAAATAACCCTACCCAACTATGATGGATTAGGGAAAGTCACAACATGCTTATGGGTTCAAAATATGGACACATACCTATCCCTTAGCCCCATGACGGAAGAGGATGCCATTGAATTCGCCATTTTACAATTAGAAGGAACCACTCACGATTGGTGGCATCATGGCCTCATTACCCAAGACCACCAACACATGACAACTTATGATGAGTTCACTTGAAAAATTATTACAATATTTGATCAAAAGCATCTTGAATGGTACTTTAAAGAATTAACACAACTAAAACAAAATGGGACCGTGGAGGATTACGCCACCGAATTGCAAATTTTTTTAGTTATGGTACCAAAAATTTCCCAAAGGAGACTCACATACTTATTTGTAGAAGGGCTAAAATAATCAATTTGAGGCCTAGTGAGTGTGCATGAACCCACAATGCTAGGAGATTACATTCAAAAGGCATTAAGATTGGAAAAAACATTATCAAAGGATAAAACCTACTAAAATATTTTCTCCTCAAGAACACATACCAAACCCCCATAGATGAAGGATTGGCATAAGAGGGAATAGCCTTCAAAAGGGGAATGGGAAGAGCTTTGAAAAAAGAAACTATGCTGCCATTGTAAGGAAAAATAGGAGCATGGTCATGTTTGCAAATAAGATTAACTTAAAAGGTGACAAGATGACCTCAAAAGGGACAAATTATGCTTCAAATGCAAGGAAAAGTGGGGTCCAAGACACATGTGTGGAAGGAAAATCCAAGCACAAAATATAGAGGAATTATCTAGCAATGAAGCAAGGGAAGAAGAGGAAGAAATCCTGAGAAAAAGAAGATGATGTGATGAAGAAGAACATGGAACTTTAGCTGCCATCTCAAAAACATCCAAACACCAACTCTTTCAAATCAAAATTATTATTAAGGGGAAAAAAGTAACAACCCTTGTGGATAGTGGCGCAACCCATAACTTTGTTGATGAAAATTTAGCTAAAAAAATGAAACTAGAAGTAGAAGATTTTAAGGGATTCGATGTCACCTTGGCTGATGGATCTACCACCCCTTTCACAAAAAAGGTTTCATAATTAAGTTTCACATTAGGGAAGCATTTAATAAAATAATATTTCTATATCATAAACATGAGGGACACTAATGTAATTTTGGGTGTCCCATGACTCCACTCATTGGGATGATTCTTCATGGACTTTTCAAAATTGGAATTAAGTTTTTAGCATAATGGACAAGATGTCCTCTTACAAGGATGTCAAATGGGTCCTCAAGAGTAATATCATCCAAAAGGATGGAGAAATATTTTAAGCATGGAAAAATGGAATGGGTCACCCAATGGTTAATCCTAGACAAGTCTTTCGTTAAAGGAAAATCAATTCATGTTGACATACAACCACTATTGAATAAACATAAGGTCTTTAGTAACATCCCTCTAGGAATTCCACCAAAGAGAGGTTTTGAGCACTCCATTGAACTAAAGGAAGGGGAAAAATTTATTGTTACCACTCCCTACCATCATCCTAAAAAATACAAAGAAATTAGAAAATCCATAAAAGATTTGTTAGAAATGTTATATCTAGCCTAGCTGTATTCCTTTTTCCTCTTCAGTTGTACTTTCAAAAAAGAAATATGGGACTATGAGAATGTGCATTGATTATAGGGAACTTAACAAAAAGACAATTAAAAATTGATACCCCATTCCAAGGGTCTATGAACTAATTGACGAGCTTCATGGGGCAAAACACTTCTCAAAAATTAACTTACAATCAAGGTACCACTAGATTAGACTAAGGAAAGAAGATATACCCAAAACAACCTTTAGGTGCCATTATGGTCATTTTGAATTTCATGTCCTACCCTCTGGGCTAACAAACGCCCCTGCCACTTTCCAATCATGTACGAACTGTATCTTTAGGGGGCAACTAAGGAAATTCCTATTGGTCTTCTTTGACGATATACTAATTTATAGTAAAACTTGGGAATAACATGTAATACACATAGACAAAGTGTTGGGAATACTTGAGCAACATTCACTATTTTCCAAATTATCCAAGTGAGTTCGAGGAGGAATAAATTTTGTACCTAGGGCAAAAAATCAATGCTCAAGGAGCAAGTGTAGATGAAGATAATATTGGGGCCATAAGGAGTTGGATAAAACCTAGAATCTTAACACACCTTAGGGGTTTATTGGGACTTTGTAGCTATTATCAGAGATTTGTCAAAGACTTCTCAAAATTTATTGCTATCCTAATCAATTTGACCAAGAAAGGAGCATTTACCTAGAATGAAAAAGCACAAGCGATCTTTGAAAGATTCAAAGAGGTGATGAGTTCTTGTCTCGTTTTGGAAATACATGATTTTTCTTCACCTTTTGAATTATATTGTGATGCTTCGGGGGAAGGTATTGGGGTATTATTGATGCAAAAAATCACCCCATAGCCTTCAAGAGCAAAAAAATCAAAGAAATAAAAAGAACATATTCAAAAAAATGTTAGCAATCATGCATGCCCTAGTAAAAACTAGACAATACCTAATATGTGGGATATTTGTAGTAAAGATTGATCATAATAGTTTGAGGTTCTTCCTAAACCAAAAAGACTTAAATGATAGACAACAAAAATGGGTAAGAAAATTACAAGCATATGATTTCGACATCGAGTACAAGGAGGGAAAAAATAAAGTGGTAGTTGATGCCTTATCATGAAGGCCTCACCTTGGTACCATGAAAATAGTATCCACAGAATGAAAGACTTCCATACTTATAGAATATGCTAAGGATGCATTATCAAATGATATAATAGAAGGAAAGGTACAAGATTAAAGATACCAAGTCATTGATGATCTCATTATTTACAAGAACATGATATACGTCACTCCAAGGTCAAAGTTAAAGAAATAAATTTTGAAAGAATACCATGACAACCCATCATATAGATATCAAGCAAACTACAATAATTACAAACAAATTAGGGAAAGATTTTCCTAGAAGGGCCTCAAAGGAGATGTACTAAAACATATTAGGGAATGAATGATGTGCCAAAGAAATAAAGAGGAACATACATATCCAACATGACTTCTCCAACACTTTCCTATACCTAATTAGAAGTGGGAAAGCATTTCTATGACTTTATAACAAGGTTATGTAAGGTACAAGGAAAATATTTCATCTATGTTGAGGTAGACCGTCTAACCAAATACACACACTTCATGGACATATTGATGGATTTTAGAGCCCCACAAGTGGCATAAGTTTCATTTAAAGAAGTTTTTAGATTACACAGTTTTCCCCAACACATTGTGAGAGATTGAGACAATTACTTGGCTATTTTGGTAGGAATTATTCAACTTAGCTAGAAAAAAATTATCCCCTAGAACCAGTTATCATTCATAAATAGATGGGTAGATAAATATTTTAAATAAATGGTTAGAGGGGTATTTAAGGAACTACATCACTAAGCAACAAAATACATGGATTAAATGGCTACATTTGGGAGAGTATTGCTACAACACCACCCACAATATGTCTATAGGGATGAGACCTTTCCAAGCACTATATGGAAATTCAACATCTTTTAGAGATTTGATCTGTTTAGAGAGTCATGACCAAAGAGATAAATATTTTATACAACAAAGTGTGGATGTCATGAATACAATTAAGGACAACCTACGTCAAGCAAGAAACCAACAAAAAGTGTATGCAGATAGAAATAGGACCGACCAAACATTCAAGATAGAGGACTTGGTCTTCTTAAGGTTGCATCCATATAAATAGTCATCAATCAAGATAAGTGGGACTAAGAAACTTAAGCCTCGATTTGATGGGCCATACAAAATTTTGAGGAAAATAGGAGAAGTTGCTTATGAGTTGGAGTTGCTCACAAATAGAAAAATTCATGTGTTCCACATTCGCCTCAAGAAGCTATTAGGGAAACACATTTCCCCATATATAGAATTACCACCATTGGATGATGAGGGAAACTTGATTTTGGAGCCAAAAATCATTCTGAATATGTGAGAGAAGAGATTAAGAAACAAGGCTATTCTTGAGTATTTGGTTAAATGGAAAGGAGTACCTGAAGGGGATGCCACTTGGGAAGGAGCCGAGATCATTGATCATCCCAATTTAAAATTTATTGAGGACAAGCAATCTTAGGAGGGGTGGATTGTCATGCCCCCATGAAGAAATAAGGAAATAAATCACTTTCATGCCCCGTGGAAGAATACGTATAATATTCCTAGATTATGCTAACCTCCACATGAGAATTGTGGGATAAATAATAGGATGATTTCCTTAAATTAATGGGGATTAAATATAATGCAATAGTAAATGGTAGAGACAACAACGATTATGACCAAGAGAGGTCAACGATCCTTGGTAAGAAATAATAAAAATTAAATAAGCAATAATTGTTAATTGCTAAGAGCAACAATTAGAATGATTAGTTATGACACTAAGATAATCCTAAAAGTCATGACCATTTGAATGGTCACTTTAATCACTCTAATCCAAAAGACATGTATCATGTGGATTGGACACAAAGCATATAAAGGGAAATTAGGAAGGAAGGGATGGGAATCAAACAACATTGAAGATAATATGTAGACTAATATCTATAACACGATGATTAGAATAATTATCTGCACATCAAACCATCTCATCTGCATTATGTGGCTATAATAGTAACATAGTTGCATAGATAGTGGTATGATAATTAATATATATTTGAATATAACAATTCCATTTATTTCCCATAGAACCTCATAAGAGTTGTAATTCATATTGCATTAACAATCTATATTATTAATGCATCTATAATTCATTCATGGGTAGAAGAGTTGGAAGTACATGAAGTGGGGGAGATTCCTTGTTAAGTAGACAAGGGGGTTGACTATCCACCCTTGGGCTTAGAAGTAGGAAGGAATCCTAGCACCCTATTGAGGTTCCTTCTCTAATCTTCCCCAATGATTGATTATTGAGGGGATAATAATTTATAATCGGCATTGTGAGTTACTCATCCAAACCAATATATATATATATATATATATATATATATATATATATATATATATATATCTGTGTGTGTGTGTATGCATATATATACATATATATGTTCAATAATGTAATCGATGTAACAATAAAAATGATGAATTAATTATATTATATTATGAATCATTGGCTAACATTATTGCAAGGTTAAACTAGAATCTATCAAAAGTTATAATTGAATAAAATATATCTCTTACTTGGAAATTGTGATTTTAGGGTAGAATTCTAAGTATACCAAATAGGGGACATTACATAAGGATTAAAGTCATACACATCACCTCAAGGTATTGGATCTTGCCTGCCTAAATTATTTTGATGCCTACCAAAGTGTTAGCCTTCACAAAACAATGATAACATGAACACACACAAACTCACATAGGATTTGAAATGATGTTAGGATCTTGAATTGCTGCAATAAAGGTCTGAAATGTTGCTCTTGACTTGCTTGATAGTGATCTTGATAATAATTGCTCAAATGATTTCCTAGATAGATTTGAAATGATGTAATAACTAGGTATTTATAGGTGTTTCTCTAACTTTCCAAGAATTAGCTCCCGATAGACAATATTTGCAATTTGAATTTTGACTGTTAAAATGCCAACATTGACATATCCAAAATTGGTCCCCCAAAAAATAGGGGGACCCATTCACCCTAGGGCGAATGGGTCCTTACACTATTTACAAGAAAGTGGTACAAATGGGCTATAAAATGCATAATTTAGGAAATTAGGGACCCAAATAGGCTCAATAATTTAGGGGGAGAAAAACATAAAGTGAAATTATCAAGGATGGCAATTTATGATGGCACACAAAGGATGATAGGTCTAAATTAAACCATAGAAGAAGGATATTTTTCTTGGGGATAAGATCTATAAAGGTTTTGATGAGTTATTTTAGTAGCTTTCTAGTTCTAAAGAAGTCTTTAGCATCCTTAATAACATCGTATCTCACAATATCCCAAAAATCCTAGAAGAAAGGGGAAATCCGTCAAGGCTTGGGGCCTTAAAGGCACCCATAGAAAAGGTGGAAAATCTGAATTCCTCCTCAATAATAGGCATGAAGAGTAACAAATTATCTTCCCAAGAGAGTAAGGATGGGATGTTTTCCAACATTTTTTCATCAAGCCAACTACAGTGGTTAATAGATTTTTCAAACAAGAAATTTTGAAAATACCTAGAAGAAACTTGACCAATTTTTTCATCAAAGCTAACTTTAGATCCATTCTCATCAAAGAGACTATAAATATTATTCCTTTTCCTATGTGTCATAACATATTAGTGAAAGAAATTAGTGTTCATGTCACCCTCTTTCAGCTGTTGAACTCTGGATTTTTGCTTCCAAAAATTCTTCTCTTTCCTCCTAGTATCTTTCTAGTCTTGTTGCAAGGAGTTTTTAATTAGGAAGGTACTCTCTGAAATGTCTCCTTAAGACATTCTATTCTGGACCTTTGTTAGTCTAGAAAATATCACTTTATTTTTCTTCAGGTAATCCCACAATATGAGTCCCACTTTTTGGCCAAGATGGGCAATTATATCAACATTTTTAACCGTATCTTCACTGTTTGAGACCTATACTAGCTAAACAATTAAGAATTTGAAGATGATGCGAACTAGTGATTTATGGAGATTTATGTGTAGATTCTAAATATTTTATTTTTATTTTTTTGAAATAAATCATGAATCTTTCAACACCTCCTTTAATAACCAGTTTTTAATAGTAAACAACATTTTTAGAAAGTAACATTTATGTCATCCAACATAACTTTTTTTCTAGAAAGGATAAAATTCTAATTTTTAAAATATATATTCTTAACATCAATATCTAGTGCATGGATATTTTTTCATAGTTTTTTTTAACATATTTTTTTAATTAATTTTTAAAGTCACTATAACTATAATTTGGACATAGGTGTAATTCGTCCAACATAAATTTTATATATCAAATTCATTTTTTTTTTGGTGAAACAAGGACATCAATACCTAGTGCAAAAAGGTATTTTTTGAAATATTTTTACAATGCTTTACTCATTTTCCACCTCTGTAGAATGAAGAACTTGATGTTCGGTGAAAAACCTATGTTCAATAAAAATTAAAAATTGAATTCATCATAAAATGAAAATGTAATTAAGGGTTATTTTTAGATTAGATTAAAGGTTAGCAAATCAATACAATTCAAGAAACCCAAAGCAATTACAAAATACAAAGGAAGTAAATGAAAGAACGATTATACCATAAAACCGACGATACCTCCATGATACAAACCTTCTAGCTTGCTGGCTGATGTATTGCCCTCAGATTTGACGTGCGAGCAATCTAAAAATACAAGTCTAAGTCCTACACCAAGCTTTGAAGGATTTGATCAATGCTTAAATGTCTAATGCCTATGACAATATAATTGAAATGCCTATGCCTAAATATGCCAAGACTAAATGAAGTAAGATGACAAATGCTGCAATGTCTAATGTGTAATATCTAATGCGTAATGTATAAAAATATTGCCTAATCCAAAAATGAGAGGAAAATGGCATTTTATAGAAAATGCCATTTTGAACAGACGAATGATATTGACAATCCCTAATTAGGGTTAGGGTAAAATCCTTAAGTGAGTAATCGAGATCTCATATGAGAAAGTCAAATCAGTGGTGGAGAATAAATGAGGAAATTAATTCAAAAATAAAGATTTTCAAAAATGAAGAAGATAAAGACCGGATTGAAGATCAGATTTGGAAAGATCAAGAATCTGCTCGATCACTTGATTTCTGGAGGAAAGTTACCAATTTGGAATTAAATTAATTCCAAATGTGAATTTTGTGAAATAATAAATAATCAATTTTCAGATTATTTACCAAAATGAGCTGACAGTTAAGAATGCGATGACATTTTAAATAATTTAATTTATTTAAAATGAGAGGAATATTAATTTTGACAATTAAATAATTAATGATAATTATTTAATTTAGAAGATAAGATTAATTAATTAAATAAATTAATCAATTCATTTAATTATGACAATTAGTGACTTATTAAATAAATAAATAAAATTTATTTATTTAATAATCAGGAAGAAATGAATGAAGAAAGGTAGTTAAATAAATTAATAAATTTATTTAATTAAGGGAAGACTTAGACAATTAATGATGTATTTAATAAATAAATATAATTTATTTATTTAATAATCATGAAGAATAAAAGGACACGAATTAATTAAATAATTATGAATTATTTAATCAATAGTCAAATGTGGACCAAGGACATAATTAAATGTCATAATTATGCTAGGATGAAAGTGGTAAAAATAGTGCTCATAGGCCTAGGTCATTTTTAGGTGTCTACAGAAAAAATATCAAAACTATACATGTTGGAAAGCTCATTTTGAGGGCTACAATAATGCAAAATATCTTGTCAAGTTAACTACATTTGAAGGTCCAAACTGAGGTTTGAAACTAATTTTTTGAGGAAGTTTTGAAGAAAAAACCAAAACTGTCATCCTAATCCCCTTTGTTCAAATGTCCTTTGATCAAAGGTTACTTCAATCAAAGGTTTTACCTTCAAGTTAAGGTACCTTTTATTGAAGATCTTTGTGTAAAATCATCTTTTATGTAACACATCTTCACTCAAAGATTGAAATTTGCTCGAAGGTCTCTACATGCATACCTTCAAGTGAAGGAACTTCATTCGAAGATAATTTTTCAAACGAAGGTTTTCTACTAAATTGTCTCTCCTCCCTCCAAAAAAACAATTCTCCCAAAAATGGGACTCAGTATTGTGAGATTACCCCTCCAAGACATTAGTGAAGGAAAACTTGTTCTCGCCTAACTTTGTTCTTGACAATAATAAGCTTATGAGCCACCCTGAACATAGTAGAACCATGGATAGGAGTATTCCACCAAGTAAAACTACAATCCCTAAAGCTAGGATGAGTAGTCCACATGATCTCATACCTAAAAAGATATGGGCCTTTATGCAAGCTATTCGTCCTGGTTAGAAATAAGGGGTTATGATCAAAGGTAATTCTCAACAAAGAAACAAGCTTAGAGCAAGTAATAATATATCAATTTGAAGAGATCATAAATATATCCAATTCAACTTGGATAAGTTGATTACCTTTCCTTCGATTGGTCCAAGTGTATAGTTGTTCATTTAACTCAATATCCATTTATCCAATAGTATTAAGAAAATCAACTAGATCTTTCATGCTATTAGAGTAGTCTATTAATCCTCCAAGTTTCTTTGAAGGGTAAAAGTGGGTGTTAAAGTCTCTCTCCACCATCCAAAGTGCTTCCTTATTAGCCAAGATATGAGAATCTAAATCATCCCACACCTTTTTTCTAGCATTCTCAAGTTAGGGGCATAAATGTTAATAAGAGTCCAAATATTATTATAAGAAGAAAACCTAACTTCTAGACTGCTTCTAGAATGTGAAAGATAAACCCATTTAATATTGTTATAGTTTCACATTATGGAAATTCCCTGAGAAGCTCTTAGATCCCCACTTATAAAAAACTAAAAATTAGGCCATATATTCTTAGCAATTTATTGATAATTATCAACTACCATTTTGACTTCCTGAAGGAGAAGATTATCATTCTTACTCTAAAAAATGTAGTTCTTATGAAGAAACTAATTTTGAGTACTATTAAGTCCTCTAATTTTCAAAGAGAGGATCTTCATTTATGATGCTTCTTTGAGGATACCTCTATATTTATTTATTTTCTATTAGCTATTTTTCATTGTTTGGTCTCTTGTTGAGAAGGTCTGTTATCCTTAACATCAACCCCTACATCAACAAATTTTTTAATTTGAAATTTACTTTTCATTTTGGGGGTAGACCATCATTCTTGGATAGGGGAGTTCTAAGTGTCACTTAGATTGCTTGTCCCCATGCTTTAAATAAGGGACAAATGACATTTTATTGGAGAGTGGAGCCCCACCTACTTAGGGAGTTCACTCTCCATTCAAAAAAGGATGCTAGACTAATAAATAAAAGTTTTTGAAGAAGAAAAAATAGGGTTTTGTGTTGTCACTGTTTCCCTTGGGGCTAAATCTCAGCATGAGAATTCATGATATTCATAGAAATAATATCCCCTTCCTCTTAATCAAAGGAATTGATAGGGAGTTAATTGATTGCATGATTTGAGCTAAGTAACTGTATGGATTAGTTAAGAGGATTGATTGAAGAGAAAAGTGTGAGTGACTACTGGTGAAAGAAAATAGACTAGATAGAAGACCAAATTGATTGAAGAGTGAACTCAAAGTGAGTGGGAGTTGACTAGTGAGGTGAAAATGCATAAGTAATTAATAATTAATTAATTAATTAATTAAATTATTTATTTTATGAGCAAAGGGAACAATTTTTTTTAGACTACATGAATCAAAATCGGGTAGTCGCCCCTATAAACTATAGTGTGCTTGGTAAACCTTTTTCACATGACCAATGACATTGGTGTGATACACCTTCTAGTATCATGGGGATAGTGGGGAGACTAGAACTTGTGACCTTTTTCCTACAAATGGATGCTTTAGCCAATCGAGCTAGGCCCACTGCCCTATGTGCAAAGAGAACATAAATAAAATAAATAATTTTATTTATTTTTAGAAGAGTCCATTATATTAAGAAGAATAATTAATTTTCATCAAATAATTATAAATAATTATTCACTTATTTTGATTTAGGAAAAGATTAATGTTGAGATAAGTTAATTAAATAATTATAAATTATTTAACCAATTTGGAAGAGGGGAATAAATTAATAATTTAATTAAATAATTAAAATTATTTAATTAATATAAGAAAAATGGTGAAATAGATAACTTAATTAAATAATTTAAATTTATTTAATTAAAGTAGAAATGGAGGGAAAATTTGAATTTTAAATAAATACAAAATACAAAATTATTTAATTATTAAGGATGAAGGGAAAGAAACATTAATTTAATGAAATAATTAAATTATTTAATTAAAATCAAAAGACAAATTGATAAGACATGATGACTAAAATTTATGATGTTTTAGAAGAAATGTGTTAATCAAATTTAGATGTCTACATGGTGCCCCTCTTAGAGAAAACACATTTTTATAGTGTTGTTTCAAAGAAAGTATGAAGGATTTTGTGACAACTTTCTCGAGTTTTCCTTAATGAATGAAGAAATGGAGGTAGGATGACCCCTCGAAAGGTTGATGAAAAATATATTTTTAGGTCAAACTTATAAAAAGGTGTGATCAAGTTAGTAATTGGACAAAAAATGGTAAAATTAGTGTTATCCAAATCATGTTTGAACCTAATTTTCATTTAAAGGTCCTATTCATTATTTCAAGGTATCATATAGTTTTCCCTTTTACATTGATTTCAGTGGTTCCCCAAGCTCAATCATTTGTCAAAACATCTAGGTTTGAGTATGGGATGGGTTTTTGCAATAAAGTTCCTTATATTAAATATATCCTAGGTGTTAAAAGAGGGGTTTTGGACTTATATTTTATGTTGTTAACGTCAAAAGGGGCTTTTATTTTATGTTAAAACTTTGAAAAAAGCATTTTAATCTTTTCAAAAACCTCTTTGCATGAAAATCCATGAGCAAGTTTAACAATGAGTTAAAGTTTCAATTTTTATTTTTGATGTTGGAGGGAAACTTACGTGAGTTTCATTGCATGCAAGTTGATTGACTTGATTTTTGGGAAAAGGGATGGAAAGAGCATGATTTCAAGAAAAAAACTACATTTTTTGCAAAGAGGAAACCCTAATTTATGCATTCAATCCCCTGATGTATGCCACGATCAATTTTCACTTCATTGTAGAGGCATGTTTCAATTTTCCTAGGATGTTACTTGTGTTGAAAAATGAGGTGTTTTCTTAGCTTAATACTTTGTAAATCTTTAATATTGTTGATCTAAGTAAGTCTTTTCTTTGTTACATATATTCTTTGTGGGTGATTATCTTGATTAATTCATTTTACTGTTGTAGAATGAAGAGAGAAGTTGATAGAAGAACTAGACAGGATATTAGAAAGATTACACAAGATGTACCGTGGAGAAACCCTTTCGGGAAAAAACTCCACCAAGAATTATTCTATTATTCAATCTCTGAATTACAATAGCTCCAATTCTTGCTTGAGAATGCTTCTTCTGTCTTTACCAATCTTCTTCACACCTACAATAACAATTATCAAAACTCTATTCAACTTGAATGAGATATAGAGACAATATGCAACCTTGTAATCTCCAAATGGTGATAATTACAATGCATAAGCTCAAGCCCTTGAAAAGGTACACAATTCCTTCAAGTTGAGTTATTCAGTGAAGACTAAAGCTTACAACATGTGCTTCATGCATTTGAGTGTCCCAAACTGAAGCTACAACTTCTCCTTCACTTTGGTGATAATTCCAAAGCTCTTCCTCAAAGTTGGTGCCCATAAGTAAAGCTACTTAACTGAGCCTTCAGAAATATCTTATCATGCATGAGAGGTAAATCCAATAAAGCATCTTGGGTGCCCAAGTTGGCTTCAAGTGCTTTATATTAACTGAAACATTTACTCGACACCATTCCCAAAGAATGGTCATCCCTTGTTAATTGGAGGTAGTCCCTGTTATCTGTCATACAACTCAAGTTATTAGCCATGCATTACAAGTTAACTGAAGCTAACTACATGCAACTCAAAATATCCAACATGCATGCATTATGCACTTGCATGCAACTGAAGATAACTGAACTTCGAATCAATTTGAAAAACTGAACAATTGAACTAAACTAAACTAATTGAACTAAACTAAAAACCGTGAACTGATTTGAACTAAACTTAACTGAACTCTAAGCATGCAAACATCAAATCCTAACTCCTAGGATCTTTACATGCATTCAGAAGTGTTAACTGTTACTCATATAGTTAACTGGACACAAGGTGAGTTTCACCTTACCATGTGAGTGTCCCATGTGTCCCTATTATTTAGGAACTCACTATGGATGCCCTCACATGCTTCTTACATTTAGAATTAATTACAAATGTCAATAATCATGATTATTTCATCAAATATTAATCTCATCCTAATCTTAGTGTTGTTGAACACATTCCAAGAATCTAGGAGATACATGAAATAATTAATGTTTAGGATTTTCAATTAAATGGCATCCTATTTCCAACAACTTGAGCATCACTTGGTCATGATGAGGGAGAAACTCGCTGACAATATTTTCATTCAAGTTTTTGCCTTAATTTCTAGGTTGGCTACATTCTTTTGTTTTTTATTGTGTGCATCCGCCTTCTTGGGGAATGTTCTTTCTTCATCTCTATGTTTGAAAAGACAAATGAATTTTATTTCCTTCTTTCTTTGCATTATGAGGGTGGTTTCATCTATTTTGAGGCTTCATTTTATGCCATGGGTTAGGGTTGTTCATAAGGTTTGAAGGAATGAATGTTCATGTTAATGAATTCCTTTTAGATCCCTTTGTCTTACAAGTTCATGTAGGTTGAGTTGACAGAGATATCAAGCTTTTAAACCCATGAGAGTGCAACCATTAGGTAGTGATCTTGTGAATGATTAAGTTTTGAAACCCTAGGCCTTTGAAGGAAAGAAAACATAGTCCATTAATGAAGAGGCAACCTTCATATTGTAGTCTTTTCGTTATGGAAGTCAAAGTCTTCAAGGACAACAAATAGAGAAACCAAGATAGCAAAAAGGGTTTCATTGATATTGAAATCATAATGATGAGGTTTTGAAAATAATAGTGAAGAGGTGAATGTAAGATAGGACAATGCAAGTTAAATAAATATAATTATCTCATTTCAAGTAAAGGACCAAACCTAGGAGGAACCATCATTACCATGAAGGGAAGGACACAGTAAGAAAAAAAAAGAGAATGGTGTTGAGTGAGAAAGATGCAAGACAACCCTAATGAAAATATCCATCACAGTCTTAATAAATGGAAAACATAAAGGGTAGATAGGGGATTTGGAGTCATGTTCAAGATAATGATCTCATTCCAACAAGATAGTAATCATGTCAAACATGGTAAATGAAAGGCATCTTATGAAAGAATGGAATTCATAATACATGGGGAATTTTCTTCAAGATCAAACCTAAAATAGTGCCACGAGTGTGATAGGAGCCTAAATGGTCATGAGGTTCAATGCAGGGCCTTTACTTGAGCAAGTTTTTTGAGACTTAAAGAGCTACCAAGTAACCTTAGCAATCTTATGAAATTCCCTTAACAGTATGGAAGTAACATTGATGATAATGGTAATAGTGCAAGATATATGACTTTAGGTAGTTCATTGTTGTACAAATGAGACAAGAGGCCAAATGGTTTGATTGGGGTGCTCATGTCAAATCACCTTAAAGAAATTTTTTTAACAGCAATAGCCAAGACATCATTGAGGAAAATGACAAAGGTGTCAAGACATGAGCTCTTAGGAATAGGAGGTAGGAAAACAACATAGTTATCTTCTTTCTCATTGTAAAAGGGAGATGATCATGATTAGGGTTGAAAATGGAAATCCCAACATCATAATCTCTATGCATTGAATAGGAAGTAGCCTTTCTTGGAGAGAATGTGTCAAGTCATGTGAATATTTACCAAAGAAATAGTGAAGTAGTTACTCCAATGAAGTATGGATATAGGACAGTCACCTAAAGATTCTTAAAGACAAGAAAATGACGATGATTTAGAATGCTTTAGGATAGTGATTTTTCACTGTGTTATGCAGTCACCATGGAATCATGAGGGTGGAAGTTTAGGAGTTTCATAAACATCTCTATGGTTGAGTATTTCATAACAGTGTTCACATTATATGATGGTCATGAAACCTAAACATTGCTATCCTTTAGATTCTCAAAATGACAGTGTATAACCATAATATAGGGACTGTATGCGTTGATGTTAGAAACTAAAATTCATGGCAAGTGTTAGCAGACAACAAAGGTTTAAGGGTTGTCATGAGAGACATATATAATGTTAACCAAGAAAACATGGAGTAGACTTGCCAAGTAATGGACAAAGCTAAGGAAAATAATTTTAGCTTTTAATAGGCTTGCCAAAGAGAATGCATAGTTACTTCAAAATAAAGGACAATCCCTTCATTAATTTCTACAAAGACAAGGTTTCAACATGACTATATATGAAGAGAAGTGCCATGGAAAGATAACCAGTGTGGATTTCAAAGATGGCAGAGTTATCATTCAAGGAAATCAAAGCAATATTGACCAAAATAAGATGATATAAGGTAATTTATGACATTAATAACTCACTCATCTTGTCAATTGCCTTCTATCATCTTATTTTGGTCAAAGAAATGTTAAAAACAAAGATGACTATCCTTTTAGACCAATTGAGACACAAGTTTTTAGAGTTGCAAATCCATCACATGAAGTAATACAATCCTTCATTTTTCAAAGAGAATTATCAGATGCAAAAGAGTAGTGTTTTTGATGGCATGGAAGCCTATGAAAAGATGTTGATTTTGTGCTCTTTGAGGATTTTTTCAGTGATTTGATTGCCTAATTTGAAGGTAGTTTTCTAGAAATTCGATTACAATGATTGATTATCATGCCAAAACCAATCTTTCCAAATCAAAAGCACTGACCAAATGGCCTATTTTCTAGGGATTTTGGTAGTATTCTATAGCAAGGGTAGATTTCACAATGAAAATTGGAAACATGTCAATTTTCTCTAGCAACTAAAGAGGGCATCCAAGTTGGAAAATCAAATGTTTCCTTCAGTTTAGGAGATGATTTTAAGGAGTTTGCAATAGATTGTTAGCAATCAATAGTCCCTTTTCATGGAAATATTTGATTTGAGATTTTTTTTTACAAAGGAATCTCTTAGACCCTTTTTTTTAGTTCTTGCTTCTTTTGGATAGCAAAAGCTTGTCTTGTAACTGTTGGCAACCAGGATTGCACCCTCAATCAAGCTAGGCTTGGCTATCCTATTGCAACATGGGAATGCTACCTAATTTATGAGTCAATCAATTGGTGGGAGCGAATCTCTAGAGTGGGATGGTTCCCTCTAGCTAATCACCTAAACTATGAACTTTTCAAGGGCAAAGGGGGAGGAAGAAAGCTGCAAAATGAAACCTACAACTTAAAATGACCAGCTAGACATTAAAAGACTTTGATAAAACTTAACTCACAATAACCTCCCTTAAACATTAATTCTCACAATGCACCTTAAGACATTTAGCTCAACAATGTTTTTCATAAATATTTGTGAACAATTGAATACAATATGCAACCTAAACTAACTACAGTTCTTGCCTACAACCCACAATAATAAGACAAAAAAAGGATTCTCAACTTTGAATCACAAAAAATCATCCAAATTATTACTGTAAGGACATGACAAGAGAAAATGAAAGGAGAAATTTGTTGCTTATATTGAAGTTGAAGGAGCAAGACATCAAAATATGATTCAATTGTTTACAAGACTCTCAACAATGCATATGAGAGCAAGAAACTGAAATTTGAACCCTAATAAATTTGAAATTTCTCCAACTTATAGGCATAATGTGACCTCCATAGTACCAAAATAGAAAAATCAGGCTCACTGCCTCTCCAAAAGTAATTCATTCTGCATTTTTGAGATCCTCCAAAAATCCTAAAAATTAGCCCCCTAAATAGCTCCAAAAAGCACCAAAAAGATGGAAACTTTTCCTCCTCCAAGGGTTGATCCAAAAAGGCCTCAAAATCAGGTAAGAACAACTGGAAACTGAAAATGACAACTTCAGTTTGTCATCTCTCTTCCAAATCCGCCCAGGACTTAACTCTAATATAGAAAGTTTTGTTGTGAACTCAAGTGTATCTCTTAACTACATTTAGATAACATTTAATTAAGCAATTTATAGAAACGCTTGCTTAATAATGTTTTACAAATGTGCAGTTTTACAAAGCAAAAAAGAAAGTCTCCCTCTCTCATCTGATTTTTCCTCCATCTATCTTCAAATATTTTGATTTTCCCTTTTTATCTTCAATCATTTTTATTTTTTGCATTAAATTTTGCAAAAGAATCAAAACATTACATTGTGTTTCCATATACATTTGATTTTTATACAAAAAATCATAAAAAGAATATAGGCCCTCCACATATTATCACTTAACTTAGGATAAAATAAAAGGCCTAAAGTCATTACTTTGATCCTCCAAGGTAGATTGTATGAATTTTTTTCTAAGGAATGAAAGAGGGGATACCTTAATGAGGGATCGATGTGCATGGTTTTGTTTTGATTTTCTATAAAAATCAAAGAAAAAAAAAGGCTAAGGGTTTCGGCCTAGGAAACATAAGGTATATATGACTTATGGCTTTTGAATTTTAAATGAATGTGATTAAAATCACATTCGAATGAAAATGAAGGGAAAACCATAACATTAAAACATTCATCGAGCCCTAATTTTCCTCATCATTTGTATCGACCAAGTTAGAGAGAAAAGAACCCTATTGGGTGCCGCCATGGGAGACTAGAGTTTGGAGTTTGGACTCCACCATTCGAGCTTGATGCTTTGCCATTCCTGTCGATTCACTTTGCAAATTATTGGTAAGTTATTCTCCTCTGTATTTTGATGCATTTTCACTTCATTTGATGGAGAATAAAGGGCCTACAGGTCACGGCTAAGATTGGTTTTTTGATGGCCTTTTTCATTTTGTTGTGTCTCCATTCTTTACTACTCCTTGTGGCCACCATATGAGAGCTCATTCAAGCATTTGTAAAGCTATAGTTGTGGTTTCTTGATGTGCCTCTTCACAGAAACATGAAGGTAAGCTCTCTTATTTACATTCCAATGCATTTCCCTCTTAAATAAAAGCTTTGTTCAAGCTTTTCTTACAAAAAATCATGAGAACTTGTGAAGAAATCTGAGATGGCCATTGTATAGGCTACATGTATACTTGTGTGTTCTCCTTTTTTTATGCAAAAATAGATCTTTCTAGGCTTGACCCATGATATTGAAATGATATTATTGTGGAATTAAATTTTTTTGAATGAAAGTTCTCCACTTCATGGGTTTTCAAAACACCTTCAGGCCGCGGCCTATAGCTTTGATTTCACCATTTTTTGAAGGCACCTCTGTTATTAAGCGCTCAAACCCTTGTTTTTTCTCTATATTTGTATGTTGAACACAAACCCTAAGTGGGTATTGTGACTTATGAAGAAAATTCTATCTTCCAAGGCCGCGGATATGAAAGCATGAACTAGGGTTTCCTTGCATTTTGTATGAGCTTGAAACATTTTACCTTTTGTATCTGAAGCACTTTTATGAAATCAATGTGGAACTTTCTTGAGGGCTCGAACTGGGCATCTTGCACTTGTTTCATTGAAAACCCTAGTCTCTTGTAGCATACACACACTGTTTAAGAAGAAAAAGAATTCATTGTATATATTATTATTGTGGCTCCATTTGCTTGACCTTATGTAGAAACAAAAACTCTATAGCTCTCATTTTTTTGTATTGTTCTTGTATCTCTTATAACTCCACCATTGCTTTATACTTTATGAGAACATAGAAGCTTACATTCATGGCATCAAAGTACTAAAATAGATTAAACCCCACAAATTAATTTCATGAATAATGTTGTTTACCTCAACACTTAATGCATTGAGTCATATAGAAATTTATTCTCAAATGCACTTTACCTTGATATATTTTGACTTCTCATTATGCAAAATTTGCTTTCAGCTTCAGTGGTATTTCTGTAGGTTACTTTGATGCTTATGATATTTTATTTCATGAACTTGAATGCTCAAAATAATGCATATTTAATCTCACTTCCACCATAGTGTTATGTTTTATTGAGAACACAACATTATGCAATAAAGTCCCCTTCACAATTGTGGTATTAGAATACTGAAACAAACTCACAATTTGCAAATTACCTCCATGAAACAGTGTTGTTTTACATTATGTTTCATTCATTCCCAACACTTAATACCTTGCATTTTAGTTCACCATGCCATCTTTGCATTCATTCTTTTCCTTCAGTAGCTCATTTGTAGCCACTTGTCACATTTTCCATGCACTTCATGAATGATGTTGCTTCCCATTGTGTTCACTAGTGCTTCTTCCTTTCACTCATTTGACTCTCATGCTTGAATTGCAACCACTTGTCACTTTGTTACTGATGGAGCCAACGTCTCTTCTGTACTCTTCATGCATTTTTATCTCCTGAACAACAACATGATGATGTGAAAGCTATCATTGCATAGAATATTTTGAAATATAAGAGTACCTGATGTTGATGATTAGAAGCTTCTTCGTTTTCTTTAGTTATCATTGCTTGATTTATAACAAGGCATTATGTATTCCTGTTTACTATCACATTATGTTATGATGCACTTGATGTCAGTTCACTTGAGCAATGTATCACCTATGATTTTCATTTCCTTGCATTTTCAGACTTGACTGTCCTAGGTTATCGCTTGCTTGAGTCTTCATGTCACTTGATGCACTCCTTCAAATGCATGTTTCTTTGAGCAACTTTGAGTTGTTTCTTTTTTGAAAACCCCTCTGAGGAATGTTGAGGGAAAGCATGTCGGGTCTCAACCCTTATGGGAGCCCGTTTTACACCACATGCTTTATGATATTCAAAACTAAATTGCAACATGTCTTTTCCTATACCTGCACAAGAAACAAACAATGTTAGATTAAAACAATAAATTCAGAAGTTTCTCATGATGCTTTCTCCTTGGCATTCTCTTGTAATCCTCTTATTCTTGCTCAATTGATTCAATGCATCATAGACAATATCCTACATTACTGTTGATGGACCATGTAGGAATGTTCATAGTTTGAGCTCTAACAAAACTTTCATCCATTTTTGTAGGTTCATTTGGAGCACAAAAGTAGAAAGGAGAGCTCAACTCTAGAGGCAGCTCGAAGACACCATCAAGAAATAATGATTATGTTCATTCTTACATGCTCTTTCTTGCTTTCAATCTTCAATAGCATAGGATATCCTTTATGGTTCATTGTTCCAGCTACTCCCACGAATTGTGTGGGAAACTTGATTCTCCTTTTTACTCCAATGAATACAAAACAACATTTGTGAAATACTTGTTTCAATTTTGTATTTTCTTTTCTTGCAAACAATGTATTGAACATTGTGAATGAACAACAAAATGAAAGCACTTCTTTTATCTTTTAATGAAATACTTAATGTTGTAGATCATATGAAGAAACTAAAAACAAATTGCATTTCTTAAAACTCAACTCAAATCTTTGCAATGGTTAAAACATCTGCAAAACCAAACTAAAAATTTTCACCTTACAATTGAACTTGTATAACTAGCTCGGTTAATTTGAGTTGTGTGAAAAATTGATAACAATAATTCTTTTTAGAAAAAAACATTGTAACAAAAAAATCTCCTTTAAAATTAATAAAATGACAACAATGTTCCTTATATAGTTATTTTGTCTCTCTTTGCAATGAATGATTTGATGTTTGAACTATGAGTTCATGTGTGAATCCTCTTTTATGTCTCATTTATGCAAATTTGGAGCAAGAGTTTCATGTTCAATGTAGGTTTTATGTTGTGTTGAATTATTTCAATAGGTTGTAGTTGTGAAAACCCCTATTTTTCCTTCAAGAAAACTTTGAATCAAAACCTTCATATAAAGTACTTATATGTTGCATGTACAAACTTAGTTGTGAAATTAAAAATTCCTTTATTGATGTTGATTGTGAGTTAGAGCAACATGTAAACTTTCATTTATGGTGCATCACCTCCTTAGTTTTAGGATTTTCATTTCAAGCATCCTTATATCCAATTTCCTTGAAATTTTTAGTAGTTTTAGGTGATTCATCAGGGGAACTAGCCCACTTTGGAGATTCATCCTCACTATAAGCAACCCACAGCTTGAAGGTGATTCCATGTTTCATAGGATGGCCAAGTTTCATACTTAGCTAGGGTGTAGTCCTAAGTGACAACAATTTTTGGGACGCTCGGTGGGACTGTGAATAGTTTTCAGTCCATAGAAGTTTCATTTTCATTGGTATTTGTTATGATAGTAGTGATTACAAATTTTTTGAGGTTAAAAAGTTTCATACCTAGTGACTTTGTGCTCTTTGTTTCAATTGATCTAGTGTAGAAAATATATGAGAAGGGTTCAAACTAGGAGAAGTTCAACCCCTTTCGAATATTTACAACTTTCACCACCTAAATGAAGGGGTAGAGAAAGAGGAATAATTCATGTCCTATTTGAAAGGAAACAACCTACTCCTCCTAGCTTCAGAGCTACAAAATCAACCTCATGTAGCCCAGTTCTATGAAGATCTAATAGTATTTCTAACAATAACATGGCTAGATAGAATATACCTTTTGCATTTGTGCCTTTTAATGGTGGAATCCCATTAAATCTTGCGCACCATGATATTTTAGTATCAGATCTTAAGATTTGTTCTTATTTCACTAGAGAAGATCAAACTACAACTATAGAAAGCATCAAAGATGTTGCAAGGTTTTGTGTAGTTCATAATATTACAACTAAAAATGTTGTAGTGAGGTTGTTGGCTACATCTCTGAAAGGAAAATCTCTTCGCTGGTTTAGAGGCTTGGATATTAACTCCATTGCTACATGGGATCAACTGGGTGATGCCTTGAATAGGTAGTTTGAAGACAAATCAAATAATCTCTCTTTGGTTGAGAAATTGACTACCATTAAAAGAGATCCACATGAACACATGGTAGATTTCAATTTTCATTTCCAGAAGACTTGGAATAGGATTCTAGCCATGACAAGTCCTTCCAATGGTTATTCTTTTTTGTATTATCTTAAGGCTCTTAATAGTGATATTTTAGTGATGATAGAGTCTATGGGTGGATACACATTGCTAACAACCTTTGAAATTTTTGTAAGGGTAGAAAATTACCTTATTCAAGCTAGTAAGATAGCTCCTAGGCCTCCAATACCCATCTTTCATGAGATACAACCATCTACCCAGCTATAACTATTGTACCACCTTTTCCAGTATTAAACCAACAATATTTTCCACAAGCAAAAACTATACCAACCCAATCCAAATAATTTCAAGAGATTATGGGAGTATTAAAGACCCATACTAATGAAATAGTTAACATAAAGAGGAAACAAAACCAAAATTTTAGACCATATCAATCTCCATATCATCCAAATAAGCCACCCAATCAAACTGATCCTCATGCTCAAAAAAGGAATTTCAATATAGGGCCTTTTCAACCCTACAATGCAAATGTAGTTAGCTCTTCTAGAGAGTTGGTTCCAGTGTAGAATAATATGGAACATGATTATTATTGGTGCTTTCCTTGCAACCAACCTCATAATCAATCAAATTGCTCAAATGGTATGCTAAATCAAGCCCTTATGATTCAAAACAATGTTGTTGCCTCAAAAATATAGTGCAATAAACCAATAATCAACAAGGTCCTCATCTTGAGTAGAGCAATCAAGATGTTGCCTTAATGAATTGGAAAGGTGAGGAATTTTGTGGAGTCAATCATCCACAAGGTCCAAATGAGTCCTATACCTCAATATTATCCAACACAAGGTCCAAAAAGAGGGCTATAGATATAGGACAACAAGGTGATCAAGATAAAAATCAGGCTTCTACAAGATAGAAAGGTAATGGTGGACCTCTACCTACAAATTTTTTTTAGATTTTGCTGAGAAATCAGACTGTGACAAGCAAGGATTAGCCTAAAACTCATCTATATCCACTACAAGAACAAGGAGATCCTGTTGTTCCAAAAGGACAACAAAAGGTGAGCTCAACTTATTTCAATATATTAGAGCATATGAAGAAATCTAACATTAGTGTTTCAATGTGGGATTCCTTAACTCTTTCTGGGAAAAAGATCTATTACAAAATGCTTTCTCTAACTTTTCATTATCTAATGACCCTCCTAAAGAGTAGTCCAAGGTTTCCTTTCCAAATAATCTTCAAGATAGTAATGAGCGGAAAAGTAAGGAGACCAAATCTTCCCCATTTTATGTCACTTTGATTATGGTGACTGCTTAGTCCATAATTGCACAATATATTCAAGAGCTAGCAGTTCTATCATGCCAAAGTCTAAAGGAATTATTCAGCTAGATGGGTCATCAATAAATACATTTGGGGTAATCAAGGGTTTGGGTCTCACATTGCATGCTTGCCCAAATTTCTCCATTCAACAAGATGTCTATGGCATAGATCTTCTAGCTCACTTTTCCCTATTCCTATCTAGAGATTTCATTGTAAAATTGGGGGGATACTTTTCATCTCATTGGTCACACTTGTTCTTTAGAACAAGATATGGCACATAAGTAACCATTAAAGCTGAAGCATTGGCCAAATATCACATTGAACCATATGTTCCTAGTGTTGTAAACACAAATTTATCCTTCCATGATCAAGGAGAACAACCTATTATAGAGCCTAACACTCATATTGATAGTATTCCTGATATGATTTTGGATGAGTGGGCAGCTAAAAATCATGAGGAAGATTCGTATAAACATATAGAGCAAGTTGGGCTGGGTATCTATATGTTTCATGAATAGGGTGTGGATGCCCCAAACCTGGTAAAAGATGACACACAACCGTTGGAGTAGAAATCAAGCAAGCTTTGACAACTTTACTTTGATGGTTCAAGGAGTAAAGTTGGTGTTAGCGGAGGTGCTATGTTAGTTTCTCTTAGAGGTGAGAAGTAATACTTTGCTTTTCATTTTTCTTAGTTGTTCTAATAATACAATAGAGTGCAAATCACTTTTTCATGGTTTAGAGTGGGCAAGAAAGAAGAATATCAAGTGCTTGCAGGTGTTTGGAGATAGTGATCTCATGGTGAATGAGGTGAGAAACATTAATGCCACCAAAAATGAATTTTTGAAGTTGTATAAACATAGATTTTGGGATATTATTGAATAGTTTGATGCCTTTAACCTATTGTCTATTCCAAGAAATTAGAATAAGTAGGCTAATAAGTTGGTTGCAATGGAAGCTGAGTTTGAAATTCCAGCAGAGGTAAAAAATGTTAAGGTAGTTGTAAGACCCTCAGTTCTAGATAATAATATACATTGGAAAGAGTTTGATAGTGATGAGCAGATTATAATTTTTTTGATTAAGGAGGCTAAGTTTTCAGTTTCAAATTAGAAAAATTTGAAGCAACAATATGGAGATAAAATTCTTCAGTTAAAGTCAAACAAGCTACCAAAGGGTTTGGTGACTCTTGAATATATCTTCAACTCAGATGATCAAGTATGAAAGGATAAAATAAACATGTTATTCAAAGAAGAACATTATAAACCTATTGAAATATTTAAAGTTAAGCTTTTGAAACTTGGAAAGATATGCACTAAGAAGGAAAAACATGCTTTTGTTTTTCTTTGTCAAGAATTTGAGGATGTGTTTTCTTCAGAGTATAGTGATTTTAAGGGTTTTAATCTTGAGTTAGCTCAACATACCATAGAGTTGCAACCTGATGCAAAACTAGTAAGACAAAGGCAAAGAACTTTGAGTCATAAACTAGAACACCTAATGAAGGCTGATCTAAATAAGATGATTGAAAGTAATATCATTTTTCCAATCAAACACACATCTTGGTTGTCTAATTTAGTTCCCATGAGAAAGAAAAATGGTAAAATAAGATTATGTGTTGACTTTAGGGACCTAAATAGAGTTTCTCTTAAATATCATTATTTGTTTCCCTCAATGGAACAAATATTATATCTTGTATCAAGTTATGAAAGATTCTCATTGTTAGATGGTTTTTAGGTTATAATCAAATTTTGGTCAAGGAGGTAGATCAGTTCAAAACAACCTTCACAACAAAGTGGGGAACCATGGCATACTTAAAAATTCCATTTGGATTGTCCAATGTAGGGGAAAATTTCCAAAAAGAAATGGATATGGATTTCAAAAGATGATATTACTCTTTTTTCTAAAGATGCTAAAGATCATTTCATGCATTTGAGGCAGATTTTTGAAATATGCAGGGAGTATGGTGTTTCATTAAATCCAAATAAGTGCATCTTTGTTGTTCATGAAGGTAAACTACTTGGTCATATTGTTTCAAAGCATGGAATTACAATAGATCATGAGAGAGTAAGTGAAATTTTGGCTATGCCATTACCATCTCATAAGAAAACTCTGCAAAATTTTCTAGGAAGAATCAAATTTGTAAAGAGATTTATTCCGAATATTGCATTTCTTTTGAAGCCTCTAACTTCTATGCTCGAGTAAAATGTGAGTTTTTGTTGGAATAAGGAAGGTAAAAGAAGTTTTGAGGAGATAAAAGAAGCCATAGTAGCAATTCTAACACTCATAAATACAAATTATGATAATAAATTTATGTTGAATTCTTTCGGGAGCATTGATACAATCTCAACCATGTTGGTCCAACAAAATGAAGAGGGTTTGGAGTAGCCAATAGATTTCTTCAGCCTACGTTTGGAAGATAATGAGAAAAGGTGTTCATTTGTTGAAAATAATGTTTTAGTTGTGGTTAGAAATCTTAAGAAATTTAGATATATGCTTTCAACGAAAAAGATAATTTTTTTGGTTGCTCATCCAAGTGTTAAGGAGTTTTTGTTGAACAAAGATATAAATGATAAGAGATTTGGTTGGATAAAAAAAGTGATGGAGTATGATGTAGAAATCAGGGTCACAAAGCTGATAAGAGGTAAAGGATTGTGTGAACATCTAGCTGGTGACTTAGAAAACAACAAAGAAGTTGAAAATCAAACTATCTTAGTGCTTAATGATGAAGAGAAAATTGTTGTAGCAGGCCCTCCTTCAAGTTGGATACAAGAAATGGTGCATTACCTTTAGACTGGTGAGTGTCCTAAAGGTCCAAAAAATGAAAAACAAAGGTATTTCAAGCTTCAATCCATTCCTTATGTTATCATAAATGGTATTTTGTTTAGAAAATATTTTCATGGGGTATTGTTGAGGTGTGTAGAATCATATCAGATGATCAGATTCTTGAAGAATTTCATGATGGACCATCTGGTGGTCATTTTGCACCTAGGACAACTCTTAAGATTATGAGAGTTGGTTATTTTTTTCCAGATTTATATAAAGACTCATTTGTATGGGTGAGAAGGTGAAAGAAGTGTGATTTATTTGCAGGAAACAAAGATTGGAACCTATACCATTGCAACCTATACAAGTTGAACAAACCTTCATGAAGTGGGGACTTGACTTCATTGGAGTCATTAATCCACCTTCCATTTTAGAACACAAGTGGATTTTGACTACAACTGATTACTTCACCAAGTTGATAGAGGGTGTAGCATTGAAAGAAGCTAATGAAAGTGTTGTCCTAAAATTCTATTAGGACTTTGTTGCAAGGTTTGGAGTTCTTGATTTAATTGTTTCAAATAATTCTTTAACTTTTGTAGGTTTGAAAGTGATTGATTGGGCTCTTAAAAATGGTGTATATTTGAATAATTCATCCAATTATTACCCACAGGATAATGGACAAGCTAAATCGACTAACATAAATCTGATTAGGATCATCAAGAGGAAAATTGAAGACAATCAAAGGACTTGGCATGATAAGATGAAGCTAGCTCTTTGGGTTGATAGGGTAACACCTAAAAGATCCATAGGTAACTCACCCTATGTTCTTATTTATGGAAAAGAATCAAGGCTTCCTATTTCTATTGAGTTACCAACATTGAGTTCAATCAAAGAGCTAGAAATGATGGAAGAAGATCTCATGGAAGTTAGGCTTATTAAACTGATGGAATTGGGAGAAACAAAAAGAAAATCATTGAAAAATCTAGAAATTCATCATGCTTAGATGAAAAGGACTTTTGATAAGAAAGAAACCCCTAAATTCTTCAAGGAAGGTGATCTAGTTTTTCAAGTGGGATGAGTTAAAAAGTAATCTTGGAAAGCACTCCAATTTTGATGCCATGTGGAGTGGTCCTTATGCGATCACAAGATGTAAAATTCATAATGCTTTTTAGCTGTCCAAGCTTGATGGTGAGGAGTTGCCAATCCTAGTCAATGGGTTCACCTCAAATTCTAATATTGAGGTGCTAATGATCCACTTTGTACCATATTAGGATAGGTTTTTCTTTCAAATAAGGTGTTGTTGCACCAATGTTTTGGTCTTTTACATTCCTTCAAGTGCTTTGCACATGTCCTAGTTTAGTTTTTCCTTTCCCCTAAGTGCTTGTGCACAGGTCTGTTGTCTTGTTTTGAGATTTGTTTGTTGTTTATGCTCTTAACAACTGGGTTACATACCTATTTTAGGTTTTTTCTAGTCCTCTTGAGACTCTTATGCCCAATGGATGTTAAATAGGCTACTATTCTTTCTTGTTTAGCAAGAAAACACCCTTGAGATGTCACCAGAATGTTATCCAAATCAGGTTTGAACCTCATTTACATTTAAAGGTCTTGTTAAAGGGAGAAAATGATCTCATTTAAAGTAAAGGATTGTGAACATCAAAGAGATCTAAATGGTGATATTCCAAAACCTAGGAGGAACCTTCATTTCCATGAGGGGAAGGATAGAGTAAACACAAAAAAGAGAATCATTTTGAGTGATCAAGATGCAATACAACCGTAATGAAAATATCCATCACAGTCTTAACAAATAGCAAACATAGAGGGCAGATAGGGGATTTGGAGTCATGTTCAAGAAAATGATCTCATTCCAACAAGACAAACATTATGTCAAACATGGTAAATAAAAGGGAAATTATGAAAGAATGGTAAGAATAATGCATGAGGAATTTTCTTCAAGATCAAACCCAAAATAGTGTCATGAGTTTGGCAAGAGCCTAAATGGTCATGAGGTTCAATGCAGGGTCTTTACCTTAGTGATTTTTCTAAGACCTAAAGAGATACCAAGCGACCTTAGCAATATTATGAAATGCCCTTCACAGTATGGCAATGGCACTGATGATAGTGGTAATAGTGCAAGATAAATGACTATAGGTAGTTCAATCTTGTGCAAATGAGATAAGAGGTCAAATGATTTGATTGGGGTGCTCATGCCAAATCACCTTAAAGGAAAACATTTAATGGTGATAGCGAGGACAACATTGAAGACAATGAAAAAGGTGTCAAGACATGAGCTCTCAGGTATAGAAGGAAAGAAAAAATCATAGTTATCTTCTTGCTCATGGATAAAGGGAGATGATCATGATTAGTGTTGAAAATTGATGTGTTCAAAACCCCAAGTATGATTAACTTGATGAATTATGAGTAGCAAATTATTGTTATAGTAGAAAAAAAGAGCATTCTTCATGACTTTATATGCATCATATGATTGATCGAAGTCCCAACATCATAATCTCTATGCATTGAAGAGGAAATATCCTTACTTGGAGAGAATGTGTCAAGTCATGTGAGCAGTTAACAAGGAAATAGTGAAGAAGTTACTCTAAGGAAGTATGGATGCAGGGCAATCACCTAAATATTCTTAAAGGAAAGTAAATGACCATGATTTAAAATGCTTCAGGACAGTGTTTTTTCATTTTGTTTTTTAGTCACCATGGAATCATGAGGGTGGCAGTTTAGGAGTTTCACAAACATCTCTATGGCTGAGTGTTTCATAGTAGTGTTCACATTGTATGATGGTCATCAAACCTAAACAATGTTATCCTTGAGCTTCTAAAAATGATAGTGTATAACCAGAATGAAGGGACTGTGCATGTTGATGCTAGAAATTGAAATGCATGGAAAATTCTATCTAACTAAAAATGTTTACGAGTTGTCATGAGAGACATGTATTATTACAACCAAGAAAACATGGAGCAAACTTACCAAGTAATGGACAAAGCTAATTCATGGAATGTTAGCTTTTAACAATATTACAAAAGAGAATGCACAGTCACTTTAAAATAAAGGATAGTCCCTTCATTAATTTCTGCAAAGACAAAGTTTCAATATGACTATATGTGAAGAGCAGTGCCATGAAAGGATAAATAGTGTGGATGTCAAAGATGGCAAAGTTATCATTCAAGGAAATCAAATAAAGATTGACCAAAATAAGATGATAGATGACTCATCTTGTAAATTTCCTTCTATCATATTATTGTGGTCAAATACATGTAGAAAACAAAGATGACCATCCTTTTAGAGAAATTGAGACACAAGGTTGCAGAGTTACTTAGCCATCACATGAAGCAGTGTAGTCCTTCATTTTTCAAAGAGAATTATCAGATGCAAAAGAGTAGTGTTTTTGATGCCATGGAAACCTATGCAAAGAAGTAGATTTTGTGTTGTTTGAGGAGCTTTTTAGGGGTTTGATTACCTAATTTGAAGGAATTTTTTTAGAAGTTTGATGATAAGGACTGATTATCATGCCAAAGCCAATCTTTTTGTCATAAGCACTAATCAAATGACCTAATTTTTAGGGATTTTGGTAGTGGTTTATAGCAAGGGAAGATTTCACAATGGAAATTAGAAATATCAGTTTTCTCCAGCAACTAAAGAGGGTACCCAAGTTGGAAAATCAAATGTTTCCTTCTATTTAGGAGCCAATTCTAAGGAGATTGCAACATATTGTTAGCAATCAGTAGTCCCTTTTCATCGAAAGCTTTGATTTGAGAGTCTTCCTTATAAAGGAATCTCTTAGACCTTAGTTTTTTTATTTATTGCTTCTTTTGCATAGAAAAATCTTGTCTTGTAATTCTTTTTTTCAGAAAAAATACATTGTAATAACGAAATATCCTTTCAAATTAATAAAATGGCATAAATGTTCCTTCTCCAGTTCTTTTGTCTCTCTTTGCAATGAATGATTTAATGTTTAAAATATGATTTCATGTGTGAATCCTCTTTTAAGTCTCATTTATGCAAATTTGGAGCAAGAGTTTCATGTTCAATATAGGTTATATGTTGTGTTGAATGATTTCAATAGGTTGTAGTTGTGAAAACCCCTATTTTTCCTTTAAGAAAAAATTGAATCAAAAACTTCATATAAAGTACTTATGTGTTGCATGTACAAATTGAGTTATGAAATAAAAAATTCCTTTATTGATGTTGATTGTGAGTTATAGCAGCAAGTAAACTTTCATTTATGGTGCATCACCTCCTTAGTTTTTGGATTTTCATTTCAAGCATCCTTTTGTGCCTTTTCCTTGATAATTTTAGTAGTTTTTGGTGATCCATTAGGGGAACCAGCCCACTCTGGATATTCATCCTCACTATAAGCAACCCACAAATTGAGGGTGATTCCATCCTTCATAGGATGGCTAAGTTTCATACTTAGCTAGGGTACAATCCTAAGTGACAAAAATTAGATGAGTGATATCAAGGGATGTAATAAGGGATTTGAGGATGAATGTGGGGAGGGAGGAGGGTTATGATACATGTATGATTGTGAGTTAGTATGGTAGAAGAAAATGTAGGATGATAATACTTATTGATTGAAATCATGTAACGAAATGTGTAATGGATGAGATGAAATAGATAGATATGAGATAGATTTATACAGATGGATATGAGATTGATAGATATTGTGCTTTTTGTTTTATTGATTTTTTTATCATCATAGAGAATTTTATTGTGAAAATAAATATATGTACACCAAGGTATGACAAACCATGGTGATTGTGGTATTGTCTAAATGGACCTTGAATCTACAAACAAGGAGGATTATCCTCATTCACAAAACACATAATAGAACCTTGGTGGAATATGTGGGGGAAATTATCTTAAATCATGGTATTCCTAGTGCAAAAATGTATTAGAAAAGACCTTATATGCAAAGGAAGTCAATGCTATAATCCATTCCAACACATGCAAGGAACATATCTGCCATGAAAATGTTACAAGAACATTCCATAAACAATACATATGAAAACAATGACTCTACCCCATTCTCAATGCTCTAATCATTTTAGGATATCCTTAAGTAGAATAGGAATGGGGAAGATAATAAATCAAGAAATAAAAGACTCATTGACCAAGCAAATCAACAACCATTGGATCTTCTTGCCAAAAGATATGTGTTAAAATTGGATGATTCCTATTGTAGGAAGCATGCATTTGGTATGGCATGATGGTTTGGATAAATGTGGCTAAAGTTGGTTAGGTAACTAATCTATAGGCAGTAGGATAGCTTAGTAGTAGTCTTTTGTTTGTGATTTTTATGAAAGCTTGATGTTTATAGGTAATGCATAGTTTTCTCTTGCTTGAGTGTCATGTCTTAGGCAACGAAAATTTATAATGGATAGGGTTGATGGTGTTGTGTATATTTTCTAGTTTATTAATTGAAGATGATGATGACAATGATAATAGTAAAATTATTAAAGTGATTTTGATGATGACGAATGTTAAATGAATATGAATGTGTAGAAATATCAAAGACCTCTTGAGATATTGTTGCTAACCAAACTAAAGTTGATTTATTTAATTGATTGATTGATGATAGTGCTAACATTTTTGATGATAAAAATAATGCAAGGATTGTGTTGGTGTAGGCTGGTATGGAGTGGAGTGGGAACGGGAAGAGGAGGGGGGGATTTGAAATTAGGGGTTGATGATGGTGAGGGAGGAGATGATTTTGATGAGGCAGATGGATTTTTGATCCTAGGATGGTTGCTGCTACCACCTTGCTAGGTTAAGAAGTTTTTGTCTCTGGCCTAGAGGGCTGCATTGTTGCAGGGTCACCTACTGTTGTCATCGTTCTAGGTAGTTGTGGTGTTCTTATTGCCTTTTGGCAAATGTTTCAAGCATGGTTGGTGGCAGTTTTTTGATTTTTTTGGATGTTTGGGAAGCTGTGATGGCTCCTTTTTCCTCATGGGTGTTGCTACTCTTTTATTGGGTCATCCTTGCCCATTGGATTCTCCCTGGTTTTTGTTCTTTGTGTTGTATCTTTTCCTTCTAGGGTTCAATTTTAGAGTTTTCAGTGGTTTGTTGCCTTCTTTTTCTGGTGCTAACCCCATGTAGCTCCCTTGGTCATTTGTGGTGGTCATGGGTTCTCTTAGTCTCAAGAGGGTTGGGCTTAATGATTTTTTCACTATTAAGATTGTGATGGAGTGGTGGCTTTCCCTCCATGTTGCTGTTGTGGGTGTTGTCCTGGTTGTGGAAGGTTTCCCCCCTTGCCTCTATTCTTTTGTTGTGATGGCATTGTTGTTTCTCTTGGTTGCTATTATGTTGGCATTATTGTTTGATAATTTTTTGTGTCTACTTCTAAGATGACACTGTTGTGTGGTCATGTTATCTTGTTTCCCCCTTGGTATGTGCTGTTTTTATTATTGTTGGGGGTGTTCTTTCTTGTGGAGGCTACTTTTCCTGGGTGGGTTTCTTAGTTTATTTTTTGGATGGGAACCCTATTGGGCCTTTGGCTATTAGTTTTTTTCATGGCTCCTCCATATCGGATGCTCCTTATGTGTTTCCTAATTTCCCATGTTCTTGTTTTTAGTGTGGTGACTGGGTTTATCCCTATGGTTCTCTTGTTGGCCCATTTTCTTAAGTTGTTGGTGGTTGTCATGGTTCTCCTTACTGCTAGTTGGTTGGATTTCTTCTCTTTTCTACATTCTATATATTATATTGAGGTGAAGATTACTCCTGTTGAGGTGTAGTCCTCTCTTTTAGAGGTAGAGTTGGGGTTTGTGGATTTGTGGAGGTGATTTCCTTGATACTAGTCCCTTTTTTATAGTACCTTTTGAGGTGGTGTGTCCTCCTATTGAGGTGGAGCTGTTATTTGTTATAGTTTGGTTGCAGTGGTGGTAAGGTTCTTCATGGAATCTACTCCTATAGAGGGTAGCCTACTCCTTTTGAGGTGGAGTCCGATTTGGCTCTTCATTTTTGGTGGTGTTGCAAGATGAATTCTTCTCCATATTGGTGTGGCTGGGGGGTCTCCTCCCCTGTTATGGTGGAATGGCGATTTCTGTTGAACAAGCCTTTTTGGTGTTCTTTCCTAGTGGATCTAGGTTGTGTTCATGTGAGCAGTGGGTTTAAGGTCCCTGTTAATTCCTAGTGTGTTGTGAGGGTTGTTGGTCACTGCAATCTAGTTATAAATGGGTTTCATGTTCCCTTCTAAACCTGGTTTTGGTTCAATTTCCCTTGTAAAACTTGGTTGTGTTGCGTTTAAGGTTCTTGTTAAAATCATTTTTGATTGGTGCGGATTTGGGTAGTCATGTTGTTCATTTAGTGATCTACTATTGGTTTGCTATTGGTTGTCTATGCTGTATTCGTTTGCAGCTTGTTCTTCTTTGAGTGGGTTTCGGGTTCCAGTCAAAATGTGTTTGTAAATGGTTTTGGGTCCATTCAAAACTTGTTGTAAATGGTTTTGGGTCCATTCAAAACCTATTTTTTCCATATAATCAAAACAATAAGAAAAAATGATGATTGGGACTTGGATACATGATGGTGATGATTGGTTAGATAAAATAAATCAATATTTTAGCAAGGCTAGGAACAAATATATTAGATGGTTTGATATTACGCTAGAGCATAGGTGAGATGAGATTTATGAGGGTTTTTTGGATTGTGTTGTGGGTAATGGAGGAGAGTTTGATGAATTTTTTATTAATGGAATGGTGAAAATTCTCAAAAGTTTCTTTGTTTTATTTTTTTAGGATATTTTATTTATTTTTGTATTTTTGGAATTGTGATCTTTTTAGATTTTTAGAAGGTGTCCAAATCACTAAGTGAGCTACAAGGCATATATCAATATGTATTCCAAAGTAGGATGTAATCACATGCCCCCATTGTCTAGCAATGTGTGGGACATTATGAGTGGATGAATGTACTAGTTTGATGGAAATGGATATGTGAAGGATGGGAGGATAGTAATTATGCAAATAGATCTAGGATAAGGGATTTTACTTCCAAGGACTATCTCGTAATAGGATAACATGTTTGACCCAAGATAAATTTCTAGATAATGCTATGTAGGTGATGAAATGACATGGGATAGTATATGGTCAAAGAAAATTACCATGTAAAGATTTTTCCAAAAGTATGTTTTGAAGTATATGCCCCTAGTCTTTGTCAAGATCAAGGTAGATAGGGAAGATGGATGAAAATGGAATGGATTGGATGGATAGTGGTGTTGGGATAAAATAACATGTTGTATGAGATAAGATGTTCCCATATGGAATGGTACACATAGATGATCAATTTTACACATGATTCCCATGAATGGGTTTTCATCATGGTACTTGCCCTAAGTGCCATAAGAATGGTTTTCACTAGAGGATGATTTTTTAATCTTTACCCTTTTCCTTTTTAATTTTATTTTTTTGAATGATCATCAAGTGTACAGGACCACTTGGTGGTGTTGATCTAAATATTGTTTTCATAATGTTCCAATAATTTCCTACCTTGAGGAGTTAATTTTCCAAGATATGAGCACTTGTATATAGCCCATGGATGTTATTATGATCCTTGTTGATACTAGTGTTGGATTTATCTAAATGCACACATCATGATAGAGTGTCATTAGAGTCCTTATGATAAAATGTTGTTGCTAGGACACAATGAATGTGATATTTGAGTTTATTGAGATTTAGGTGAGATGTTAGATTTTGATGGGGGATCTAAGATGTAGATGAATTATTTGGTAGTTTGGATGTCATATTTTTTATTTTCCAAACTTTGGATGGTGGGTGATGGAGTGTGGATGTGATATCTTGAGGATGTTTAGGACCAACAAATTTTATACAACTTGCATGTTGGTATTGGGGTCAGTGCAGGATCATGATGGGCCAAACAAGGTCTTTAAGTGGAAATTAAAATATAAAAAAATAGACTTAAGCAACTTCACATAATAATTTGAATAGGCTATTAACATAATTTAAAAAATATGTAGGAATTAAATTTCTAGAAAATTGAATGTAGTTTGTAAGCTACTAGCCCTTTTTTGGAAAAAAGTAATTTTGTTTGGTAAAAATTTAAAATTTCAATGCAGTAGTACATTAAAATTTGAAAAAAAAGGTGTTTGTCTGGCTACTGTAATGATGAGAAAAAATAAATTTTCTTTTTTGAATCTTTTAATATAAGTAGATGACACATGCCTGGAGTGACACATATATTTTTGTAATTTAATAATTAGTTATGAATTTTCTAGTAGGAATTTTTAAAAATATTAAAAAATATTTGTCCGATCACCCTAACTTGATCAAAAATTTATAAAATTCATTTTCTTAAACTATAGTTTGTGAAGCATAGTGTGTGACACATATTTCAAGTTCAAAAAATGTGTAATCGTTTAAAAGTTATAGAATTTTTTCAATTATCCTATTAATCACGACTTTACACATAGTGCATGTAAAAAATCAGTAAAAAATATTTATTAAATTCAAAATAAAGCATATCTTACATTGGTAGAATGTTGACAATTTGCTAAATAAACCCTTTTCATTGCAAGAAGGATGAAGTTTAAAAAACCATTGCAACCCCTATAAACATGTTGAGGATGTTGAGTTTTTGGGTTGGACACCCTCAATACAAATCCCAAAGAAATAACAAGGCAAAACATATATCCTTTATTAGTGGATATCTGATAGAAATAAATGTGTGTTTTCTAAAGTTAAAAATGAATATTTGATTTTTAAAGAAATGAATATTTGTTTCTTAAATTTAAGAAGCGAATATCCATTTCTTTTAATTAAAAATATTAATATATATAAATATCACTATAGATTAAAATATAACATGTTATAATATTAATATTTTTATTTTATTTTATTTTTATTTTATTTTTAGGGGTGCAAAGACGCCCCATATACTTTTAAATAGACACACCAACCATAGATTCCATGGTGGTGGGAACACCTTAACATGTTATAATATTAATATTAATATATAGTTAAAATATTAATATATATAATATAATATATGATAAATTAATATATATTAGGAAATATTAATATTAATTTAATACACATTATATTTAAAATAAATACTATATGTTATATTATATAAATATAATATTATATATTTAATAATATAATATATTACAAAAAAATTTGTGATGGATTATTGCAAGGGAGTTTTAAATATCATACTTATTATAATAAAACTACAAGGAGCTGAGAGAAAGATATGCATCTCTCTCTCTCCCTCTCTCTCACCTTCCCTCTGTACTTTTATCTATCTCCACTCATCCTCTCCCTCTCTACTTACATTTCTCTCAATCAATCTCACCCTACCTCTCCCTCCCTCTCACCTTCCCCCCTCTCTCTACCTCTCTCCTAGACCCTTTCCCCTCTACTTCTCTCTATATCCCCTCCCTACCTTCATCCCTCTCTACTTCTCTTTATATTCCCTCTTCCTCCATCCCTCCAATTGTAGGTCACTCTCTCCACTTATCGCTCCCTTTATCCCTCCCTCTCCCTCTCTCTACCTCTCCTTGCCCCCTCTATCTCTCTCTCTCTCTCACACACACACACACTATATATGTCTCTCTCTCTTTATACCTCTCCCACCCTACCTCTCTATCTAGGTTTACCTACCTATCTCTACCTATCCCTCTCCTACCATATCTATCCCTCCCTCCCTCTCTTTATATCCACTCACCCTCTCCCTCTCTACCTACCTTTCCCTCAGTCCATCCCACCTGACCTCTCTTTCTACCTACCTCTCCCTCCTTACCAACTTCCCTCCTCCTCCTTACCAACTTCCCTCCTCTCTCTACTTCTCTCTCCCCTTCCCTCTCTACTTCCTATCTCCCCTCACTCTCTATACCTACCTCTCCCTCTATTCCTTTCACCTTACCTCTCTCTACCTACCTCTCCATGTCTCCCCGATTTCATCTCTCTCCCTTTATCCCTCACACGCTACCTCGCTAGACCTCTCCCTCCCTTTGTCCCTGTTTCCCGTCTCTTTCCACCTACCCCTCTCTTTATCACTCACCCCCTCCTTCCATCTCTATCTCCCTCCATCTATTCCTCCCACCTTTACATCTCCCTCACTCTACCTACCACTCTCTCTCTACCTCTCCCTCCCCTCCCCTCTCTCTCTCTCTCACACACCTCTCACCTCCACCACGTCCCTCACCTCTATTTCCCTCCACTCTCCCTTTCCACCTAACCTCTCCACCCTCTCCCTCCCTCCCTCCCCCCTCTCTCTACCACCTCCACCTCTCCCTCTTTCCCTCTCCTACCTTCCATTATCCTCCATCCCCTCTCTCTCCACTCTCATATGCCTCTCCACTCTACTCATTATCCCTCCTACCATTCCTCCTTCCATCTCCACACAATCTCTCTCCACCCCTCCTCTCCTTTTCATCTCTCTATACTACCTCACTACCTTCCTTGTCCTTCCACTCTTTTCTCTTTCCTCTTTGTCCTCCTTCCTCCTCCACCTTGTTTCTCTTTCTCTCCTCCTTGTCTCGTTCCTTCCTTTTCCTCCACTCCAGTCCTTCCTCTTTCTCTCCATTTGTCCTCTCATTCCCTCTCTCCTCCTTCCCCATGTCGCCTCTCCGCCTCCTCTCTCTGTCTTCTCCTACCCTCCTCTCTCTGCTTGTCTTTCTCTCTCTCTCTCTCCCCTCTCTCCATCCTGTCATGTCTCCTCCGTCTATCCCATCCCACCTTTCTCCCTCCTTCCCCCTCTCTCCTCTCACACACACAGCCTCTCTCCTTCCTCCATCCTAGCACTATCTGTCACCTGTCTCTCTACCCTCCTCTGTCTGCAGTCATCCCCTCTTTATCTACCTTCCTCTGTCCCTCCCCACCCTGCCACTCCTATTTACATATTCCTCTCATCTCCTTCCTCTATCCCTCCACCATGCCTCATGCCCTGTCCTCCTCTTTTCCTCTCTCTCTCTCCTTGCATGGCCTCCTTCCTCTCTCCCTGACTTTCTCTCTGTCTCATCTCCTGCAGTGCCTCCTATCTCCTCGGCCTCTTTATCTCTCTCCTCTCTCCCTAACTCTGTTGCCTTCTCTCTATCTCCTTTTCTTCCCTGTTCTCTCTCCTCAACCTCCTATCCTCCCATCCTACCCTCCATGTCTCCCTCCTTCCCTCTCTCTCTCTCTCTCTCTCTCTCTCCCCCTCCCTCTATCCCTATCACCTTACCACTCTCTATCTCTATCCTTCCCCCTCTTTCTCTCCCTCTCACACACATATAACCTCTCTCTGCCTACACCTCCATCCCTCCCTAACTCTCTCTCTATAACTACCTCTCCTACCCTACCTCTCTCTCTATCTCCCTCCTTCCCTCTTTCTCTCTCCCTCTCTCCCTAACTCTCTCTATACCTATCTCTCCTATCCTACCTCTCTCTATCTCCCTCCCACATTACCTCTCCCTCTCTATTTACCTCTCTCTCTCTCTCCCTATCTACATCTATATGTCTAGATTTTTTTTAATAATATGTAATATAATATATAATATATAATATATATTAGAACATATTAATATAAATATGTTTTTAGTTGGATATAATGAATATCTATTTTTTTCAATACGAGTACCCATTTTGTTTTTCAAAATGGATATATGTTTTGTAAAGTTTGTTTTCACTAACAAGTAAACAAGCTTCACAAAATAGATATCCATTTTTCTTTACAAAATGAATATCTGTTTTGTAAATATTTTTTTTGCATAAGAATACAAGCTTTGCAAAACAAATATTTGTTTGGTTAACAAAACAGATACCTATTTTACTTTACAAAATGGATATTCATTTTGTTTGATTGGTAAAAATGTCCAAAATTCCATTTTGGCTATTCCATTGGTCCCCACACGCTCTTTGATGTCAAGAATGTCATATTTCCCATGCATTACAGATTGGTTATAATGATAAAACTCATATAATTAAAATGTATTGATCATCACCATGTCTCATGTGTTTGGATTTTAGATGAAGTCCTAGCTTGTTGAATGAGATAATAAAATCAAGAGTTAATGATACTTTTTTTAGGTTAGGATTTGGATTTTAATTGTTTGAATGATTGGATTTGGATAATTTGGATGATTTAGGTTTTGGATGACCCTAGGATTAAGATTTATTTTGGAGGCTCAAGGATGGGATTTTGGAATGATGATGATTGAGGAAAATGATTGACCTTTGGATTAAGGTTGGATCGATTGAGCTTTGATGATTGGTCTTGTGTGATAGGAAAATTTGGGTCAAGGTAATATGATGGTGATTGGGATTGGAATGATAAGGATTTATTGAATTTAGATTTTTTATTATTTGTATTAAAAGGGATAATGAATCCCCAAGGGTGTTTATGAGGTGATTTCCTTAAGTTAATATTTGGGATGATGTTTTAGATTGATTAATATTTTGGAACCTATGAATGCTTGTAGAGTTCAAAGGATAGATTTGGGACCTAAGATGTTTGAGGATCCCAAGAATAGGATGCTAGTCCCTATGGATGATTAAGTTTACTAAATATAGATTAGATGATTTGATATAAGGGGTTCAAATTGGAATTTAAGATCCCAATGATTTTCCTTTGAATTTTAGAGTGTGATGATTCTTAATGGTATCAAAAAGTTGGAGTGGGGGTTTGTTTGATGTTAAGGGATGACCTAAGGATCTAAAGAATTGTATTTGATTTGATCTTTAAATCTTGTAGGATTAATTTGGATGGTGATTATGGAGTGAGACCCTAAATATTAGGATTGAATTTATGGAATAAGGTTTCAAAGGGGTTTATTGATGTGATGCTTGGGGAATGGAATAAATTTTGTATGGATTTAGGTTTAATTTGGAAGGGGGATAAGGATTAATTTGGATGGTTTAGGAATTTTTGAAGGTTTAGATTAATTTATTTTGGTGTATATGTGTATTATTTGTTGGAATATGGCTTCTAGTGTTGTCATTGATGGAAACTAAAGTCATTATTTTGGTTCACATATCAAAATTTGGTCATATTGACAGATAAAGTAGATAACAAAGTGTTATCAACAAAAAGTAGGAAGAACAGGGTATCCAGGTAGTATGTCAATCCATATGCTTCACCGGATCATCATTTTGAGTTGTGGATCCCCCTAGATAGTTTGTTAAGCATCTATATGATATCTTATTTTTAAGTTTTGTGGTGTTGCATTAATCGATGTACGAGTTAGGAGATTTGACAAGATGTTTTTCTATTTATTTGCTCATTGGTGGCCGACTTAATGAAAGTAGCGTGTCACGGATGTATAAGGAGTAATTACTTAATTTTTTTTTTATGTTCAAGCATTTTGTTTTGGGTCCAAGCTATGTTGTGGCCGAATTGTATGGGTACGCATAATTTTTTTTTCATGATTTGAGCCAACACATGGAGAATATTTTCTTTGAAGCTGACTTGTAAAGATAATATCTTTTGTTGCGGATACATATAAGTGATCAGTTATATCATTTTGGTGTGTAAGAGGTGTGAGAAAGGTGTGTTGAAGGGTGTTGTGATCATAAAAAGAGCGATTAGGGGATTATGCACAGTTTCACTTGTGCATCAAAGATTTTGTGAAGCGAGCAGAGCAGAGCAAAATTGCAGAATCAATCAAAAGGAAAAAATATCGCTACTGAGCTTAACCAGAACTAAAATCAAGCATTTTTAGATGCTATTCTCTCAGTTCTTTTTCTTGGATCTAATCCAAATCATTGTGAAGAAGTGTGCCTCTATATTTTGAGTAGTGAGCTCTAGGTAGTGTAATGCAAGTGCATTCCCATTTTGTAATCTTTCTTTTGGGTATACTCAAATTATATTGTGGATTGGCCATCCACTGTGATTTTTCCCCTAATAGGTTTTCCACATAAAAATCCTGGTGTTATGGTGTTGTGATTTTTTTCTTTCTATTCATGCATATTTCTTTTGTTGAATGCTTAAGTGAGTTAAAGATCAAAATAGTAAATTTAATTTTTGCACAACACTGATTCACCCCCCTCTCAGTGTTTTGCTTGTTTCCAACAATTGGTATCAGAGCTAGTTCCTTGAAAGAAGTCTAACAACTTGGGGAGATCTTGGAATGTGTTTTTCAATGGATGCAATCAGTCTTCAACAACAACTTATGGTGGCCCTGGATGATGTTGACCAGTCAAAGTCTGAGAATTGGGAATTGCAAGAAAATCTTGAGCGTGAAGAAATTCATTCAATCATTGAAAGACAAAATCAATGAATCAAGGGAGAAAAGAAATGAATTGTGTGATCAGCTTAAGTAGAAGAACAAAAGCATGGAAGATGAACAACTGTGTCATGCCTTAAAAGAGAAAAAAAAAGAATGTGAAATTTTTCCAGAGAAAATGCTGCCCTGAAGCATGAGATGGAATCCATCATGATGAAAATGACCAAGGAGATTGAAGATAGAAAGAAGAATGAAGAAAATCTTGCACAAGCCTTGAAAGAAAAATTTGAACAATGTAGCCGATTGGACAATGAACTGGAGCAATCTAAAAACAATGAAGAAGTGCTTGAAAAATATCTTGATGATCTCAAAAATGAACTTACTGCTACAAATGAGTACAAGCATAAATTCAAAGCAAGCTCAACCAAACTTGATGAATTGATTAAAGGACAAAGAACTGGTGGTGACAGGTGAGGTCTTGGATATGAAGAAGGAGAAAGTTTCAGATCTGGACAAAGGAAATCCAAACAAGGAAGATTCAGACAAGGAAATCAGATGAATGGAGCTAGAAGAAATCTGGTAAGACAACCAAATGATCAAAGATTTAATGGCTACTATTTTACTTACAACAAATTTGGTCATATGGCTTCTCAGTGTAGGCCCAGGATGAACACAAGTGGACCATCATTCTCAGGTCAGTGCTTTAATTGCTATAAGTATGGTCATAAATCAAGTGAATGTAGAGTTGTGATGAATAGCTTTCATAGAGATGTCTAATGCTATGCATGTAATAGATTTGGGCATATTGCTAACCAATGCAGATCAAGAAAAAATTAGTGGAACAATTGGTCTGGACAAAGAAGTGTTGTGTGCTACAACAACAACAAATTTGGCCACTACTAGATTTTGTTGGAATAGAAGAGGTCCAGTAAAACAAAACATGCAACAAGATGTTAAGGGAAAAGGTAAAGTTACTACTAATATGACCAGGAGGAAAATACAGAAGAAATGGGTAAAGAAGAATCCCTCTGTTGAAGGAAATAAGCCAACATCAGAAGAAACTTCTAGTAATTCCTCTGGGAATTAGTTTTAGGCCTTTGGCCTAGGGGGAGCTGTCAGGAAAATATTTTAACCCCCTACCAGTAATTGATACTAGAATGTGGAAAAGTCTAGTAGGTGCATCAATTCTTTTAACATGTTGTTCAATAAATTGGAGGCAGTATTGAAGAATTTTGGAGATCCGCAAAAGAATCATCTGTCTCTGTACATGAAAACCAGGAAACAAGATGAACTAGGGTAAAAGCATTTATTGCGACAAAAAAGGGTTAGATGTGTGGATGATAAAAAAACATTTCTATCCTTCATTTCTCACTTTTCATTTTGGAGAAAAGTAGTTTGGAGAGCCCTGGAGTGAACTTTGCTAATTTGTGGAGAGATTCAAGCGAGAAGAAGGATCTATGATCAAACTTCAATCCGACGGAAAGGTATTTATCGAAAAATCTGTGAATCTCTGAATTTTCAATCATTTCCACTCCTCTGGTAGTCAAAGTAAAAGGACAAACCACGTCCAAAATTCAAATGGAATCCTTATAAGTCTGTTGAGACTGAGCCCTTAGGCGTGTTCTCATATGTACTGTACAGAGTTTTGCATATTGAGGATATTAGGGCTTATATACATGAAAATATTAAAGAATTAGGAAGCTCTGAATTGATGAATATGTATTCCCATCATATAATTCAAGAGGATTTTACTGTAAAACCAGAGTTTAAAACCCTAGAAGAAAAGAAGTTCATGCAATTTACAAAATTTATAATATTTGAGGAAAGCGAATGGGTCCGATATGTTCTAAGCCATGTTCATGCCAAATTTATGTGGTTGAATGTGCCATTCAAAATCACAAAAGAAGCTATAAGTGCAGTCATGGGTCTAAATTCCACTGGTAGACTTCCAGTCTTGAAATCCGTGAAGAATGACAAGGTTACTGAGTCAACAACTGTTCAATGGGATAGAAGGAAATGACAATAGAAGACATTGCTGAAGTGGATGTGAAATTCGCATCATGGTCATTAGGTATAAGATCTATCATTCAAGCTGGGATAATTCAATATTTGGTATGACCATCTATGTAGCGTATGAGATGGTGAAACATAATGCAGATTATGATTTTTGTGAGTTGCTTAGAAGTCAGTTGATGGAGAATTTGGGAAAAATAAAGAAAGATAAGAAGAATACTTTCAAATATGGTAATCTGTTATTTTGTTTGTTCTTCTATTTCATGAATGAGGTTTCGAGAGTTGGAAAAGTACATTGGAAAAATGATGAGCCGATAGTTGTTAAGATAAGGAACATGTTGTTTGGAATTGGTGATCGCTAGATCAGGAATACTACCCTCTGGGGGTACTTTAAAATTTTCCAGAATATGATGCATGCTAGGGAAAGAATTCCCACTTCAATTGTGGAACAGTACAAAGATACTATCTGCTTCATGGTGGACATTGATCAATACCATATGGAAGTTGTTGATCTGAGAACAATCTGGATCATGCCTATGGGATATGAAGTAGATGAGATCATTTTGAAGATGTATGCAGAACACTTGTTGAGTTCACCTCTGGATCAAGGAGAAGAGAGGTTTGGAAATTATGTAGAGAAAAGTATGCAGGTTCATGTGGAACTAAAAAAATTAGTGATAGTTAGGAGAGTAAGGAAAGGGGTAGAAATTTTTGTAGAAAGTATGGGCATACCTGTTGAGAAATTGAAAGACGTGAGAAGGAAGAGAGATGAGGTTGAAGCAACAAAAGAGAAAGAGCAAGCTAGTCCAGGAACATCTTCTTCCCGCACTAGATCTACTAGGAGTTCCCCTACAACCAAGCCAACTCAAGACAAGGTGTTCGGAAAAAGGAAGAATAATAAAAGCACAAGAACATATTAAGTTGTTTCTGAAGATGAGAAGGAAACTAAATCAAAAGAATTTGTGAAATAAATGAAGGCTACTGGAACTCAAGCTATCAAGTTAAACAAGAGCAAATCTTCTAGTAAAGAAGAAGAAGCAAAGAAAAAGGAAAAAGTTGACAAATCTAGTATGTCAGTTGAGGAAGTTGAGAATGCAGTCGTCAAAGATGGAAATATTAAGCCCCTCTGTGAGTTGTATGCAAATTTTTATGAATCCGGTCAGAAAACTCTTGAAGAAGCCACAATAAAACATATGAACATTTTCATTAAAGTTCTTGTTGAAGTCATGTCTGGTTTACCTAAGAGTTTGTATGATGTTTTGGAGTCGAGAAGATTAAGTGCTAGAACAGAAGAAGAGAATCTAAGGAAGAGAATTCTTGTTGATTTATTTCCGAAAATGTCAATTGAGGAGATGAATTCACTCCTTGAAAAGGCCAAAAAGGAATTTAAGAGCAAGACCAGGGTGAATAAGCTCATGATTGGTGAAACTGATGTTGTTAGTGAAACCAATAAATTTTTGGAAGAGTTCCTATCAAAGAATAAGATAAATGTTGAAGAAGTAAATACTGAAAATGTTTCAAAAAATGAGGAAGTGAATGCAGATGCTAAGGATTTTCAGATTCCTCCTGATGTAGAAAATACAAAGACACCTATGGAAACTGAAGATCCTAAGGTGGTACTAGTTGAAGAGAAGGAGGTGCAAAATGAAGAGGTTAAAGTGACTGAGGGAAATCCAGAAATAGTCTCTAAAGAAACCAAGGTTGAAGAAGAAAAATCTCAAGTCAAGGAAATCAAAGTGGAGGTAGTGAAGAGATCCTGATGGAACAATAGGAAGAATTAGATCCTGAATTGGATGAAAGCTAAATCAATCTATCCACTTTGTGCCCAATTCAGATGATGAAGGCTGCTTCAATTGCTCAAGCCAAATCCAATGAGAAGATTTTGAAGTCCCACATAGAGGATAGTGAATTTCTAATCCTTGCATCTGGAGTTCTATATAAATTAATGCCTACTCATGTCATGGATCCATCTAGTTCCTCTTCCGGTGAGTTAAATAATCTCATAAGTTTTGTAAGTTCTCACTTTGAATCTTTTGAAAAATCAGCCTTGATTAAGGTGTAGAAGGAGTTTAAGGAAAAGAGATTTGGTAGTTTGAAAGAACTGATTGCAAAAGATAAAACTTTGCTAGCCACCTACATGAGAAATGTTCAAGATAATTTTTCTAAAGGAGGAAAAGTGTATAAGTCATGTTTAGTTTTATCTAAATTCACTAAAGCCAATGAGAAAAAGGTGAAGGATATTGAAAAGCAACTGGCTACTATCTCTGATGCTTTTGATCCATTCACTGGTAATGTTGGTGAGCAAGAAGGTTAGGTAATATCTTTGCTTGACAAGATAAGGAGTTTAAAGCATGAAAATGAAAGGATTGTTGGGAGAGTATGTGAACTTAGGGGACTAATCAGTTCGAAGATTGAAATAATGGCAAATGTATTAAAAGAGGCCAAAGATGCTATGGCAGCTTGTGACCCAGTAAATATTGAAGCTGCAGAAACTCTGTCTTATCTACTTTGTGGTCATATAACCATTCTGGAGAGTTTCAAAAGAGTTTGGGACACAAATCTAAGTGTGTTGAGGAATGATTTTTGTAGATGTCTTCAAACTTATGTAAGTCACAAGTTATGTTTGTATAGTTTTGAAATTTTGTCTTTTGAATTTCCCAAATTTTTTCATTGATGTCAAAGAGGGAGAGAGTGCAGTGAAAAATGACTTGACATTCTAAGGGGGAGTAGTGTTTTGAAAAGAAGTGTTTTGAAATTTTGAACTTTGGTAGCGTACTTACTGGTTTCGACACTTAGTCATTTTTCACTAAGTGTTTCCATCAATGTCAAAGGGGGAGATTGTTAGCATATGGCTTCTAGTGTTGTCATTGATGGCAACTGAAGTCATTATTTTGGTCCGTAGATCATAATTTGGTCATACCAGCAGATAAAATAGAGAACAAAGTGTTACTGGCAGAAAGCAGGAAGAATAGGGTATCCAGGTAGTATGTCGATCCATATGCTTCACTGAATCATCATTTTGAGTTGTGGATCCCCTGGATAGTTTGTTAAGAATCTATGTTATTTTATTGTTAAGTTTTGTGGTGTTGCATTAATCAGCGTACGAGTTAGGAGATCTGACAGGATGTTTTTCTATTTATTTGCTCATTGGTGACCGACTTAATGAAAGTAGCGTGCCACAGATGTATAAGGAGTAATTAATTAATTTTTTTTATGTTCAAGCATTTTTTTTTGGGTCCAAGCTATGTTGTGGCTGACTTGTATGGGTGCGCATAAAAAATTGTTCATGATTTGAGCCGCCACATGGAGAATATTTTGTTTGAAGCCGACTTGTAAAGATAAGATCTATTGTTGCAAATATATATAAGTGATCAGTTATATCATTTTGGTGTGTTAGAGGTGTGTGAAAGGTGTGTTGAAGGGTGTTTTGATCATCAGAAGAGTGATTAGGCGATTATGCATAGTTTCACTTGTGCATCAAATATTTTGTGAAGCGAGCAGAGCAGAGCAAAGAAAAATTGCAGAATCAGTCAAAAGGATAGAAGATCACTACTGAGCTTAACCAGAACTAAAATCAGGCATTTGTAGATGCTATTCTCTCAGTTCATTTTCTTGGATCTAATCCAAATCATTGTAAGGCAGTGTGCCTCTATATTTTGAGTAGTGAGCTCTAGGCAGTGTGCCTAAATGCAAGTGCATTCCCATTTTGTAATCTTTCTTTTGGGTGTACTTAGATTATATTGTGGATTGGCCATCCATCGTGGTTTTTCCCCTAATAGGGTTTTCACGTAAAAATCCTGGTGTTATGGTGTTGTGATTGTTTTCTTTTTGTTCATGCATATTTCTTTTGTTGAATGCTTAAGTGAGTTAAAGATCAAAACAGTAAATTTAATTTTTGCACAACACTGATTCACCCCCCTCTCAGTGTTGCTTGTTTCCAACATTATTGTACCAAATTTTCATTCCATGTCATTTTTTTTGATGCACTAATTTTAAAAGGAAAATTGAAATTGAAAGATCCATCATTGGTAAAGGGAAAATCTAACTTTATTGAAAGGATACAAACCAAATGAAACTATAGAGACTAAGGATGTTAACGAATCAAGGAATCAAAGGATAAAAGTTGTTGCAAATATAGAGACTAAGGATAAAGGGATCAAATTTGGTGAAGTTTCCCAAGGCAACCAAATTTAACAGTAGTATACATGTTTTGATTAAGGGAGGAAAATAGGTTTTGAAGGAACCTGAAACCCTTTACATCAAAATGTTGTTGAGACTAAAGCATAAAAAAATTGTCACGTCTCAGAATTTGATGCTACCTGAATTTACTTTATGTGGAACTAATTTATGGATAATTGTGTGTGGTTGAATAATATTATTTTATTTTGAAAGATGAAGTAAATGATTATTTTATTTTGGAAAATATGAAATGTAATGAATATTATTTTATTTCAAAGTGATGCAATATAGAAAATGTTATTTTGGATTGATAAATTATAGTGCTTTGATTTTTGGACACTAACCTATTAATGAGTATCTGAATTTTAATGAGTGGCAGGTTGATGAAGACAATGGTGTGGTTAAGGTAGAGGAGGTTAGCTACCTGGCAGGGTTAAGATGGAGTGGTCTCTCTTGCACACACAAACACTTAGAAAGCATATAGTTGCATTAGAATTGCATTAATTAATCGTATTATATTGCTTCTTATTTTATAGCTAGTTATTTAATTAATTGGTTGAAAAAAAATTAAGTGCTCATAAATTAGAAGAAATAGTTTTATTTGAAGAATAAAAATATTATTATTTAGTGTTTTATAGATAATTGTGATGCAAGCTAATAAATCATGTTTGCTATTAAATATTAGTTTTATTGGATAAAATCAAATAATTCATGGAAAAGAAAGAAATATTTTGAAAACAAAACAATGAAAAAGAAAACAATAGAAAATTAGAAAAATAGAAAAAAATAACTTAAATTTAGAAAATAAAACACAAAAAACAAAGCAAAATAAAAATGAAAAAAAAAGGAAGAAAATAACAAAAGAGAATAAACCCTCATTCTCACACACAAGAATTATTTTACACAATTTTAAATCCGAAAAATAAGAACAAAGAAGAGAAGATGGGGATTTAGCAAGGAAGCAAAAGAGGGAAAGGAGATCGAGGAAAAGATAAAGAGCCAAACCAGTTTCAAGAGTTGTGGAAGATGAAATCACCTGGTTCCATTTCTATTTAATCCATTTTGATGTAGTTGGAGGATTGGGATATTCTATCTGCATGATATTTATTGTAAATTTATTTTCCATTATTTTACTTATGTTATATGGAGGAATTTAAGGTTGTTATCTATATTTTTGTAAACTGGTTACTATTGTGTGTATTCAATATTATACTGTTGTTATTCTAAATAAGTATAAATTCTTTTTTCTTGTTAAAATTGTAATACTATATATATACATAAACTGTATGTATATATATATGTATATTGATATTGAAAATTATACATATATAAAAATTACCTGTTATACATATCACCTAGAATTCCATTCACACGGAAGTTTCTAAACTCAACCTTCAGCATACACTCCTATCTTATAATCATGGCATCCTATGAGACCATTCTCCTTAAGGTATTTATCCAAGTGGCTCTCGTGCTTTTTCTTCTATCTTCTCTATTAAAATCATGAACAATAAGGTAGGGTAAGCATGTTATCTATCGAAATTTCCTGTATGCCTAGTGAATGTACATTTTCATATTCCCAATGTTTCATTTAGCACAAGCAGAGAGGATTGTTCTATGAGTCATGGGTTTAAACTTCCTACTCATGATTGCATGCAAGTTATTACAACTTTCAAATAAATATTCCTACATAACATGCTAAATATCATGAAAACATCGAATGTGTGGACTCTACCTATGAGTTATTTTTCTCTTGAGATTCTCCATTTCCTTCCATTGAAATTGTTTTGCATGCGATCTGCCTGTTCGTGTTTCTAATTTTTGTGTGTTTCTGCCTTTATAAGGCATTTCTTTTATCCATTTCTTTTTAGCACCATGCCTTCTCCTTACCTTCAACTCTTTATGAACTACTCTTCTCATTAGCTACTGAGATAGGCTATGCCTCAATGTAACACATGCAATATATCTATATTTTAGTTTTGGTTTGGGTAAAGATTTAAACTAGCCTACTATTAAAATTCATTGTTATTCAATGTGTACCTTTCAACACAGTCTTCGTGTATTATATAATATATATATATATTTGATATATATATATATATCAATACTTTAGAATATTTGTTGTATATCAGACTTCCTTGGATAGCCACGATTATGTGTAAACTATAATTGTTTAGATGTAAATTTCACTATAATTATGGAATAAAATATATAAATCTTCTTACTACTATAATTGCAATATCTGAGTTACTGTTATCAACATAAGATGATTCTTTGTATGATTGTAACACTGTATAAGTTTCTGTTATATATATATTTTTTCAATTTTCACTTGGAATGTAACTATAGGATACACTAACACCTAAAATGAATAAACTAGGAATGTAAGTAATCTAATTGATTAAGTAAACTATTGGTTAGAATAAAATATTAACCACTGACTAGAAAGAATGATTTTCTTCTAACGAACTTTGGAGTAAAAATGTATTTCTAAAAGAAATTATTGATTAGTGAATGCTTGAAACTAAAACAACTTATGAGATGTTATATTTATTCTTTCTATGGTATTACTTCCAGGACAGGATACTGAATGTGGTCTCCTAAAGACGGTAATTTAATTTTTATAAATTACCACTTGTTTATTACTTGGCTGAGCTATTGTACCAATGAAATAGATGGTTTTTGAAAAGCCTAGATTTTATGTTATATATGTCTTTGCCACATCCTGAATGCAAGAATTATGTTATTCTAGTTTAGGAATGCATATAAGCATCAAACACACATCGAGAGATTCCCTCTTGCTTTTACCATTCTAGGTTGATAGGCTCCTCGTGCAAGGTTGATGCTTTCTTCGTGTTAGGAAGAAGCCTAGGGAAGCCCAGTACTTCATGGTTGGGTGGAAAAGTGCCTTAACCTCACTCTTGGCCTTGGATTTTAGAAGACCATTGGAGTCATGGCGATTGAGGATAGATATTCTTATGCTATATGATATACCTCATTGTAATATTCTTGTATGGCTTGCTTAGCCAATTTGTAAAACATATAATTATCTTCATGGATGTAATTGTTGTATTGATGCAAAATCTCTTACTTGTAACAGTGAAACAAATGTAATGTAGCACCCCTTTTGGTGTATGTAAATGAAATGTAATATTCTTTATTGTATGAAATTTGTACTTCATTATTGGAAACTTGCTATTGTGCAATTAGAGATATTTAAATTAACAAAAGCTTCACTTTTTGTACTTGGAATAAGCATTTCTTTTTGGAATACTATTTTAGTATGTGAGTTCCCCTTATTTGAGAATGAAATGTAAACTTTTATGATATGTTTAGAAAAATAGAAATTTGTATATACAATAAGGATGTAATAATCCACAAATAAATAAAATAAGATCTTGGTTTTAGAACACATGGAGGTTTTGGAAACTCATTGGTATTGGTGATTCAACGAGTGAAGTACAATGCAAGCATATGTTGGAAATAATCTTTCAGTATGAATGTAATTAGAGTCTTAGAAATTAGGTTGTCAAGTGATCATGCATATTCTCTGACTTATCTCTGATCAAGGTGAAGTGTAGCATTTTTCTCCCTTTGTATAATGTGAAATAGTGGATGTTAATATTTAATTTAATTTTATTGCATGAAATTTGAAGATGTTGAGGGCCAACATGAAAATTTTCTATTTTTAATTATGCCTAAGTATAGCCATCAAGAGTTTTGACCTTGCAATTCTTATGAATATGTTTGATTGTTGAGCTCATTTTATGCTTTGATGATTTTCTTTCCGCTTGATATCTTGTCATTTTTTTTTGATGGCTATTCTCGAATGTTTTGACTACTGGTCCTATAGTATGTTATGTTATGTTCTCCATCATGCCATGAAGGCTATGATGGAATGTATAGGGGAGTAGAATGTGGATAATAAACTAGGTCCGGGGTGAGTATTTGTGTATTAGAAATGGGGTAGAATGAAATTTTTTGATTGATGCTAGGTGCAAGAAATGGTGGATTTGTAGTTGATGCAAACATGAAGTGTTTGCAAAGATGGTAATGTAGTATAACCAACCTTGAAATTGAGTTGCTTCAGAGTTTTCATTCATAGTTGGAAGCTCCTAACTTTAGGATGATGGGTTAGCATCATGATAATTGACTCATGTTACTCATGTCTAAGATGAACTAGATCAAATTCATTAGTGTGCTTGGATGGTGAAAATTCTCTTTAAATGGAATAGTGTGACTGCACTTTGACAAGGGGTATTGTATGTGATTGGTGTGCTCGATTTAATCTAAGGAAGATGCATTATTGTAGATATATGCTTTATAATGGCCATTAGGTCATGAATGTACCTTATACCAATTACTATATATTTTATTGAACTCCAAATGTGGTGTGGGGTAACCACTCGAATTCGAAATAGTAGTAAGGCATTTAACTACCCCCAGAGCATGTGCAATGCAAGGTCGAGTAGGACCAACACACAACTAAAATAGACAAATATTTACCTCATTAGGAAATTAGTTGAAGTTAGTAGGAAATAATTATACTAATGTGTGTGATGCACATTCATACCATTGTTGTCATGTGCGAGTGATGCACTAGAGTAAGTCATTGACTCCTTTGTGTGAGATACACTTTTTATACTCATTGTGTTTATTGGTTTTAGGCGCCTCATGCAGGACTAGGTATTCTTTGAGTTAGGAAGAATCCCGAGGAAGTGTTGTGTTCTTGGTTGGGTGAAAAAAGCACCTTAACCATGCTTTTGAAAATAGATTGTACATTTGAATCTCTTTATATAACTCAAAAAAGGGATATAGCATGAATTTGTACTTCTTTCTATGAAAATTATGATTGTATTTGATCAAGAGTAGAAATTGTATGTTTTCTATATTTTCTTTCCACTATAGATTAAGATTTACTTTGTTGGTAAATGGATGTATCAATAATTAAATTTGATGAACTTATTTTGATCTTCTAATCATGAAATGATCTCATTAAGAAGACCTTATTGTAAAATTGAGATGTTTTGTTGATGTAATTTTTGATTGCCAATGGTGATAGTAGGTAGTATGGGATGCTTGTTTTTCACCATAAGGGAAATTGTTCTAATGTTTCGTGCGAGTAGGCATGATGACGAAAATGAATATGAGTGTATTATTTTATGGGAATGTTTGGAATATGAATAAAATTCCATGAAGCAAAGGAATGAGCTTGCATGCTTTTATTCGTCGTAAAGTGTTAAACTAAGTTGATTTAATGAACAATGCTTTGCTAACAATGACTACAAGTGAATGCATGTTGGACGAAGGAATTTTTGTAGTTATGAATTTCAAACTCGAAATTTTAGTGCTTTAACACAATTGTCAAAGAATGGGTTATGATTTTGACATTGAGATGCAAACATAATTAAAGAGGAATTGCTATGAAAATTTTATCTTTAGTTTTTTTAAGAGGTAAAATTTTATTCAATCAAACCGAGTACAAAACTTGAAATTTAGAGGCCACCGAAATAAGACCACCACCAGACCACCCAACAACCACACTACCTATTCATGTCCTCCACTAATAACCTCTCCAGGGTCCCACGATAATTAGAAGGAAGCTCATCCTTTCCACTAATATCCCAACCATCCACATTCTCGGAGGCCCACTTCGCCAAACAATCGGCCACTTTGTTCCACTCTCTAGGGATATGACAAAAGGAGACATAATCCAAGGCGCTGCAAAGACTCAAAATCTGTGTACCCATAGAAGCCAATTGCCAACTAACATCATCCAACCTTTGGTTGTTCAACAAATCCACAACAATCTAAGAATCCGACTCACAGATGATCCTTCTCCAACCTAAGGAGCATCCACGCTCAACAGCAATCTTAATAGCAAGGGCCTCCATCAGATTATTAGAATGCTGCCCCTTGTAACTAGAGAAGACAAAAGCCACACCACCATCATTATCGCTACCAATACCCCCCACACCAGCATGACCAGGGTTCCCATGAGAAGAACCATCAGTATTAATCTTTAGGACCCCCTCTAGGGGAGGCATCCACCTCCCATCACGAAAAACCCGTTGCCGAACCTGACAGGACCTTCTTCCAACAAAGCAACCCCGGCTACTATCCCCCAAGCCCAAATTCCACACAATATCAAGATCACCAGGATCAAGATTTTCAGACATGTCACACTTAGCCGAAATAGTCTCCTGAAGCTTGGTAATTATCTTCTTCCACAATTGAAGATTTCCCAAATTGGAACCACAAAAAACTCTACGGTTCCTCTCCAATCAAAGGTTCCAAGGAATGAAAATAGGCCCAATAGACCAAGCCACCTAAAGGAAAGGAGTCTTTGTTGGAGGTCTGCCCAAACTTTCCCAAAAGTCAATCAAGGAGGTAGCATGAATACAACCATGATGCCAAGCCTCCCACCATCTGTGCCATAACTCTCTAGAGTAAGGGCAAAGAAAGAACAAGTGGGAGGTACACTCCTCACTATGAGAACAAAGAAGGCAAATAGAGGGTCCCATGAAAGCCACGTTTGCGAAGATTTTCCCAAGTGAGGCACTTCCTTTGAGCAACCAACCATAAGAAAAAATTGCATTTGGGCCAAGAGAAGTTGTCCCAAACCTTCTTCCACCAGTGTACCTCAGCAGGACCATACAAATTCCTATCAAGCATAGCATAGCCTTGGGCCACAGTAAATTTACCTTTTGGACTAGGATTCCAAGCTAGAACATCCCTCCCATTAAGGGAGCTACAGAGCCTAGCCTCCAAAACTCTAGAAAGAACAACACGATCCTCATCAGAACCACCCACAGGCCACTCCTGTGGGTCCTTCTAGCAAGCCACCATTGCCTGCCCAATACGCTTGACAGTTTTAAAATGCTCCACCTTAATCCAATCGGCCTCAAAAAAATATGGCAAAGAGGCTGAAGCTGAGGAAAACTAGAAAGAATGGGAGGGTGGCCATCCCAAGAGTCCTACCAAAAAAAAACATTAGAGCCTCTATTACAGATCCAGAAGAGGCCCTCCTTAATCAGCTGAGCACCCTTCTTAAGGGTATCCCAAATACAAGACCCTTTACCCAACAAAGGAAGACGCGGCACATCGAGGCAATCAGCACCAGGAAGATACTTGTGGGCTCAAAATCTTAGCCCAATCCTGATCTTGATTGTTGCACCACCTCCAGTACAGCTTGGCAGCCAGGGCAGTGACAGCAAGAGCCATAGACCTAAGACCAAGGCCCCTAGCATGCTTCGGCCTGCACAGAGACTCCCACTTGACTAAGCTCCACTTTGAGGAAAGAAGGTTGCCAGACCAAAGAAATTGTCGAGACAAAGCATCAAATTCCTGCACAAAGGAGGACGGGGGAACCTGCACACAACACCTATAAATGGGGAGAGACTGCACCACAGTCTTAAGAGGTACTCTCGGTAGAAGATAGTAGCCAAATACGTAAAGGAGTCGATGGCTATTACCTCGAGGGTATCAAAATTCCACCATAATAATCTCTCCATTTGGGCTCCCAAAGCCAAAGGGATCCCAAGGTACATCAGGAAAGTGCGATTTGAAATCTAGGATTGAATAAAAATTTTACGAGGAGCCATTAAAGAAGTAAATGGAAAATTTATCATCATTAATAGCCGACGAAGCGCCTTTGAATGAATGTCTAAAAGCTCACTGGTTACTTAGCCTCACTAATTACAATAAGCCATTAGCCCAGTATCATCCACAAAATGAAGATGAGAGAAGGAAGGGAGAAGGTTGTCCCAACGCCAACCATGGATAAGACCCTGTCTCACCTTAGATTTAATAAATCTGCCAAGACCCTCAGCCATGATAATGAATAAGTAAGGGGATAAAGGATCCCCTGCGAGAGATCCAGAAACATAAGCTCATCGAAGGTTCCCTACATTAATGAAGGCGAGAATGAGGCAGAGGTCACACAACTAAGAACCCAGTTCACCCATTCCTCAGCAAAGCCAAAAGCCAAGAGAGTTTTCTGTAAGAACTCCCAGCTCACCCGATCATATGCTTTAGACATGTCAAGTTTAATAAACATAGCCTTCTCCTTAGAGTTAGCCATAGAATGAATAGCTTCCATGGCTATCACCACACCATCCAAAATTTGTCTCCCTTCAACAAAACCACCCTGCTCAGCCGAGATCAAAGTACCAAGGAGTGGTTTGAGTCTCTCAGCAATCAATTTGGTGATGATCTTGTAAACAACATTATATAACGCAATAGGTCTAAATTGAGCTAATCGGTTAGCTCCTTCCAACTTAGGTATGAGATCCAAGAAGGTAGAATTCATAGACTTGAGCATCTATTTGTTCCTATGTGATTCCTGAACCACCTCAAGGAGATCAAACTTTATAATTTCCCAGAACTCCTGAAAAAACTCAATCGGAAACCCATTCGGACCAGGGGCCTTACCTTTTTTCATATTAAATACCACTTTCTCTAATTCAGGTAACAAGATAGGACATAAGAGAGCCCCATTCATCTCAGTAGAGACCAGGTGGGGAATACAATCCATGATGGCCTGCTCCTCAGCCCAAGCAACAAGATTCTCCCTAGAAAAGAGGTTTGAAAAATAATTGACTGCCTCCCTGGAAATATCAGCATAGGACGAGAGTTGAGCCCCATCCTGCGAAATAAGAGAGGAGATAGAATTTCCTTGTCTCTGAGCCTTAACCGAATTATGAAAGAATGCAGTGTTCCTATCCCCCTCTTGAAGCCAATCAATACGAGATTTCTGCTTCCAGAAGATCTCTTCCCGAAGTTCCCACTCTTCTAAACCCTTTAGAGCCAAGGACTCAGCCATACTAAGGGCAGAGGTCAACCTCTGATCCCGAATCTGACGAGTGATAGCATCCAATTTGGACTGGGCATCCAACTTCTGAGCTTGAAGGTTCCCAAAATACTGTTTATTCCATCTCTTAAGCCTGAACTTCACATGTTGGAGCCTCTTACTAAAAGTAAACATGGCTGTCCCATGGGTAGGCATCCCCTCATGCCACCAATCCCACATAAGATCATGTAGCGACTGATCTCTTAACCACATCAACTAAAATTTGAAAGAGGGATTCTTGGTGACACCATAAAGGGTGATAGAGAGCTTGATAGGCCAGTGATCGAGCCCCTCCAATCAAGAATTTCTGAACTGGTAATCAACCTACTATTCAACCAATAGCAAGAGACAAGAAATCTATCAAGCCTTTCTGAGATAGCCTCAACACCACATCTCCTATTATTCCATGTAAAGACACCATTGGTTGGCTTCACATCAATGAGATTCAAGGAACCAATCATATCCCTAAGTAAATTTGCAGAAGGGTCCAGCCTGGCTAACCCACCACGTTTTTCATCCAAGCAAGTAATAGCATTAAAATCACTAGCCATAATCCATGGGAGAAAAGGGTCCAAGGCACGAATGAATTGAATGTGAGCCCAGAGATTTGACTTACTTGAAAGATCAGTAGGAGCATAAATATTGGATAAAAGACACCTCTCTCCAGTCACAAAAATAGAGGCAACCAGAGAAATGGAAGACCGGCTAGACATCCACCATAAGGGGGAAACTTTCCTCGGGTTCCAGAAGCAAGCCACCCCCCTGCATTATTCAGAGCACCCACCCCCTGCCAGTTGCCTTGGGGCCAGATACGCGAAGCACAATTTGCCAAACCATCAACAGTAAGCTTGGTTTCCTGAATGAAAACCACATCAGGTGACTGCAATTCAATTAATCTGCGAACAACCTTTTGTCTAGGGATGTTGTTCTACCCCCTTACATTCCATGATAAAAAAATCATTTATGAGGGTGGGAGAAATGGGAATCAATGGGTTTCACAGACCCAGACTCGACCAAAGTGTCACCCATAATCTTAACCTTCTCTTGATCAGTCTTCCTTCCACTCTTTGACAGTTTATCAAGAGGCCCCTTCTTAAAGGATTTCTGATGTAATCCTAAAACCAGAGGAGCTTTGTTACCCTTTACAAAATCTGAGGCCCCCTTAGGAGTAGGGGGATCATGGGCCACTACAACAGGGCCCTTCAGAATCTGTGACCCCTGGAGAACCCTAAAATCCTGAGCTTGAGAAGGCAAATCCATAGCCATCCGATCCACCTGATGGACCTCTGGAGATAAAATCTAATCCTCTTTCCTGGCATTCTCATCTGGAACATCATGCAGACCCTTAGCCCCATAAGAGAGTTCAACAGGAATACCTTCCTCCTGGACCAAATCATCAAGAATATCAAACTTGTTAAAAGTACCTTCATTCTGTCTATCCAACCAGGTTCTCTTCTTGCCCTTGCCTCTGTTACGAGACTTAACCGGAATAAAACCCTCATTATCCACAGATTCATTAGACATCAGATCCTTTCCCTTGTCCCCCCTAGGAGGCCCAGAGGCAGCCAAGGGGGAGGATTTAAATCTAGGGCATTTGCGGTGTAAATGACCATATTCATGACAAATTCTGCATCTAAAAGGTAGGGTCTCATAATCCAGCTGTTGGATCCAAGAAGAGGATCCCAAGCGAATTTCCATAGAGTCTGGTAACGGATTATTTAAATCAACTTCAACACAAATGCGAGCAAAAGAGATTACCTTACGATCTTGAGTTTGTGAAGCCGAACCCACAGGTATTCCAAGAAGAAGAGAGATCGAGTGGAGAATATCCTCCCTCCAGAATTCCAAAGGAAGCCTCGAAAAATGAACCCACACAAGAACACGCAAGGGGATCTCTTTAGCGGAGTTGAAGCCCACGTACCAAGGCTTGATGAATAACCCAACTTGGTTAAAGAAATAAGGGCCTCCCTCAAAAGTCCTATTCCTATCCGACATGCTTGAAAAGATAACCAGAAAGTAGTTATTAGCTGCCAAAATAATCTCCATATCACCTTCAGGGTTCCAAACCTGACGTGCCCAGGAATCCAACACGGGTAGAGGCAGACGAAGGCCCAAAAATTTGCAAATAAGCGCATGATTACACCAATAATCAACATCCTCTGAAACTTGCTCAGGTTGAATGACCAAAACTGGACGATCCTCGGATCGCTCCAGACATCCATTTACCTTTTTAATTCGTAACCTCCCTTTTGAAGAGGAAACCCCATCCCCAGATTGGGGTTTACCCAGCTGATCCATAACACCAGCATGCAACGAAGAAGATGGCTCCACCATCTCCAAATCCCCATGAGAAGCTTGAGACAGAGCAAGACCCCGATTCTCCATGGACCAAATAGCACGATCCACACCAAGAAGAGAGAGAGAGAGGTGGGACAAGAGGCCCACAGCCTCAGATCCCAAAACCCCACCCACAAGAGGAACGCACAGCAGAAAATGAAAGAAACAAAGACCACCCATGAGCTAGACAAAGGTCGCACTCCCAGCCGACCTGCACACCTTGAACACCAGCAAAGACCCCCCTGCTCTCCCCCCCCCCCCGAGCACACACCACAGCCGCTGAGTACACACAACACATAGCAAAGCAGGGAAAAGCTAGGGCATGCGAGCCCTAGCTCGCACGCAGCCGCTGCACGAAGCCATCGACCATTTAAAAATCCCTTATCTTTAGTTAAGTTGATCATCGAGACGATGATTCTTTAAGGGGGGAAGGATGTCATGACCCCTATTTTCAACAATTAATTTATAATTTAATATTACTATTTAAAATTTCATTGACCAAACTTTGTTTCATGTGTGTGTCAGGAAAATACTCTCGGTAGAGAGAGTATCATCCGGGAGGGGGTGTCTAGCTGCTATAAGCAACTATGGTGAAAGAAATTTGCACACATAGGCACTTAGATGGTATATAGTTGCATTATTATTGCATAAATTAATCATAATGATATATTTCTTCTTATTTTAAGTAGAAAACAAAAATCATTGTTATGTTTGATAGTTATTATTTAATTGAGTCTTAAAAATACTCTTAATGAAATAAAGTAGTTTTAGTTTATTTATAAAGTGATTTTTCTTTAAAATTATATGTGAAGGAAGAATTAGAATTATCATCATTTATTATTTTAGAAATAATTGTGTTGCAAATTTAATTAATAAAATTATGTTATTAAATACCTGTTTAATTTTTCAAAAATAGAATATGTGTTTTTATTTGATAAATTAGAGATAGAATATTGAAAAAAAAAGAAAAAAAAAACTTAAAAAAACAAAACAAAGCATAAAAACAAATAAAAAAATAGAAAAGACTTAAATTTAGAAAATAAAACACAAAAATTAAACAAAAGTAAAAATATAAAAGATAGAAAGAAAGAGGTGAGAAGAAAACAAAGTTAATAAAAGGAGAAAACCCGCTCATTCTCACACACAAGATTGGTTCACAACATTCAGTCTGGGAAAAAAGAAACAGAGACAAAAATAATTAAAAAATAAGAGAGAAAAATTGGAGAAAAGAAGAAGGGCATGACACAGAGGAAGGTTGGGCGATATTCAATAGGAGCTGAGAGGTGGCAGGCAACCTGCTTTTCAAAGGAAGCATTTGGTCGATTAAAGGTGCATGTTCTTAATCAAAATTTGGGATTGTAATTAGCTTTGTGATGGGCTATTTTTCCATGTGTAGACAATCTGTTACCCTTTGGCCTGTATGGAGAGATTGTCCTGTTTTAAACACCCAAAACTCTATTATGTCGGTCTTTATATCTTTTTGTATTTGTCAGCTACCTTATCATTTTGGTATCTGTCGAATAATCTCTCTAAGCACCCCTTCTCCCTTTCTACCGACAACCATATCTATATTTTATTGTTCTAAGATCTTTGAATGACCAGCCTGTTTATGCTAATCGCCCATATGTAAATAAATATGCTCTTGGAACTTTTGTTGTGGCCTTTAAAAAATACATGGGCCTCTAACTATATGCTTCCATATCGTCCACCCCTGCTAGACTCGAAACACCAATCTTAAATTTCAATGACGTTATTATATTTCTGCACATTTTTTTATAGGAATTGAATGCCTTGTCAACATCTGGTGATTTGAAAAACTATTAAGAGTTTGAAAGGGGTTGTTTTTTTTGTGAATAAGAAGTGAAGATAGTTAATTGATGCAAGTTAAGGGATATAGAAGATGTAACATAGTATTAAAGAGATAGAAATATGAACCACAATTGTTTAAAATAGAGTATTTGAATTGATAAAGGTATGAGAAATAAAAAACCTTGATTTTAAATAGACATATATGAGTGAATATTATTCTTTGACTTGGTAAAAGCTATCATTTAATGATGAAATTTCATGAATCTTGTTAGGAGAATATTTGAATTCATATAGTTCCTTGTTTTTAATAGAATTTCAATATGAGAACGTAGAATTGGAGGATAGTAGTAAATAGATGTTGTCTTTTATGATGTATCATTAAATATGAACATGAGATGACAACCTAACAAGTTGTCATATTTTACTCTACCAAGTTAGGTTAATTTGGAATGACTCAAGTTGGAGATTGATAAGATGGTAATAATAATGCTAGTTGTATTTGAACAGCTTGTTACTAAATCAATGTGATTAGATATAGATTAATTGTAGAGGTAAATATTTACCTTCAATTTGTTCTCTTGGTAGAAGGAGATCAAATTTGAATTTGATAGATAAATGAATTCAATTATGTCCATGGCATGTGATCATGATATCGAGAACGAATGACTATTCTTTGAGAAGGATAATGTTACATTGCATATGTATTTTACTTTACTTGAAAAGTATGTATGAGTTGTGGATGTAGTTTTTCCATTCTTGCATTTATGTATAATGAGTTAAGTAGAGCACCAAATTCTTTCACCTATGTCAGTACCAGTTTGCTAGACCCCTCGTGATGGTTCGGGCTTTCCAATAGGAAGCACGGGGGAAGCTTTGTGCTTCATGGTAGGGTGGATATCACCACGATGATACTTTCTCTTGGGTTCCATGGTGCACATGTGGAAAGATGTTATGTATTGCTATTGCATTATCTTAGTGTAAGCCTACATAGCTAAATTTTGTAAAGGCACGGCTTGTGTTGATATACATATTGAATCATTAATGTATGTAATTCATTTGAAAGTAATGATGGAGTTATTTAATTATTTCCTTTTAGCATCATTTAATAATTATCTTATACTATTTAATTATTTTAGGAATTTATTTGCTTGTCGAAGGTTATTTTTAGTAAGTGAGTTTTACAGACCTTACATCATTTGGTATCAGTAGGGATGAAAAACCACTTGTAAAAATGCCTCACTGGCAATGATCATATTGTTTCACTAACATGACCATTTACAACTTCATTACACATTTATGAATAATAAAGCAATCAACTACAAAGTATCACTTTTTTTCTCTACATAACATCTATCTCCTTAATACTAACACATTTCATATCCTAAAGATCCATAAGAACTAGAATCTTTAACATTTAAAACATGTTAGATATTAACCCAAAATCATAGGATATCATTTAGGAAGGTCGTTACAATATGCGATCAATGAATTAAATAAAGAAGGTATAGCTCATGTATGTATGCAAATACATATATAAGCTAGAGAATATATGAGTATACGTTCTTATAAAATCAATAGCTCAATTTACTTTGCAAGAAAGATTTTAAATTCACCTATCTAATTATATAGAGAAAAGGGCTTGATAAACTAAAACAAATTCCAATGATTGAGACAACAATAAATCATTTGCTATGATCTTAATATTCAACATGATTTAGTGTTAATTATCAGTCCCACTTAAGTATTGACTATCTGATTCATTTATCAATTAAAATTCAGCTTAAAGTCTACTAAACAAATCCAATAAATAATCTTATAACAATGATCAATTATCATTAAGATATCATGCAAATACTAATTGTAACCTTCTAGACATCTATTATTAGTCAGGTAAGATTCCATACTTAAGTCGAAAAGAGGTAGCCCTCAACCTAATATAGGTTTGTGTCATAGAACGAATTGACTAAGTCCACTCGTGATTTGGTTGTTAGTATTCTGATCTACGAAATCTTAGCCTAAATGGTGGCTTAGAATTTAATCGAGGTTTGAGATACACAAATTGTGGAGTTCAAACAATAAAGAGCTAAGTTTTACGGTTAATGATAACATGACTACTGTATTACTCGAAAAACAAAATCTAATACTCACAGCCTAATTTATAATATTGAAATATTCGATGATCAATTTAATATAAATATCAAATTATTTTCTTATGCTTCCCAAGGAGTCATGGGGAGAAACTTAAACCTAAAGTTCCTTCATAAGAATGCAGAAATAGAAACAATACCTTACGCCAATAAAACAAAGCATGAAAAGAGATCTGGATTACTATAGCTTTACCTCAATGACAAAGATATAATTCAGGAAGAAGATTAAATGCATAATAATACAAGAGTAAGGGGCTTATGAAGTTGTGCCACGGACAGGTAAATACCCATGCAAATATGCAAGCAAGACAGAGTACATGAAAATGCCTCATATAAATGATTCTCATGGCACGCTTTGACTGTGGATTACATGTAAAACATATTTGATGGAATGTGATTGAAACTTTTAAGAGAAAGATATCACATAGGTAGAGGCCGCTCAACAAAGGTTTTTATGATATTCTACATTGTCACTTAGATTGCACACGTAGGAAGATTTATTTGAAAGGCTTTAGTAACTTTCATGCAATTACGAGTGGAAAGGGGTGAGCTTAAACCCACAACTCACGTACAACAACCTCTCTACCTATGCCAAAATGAGAGCATTGGTACAGGACATGCACACCCCTCAAAATCACAAAGGATGCAAGCGCCCAGATGGACATGCATGCAAAATGCGGGAGCATAGAAAAGGAACACGAAACGCTTGACATAATGACTCAAGAAATGTGGTCACACGGAATTCCATGATGGTAGGATAAGTGTAGAATAGTCTTGTAAAAAGGCTTCAAGAACTTGCATGCAAAACAAGGCCAAAAGCCAATAGATTTCAAAGAGGTCACGCGATGGATGAGAGTATTTCTTAGAATGAAGACACTTATAAGTTAGTGACTGTAACGATAGAAGGATATGCACAATATTTATTTGAAAAAGATGATTTAAGAAACTTGGACGGAGTTGGAAGACCGTGCATCTTGAAACCCAATTCCTAACCCACTTAAAATCAGTGATTACACATTCATATTTGTAGGCTATAGTATTATTATTCACAGTAAACTAAAATATCAAATTCTAAGTTGATAATTTAAGCCATTTGCATCAAATGAGTGCTTACCTTCTTTTGAGTTCTATCTTGCCACTTTGAGGAAATAATCCACTTGATCTTTGCGCTTCTCCAAGTCAAAATCCTTTTGTCGTTTCTCGGAAGTTGCTTCATATTGGTGGGAGGCCACACTGTTTCCTTCAACAGACAGTTTCCTAACATACTATGCCTAAATTTCTCTATGCCTAAATTTCTCTAGTTGCAAAATATTTTCTTTCCATTCAATGTAAGCGTATGCAACATTTTTTTGGGAAATCATATGCATCAATGAATGCTCTTTATTTCTTTCCTCGATTTTTTTTTTGCAGACTGAAAATTGTGAATGAATCTTGTGTGTAGAGAGAATGAGAGATCATTCTCTTTTTATTATTTTCTTTCTTCTTCTCTTCTTGTTTTTTTCTATTTTTATTTTTCTTTGTTTTAGTGTTTTTTCTTTCTAAATTTAAATCTTTTCTATTATTTTATTTGTTTTATTTCTATTTTTTTGTCTTTCTTTTTTTATTGTTTATCTCTATTATTATCAAAAAGAATAAATATTCTAATTTCATTTTATGCATAGATTTTTATAACTAAACATAATTTTAACAATTTATTTTACCACACACATAATTATCTAAATAATAAATAAATATAATTTATTTCCTTCACATACAATTTTAATAAAAACCAATAAATAAATTAAATCTACATTTATTCCAATAAGAGCATATTAATATTTAACTAATAATTTAATTAAATGGCAACTATAAAACATAAAGGTGATTTATTTTTCTATCAAAGATGAGAAGCAATTTATTGACATAATTTATTTATGCAAAGACAAATGCAACTATAATGTCAACTAGGTGCCTGTGTGTAGATTCCTTTCACCACAAGTTTCCATCAGTTGGATAGACACCCCCTCCTCGATGATACTCTCTCTTTACCGAGAGTATATTCCTGTTACACACATGAGTCAAAGTTTGGTCAACGATTATTAAAATAGTAATATTAAATTAAAAATTAATTATTGAAAATAGGGGTCATGACATCCTTCCCCCCTTAAAGAATCATCGTCTCAATGATCAACTTAACTAAAGATAAAAATTTCATACCTCTTTAATTCTATTTTACCTAAATGTCAAAATCAGCCCACCTAACAATTGTGTTGTTGCTCCATGCACCTGTTTGTTCATAACTGCAAAAAATCCTTCATCTAACATGCATTCATTTGTAGTCATTGTTAGCAGAGCATTGTTCATCAATCAACTTAGTTTAACATTTTACGATGAATAAAAGCATGCAATATAATTCCTTTGCTTCATATAATTTTATTCATATTTGAGGCATTTACATAAAAATAAAACACTGATGTTCATTTTGTCAACATGCCTACTTGCATGAGACATCGGAACAATTTCCCTTATGATGAAAAACAAGCATCCCATACTACTTGTTATCATCATTGGAAAATCAACAGAATCATCTCAATTTTACAAGAAAGTCTTCATAAAAAGTTTATTTCATGATTAGAAGATCAAAATAAGAAGTTCATCAAATTTCAATATTGAAACATCCATTTACCGGCACTGGGAAATCTTAATCTGTATTGGCAAGAAAATATACAAAATGTACAATTTCTACTTTTGATTAGATACAATCATAATTTTCATAGAAAGAAGTACAAATTCATGCTACATCCATTTTCTAAAAGATTAAAATATATATTCTATTTGTAGCTAGTATAACCAACCAATTATAAAAAATCAAAAACATGGTTAAGGTGTTTTTACCACCCAACCATGAACATAACACTTCCTCAGGGTTCTCCCTAACTTGAATAATACCTGGTCTTGCATGAGGTGCATAGAACCTATATAAAAAGGGTAGGAGGGAAACTCTTGATGCATTTCCGATGCCTTATATGCATTGTACACTAGAATGGACATATTTCTTGCATGCATGATGTGGTAGAGAAACATAAGACATAGAAGCTAGGAATTCATTATCCATCTATTTCAATGGTATAGTATAGATTTGGACAAAGCATAAATACGAAAAATGGTTGATCTCAAAAAAGAAGATCACCTTCTCTGTTAACCCACATTCAACATCCTATCCCAGAAGGTAAGCTTAAAGCTTATCACACACAACACATTCAACAAGAATAATCTATCTCAAATTGCATAAAAATATAGATTAGATAACATGATAATGCATAACACGGACCATTGCACATAGAATGATTAATTAACAAAAGAATACACGAACCCTTTATGCATAACTCGCACAAGGTACAAATACATAATTTACTTGTAGTGCCTCACTCACACAAAATATGGTATATGCATCACATACAATGAACATTTCTTGTTCAAGTTTACATACAATAAATATGGTAAGTGCATCGCTCGCATAGTAGTATAGTTACAATGCTCATTACTTGATCCAATAAACACAATGAGTATAAAAAGTGTATCTCACAAAAAGGAGTCAATGACTTTAGTGCATCACTCACATACGAAAACAATGATACAAATGTGCATCATGCATAGTAGTATAATTATTTCCTACTAATTTCAACTAATTTCCTGATGAGGTAAATAATTATCTATTTTAGTTGTGTGTTGGTCCTACTCGACCTTACATTGCACACTATCTAGGGTAGTTAAATTCCTTACTACTATTTTGAATTTGAGCAGTTTCCCCATACCACATTTAGAGTACAATAAAATATAGTAATCGATATAAGGTACACACATGGCCTAATGGCCAATATAAAGCATATATCTACAATAATGCATCTTCCATAGATTAAATCGAACGCACCAATCACATACAATACCCCTTGTCAGAGTGCAGTCACGCTATTCCATTTAAAAAGAATTTTCACCATCTAGGTACACTAACATATCTAATCTAGTTCATCTTAGACATGAGTAACATGAGTCAATTATCATAATTCTCACCTATCATCCTCAAGTTAGGAGCTTCCAACTACAAATGACAACTCTGAAGCAACTCAATTTTAAGGTTGGCAATACTACATTTCCATCTTTACAGACACTACATGTTTGCATCAACTATGAATCCACCATCTCTTGCACCTAGCATCAACTAAAAAAGTTCATTCTACCCTAATTCTAATACAAAAATACACACCCTGGACCTAGTTTATTCTCCATGTTCCACTCCCTTATACATTCCATTAGAGCCTTCATGGCATGATGGAGAACATAACATAACATAATACATGACCAATAGTCAAAACATTCAAGCATAGCCATTGATAATAAAAAAAATGACAAGATATCAAGCGTAAAGAAAATCATCAAAGCATAAAATGAACTTAGCAATCAACATATTCATCAAAATTGGAAGGAAAAGCATCTTGATAGCTATACTTAGGCATAAATAAAATATGAAAACTTCATGTTGGCCCACAACATCTTGAAATTTTCACCCAGGAAAATAAAACACTATTAAAATCCACAGTTTCACATTACACGAAGGGAGCACAACACTACACTTCACCTTGATCAGAGGTGAGTAGGGGAATATGCAAGGCCACTTCGACAAACAAGTCTTCTAAAATTCTAATTGCATTCATAACGAAAGATTATTCCAAACAACTACTTGTATTATACTTCATATTTATATATATATAAATAAAACAATGATCGACCAACAACAAAAAAGAAGACCAACAAAAAAAAGTAGATAAATAGCAAAGGGATACTATTTCATGTTCTTCAAGGTGTTTTCCACCTCCATCTCCTAGTTGTAGTGCAGGTTGACCATAGACAATAGTTCATTCTTCTCCTCCTCAAAGGTATTTTTCATACTACCTCGGGCCTTGGAACTAGGGTCCTTACCTTATTTTGTTGTTGCCTTTTTACCATTTTCTTTGGTAGGAAGTTCCTTCACCTTCTGACCAATATATATATGATCCTCCCTTAGATCTTTGATCTTCTCCATTAGGACTTTGAGGGATTCTACACTATTCTTGATGCAACAATGACTAATTTTAAGTAGCTTTTGAATGTCACCATGTAGTTCTTTGACCTTATTTTCCATGCCCTAAAGGTGATCTTCACACTCTTTCTTGATGTCAGAGACAAATTTCTCCAAATCAAGAAGCCTATCAATTAACAAGTCAGATAAAGAACCCTTGCACTAACTAGAAAAGTTATCTTTAATGATGTAGTAGGGGGAGGCCTGAAACAAACAAAGACTTAATTCCAATTTGCAAACACAATTGTTAGATCACAAACTCATCAAAACTCCTTCATTCAGCAAGATCACTCTATTTCCTTGTAGCATAGCAATTTCACTAAATCGAGTATTAATCCACCCTCTCACCCTTTCAACTCACAAAAAAACACACATCAGAGACCCATTACAGATCCTTTCAACATATCAAACAACCACCAATAGTTACTTTGCAACAAATTTCTCAAATCAGGCTTTCTACGCCTTTTAGGGCTCAAATTAGCCCTCTTTTACAAAGGAACCACTTTCCAAACTTTTTCAAACTCTCTAAAATTTTGGGGAAGCAATTCACATGCTTCAAAACCTCAAATTCCTCAATTAGATCACATAAATCCAACCATCTTATATCCAAACCATAAAACCCTCTCCCTAGGCCTATAAACCCTAGGTTTTATTGAAAAAGACACTTGCCAAACACCCCAGACCCAACCAATTGCTCAAACAAGTATAAAATCATCTAAACATGCTTAATACATCACAAAACCATGCTTCCCAATTCAAAAACTCAGTTTCACTCTCTAAAACCTCTCTTTTTATAAGGAAAAACTCAAAGTTCCACCATAGGGCTTCTCACCTAACTCACTTCCAGACCTCCCCTACTCTAAATCATCATCCTCACACCTTATTACAGTTAGTGCAGACCCATTCCTCAAGTTACAGAGGCTATAGAAAGAGGAATGGGTCAAAAAGCCATATTATTGACTCAAAACCTTCAAATGCACAAGTTCAGTCTGGTTTTAGTAAATTGATGATAGAAGACACAAAACACAATATAAACCCTTCAAAATGGATTCAAAATAGAGAAGACACACTATACTATGCTACTTCACAAAGAAATGAATCAAAAATATGTTGTACAAGTTCGTACAACTACTGCTACAATCTGGAAACATGGAAAAATGGAGAAAATCTGAGTTTATTTCAATCTTCAAGCTTCAAAATATGTTCAACAACCTTCCATTCAAGTTTTTCATGCTATTTAAACTTTCTACTATCAAAACCAAATGGATATAACTCCCTAACCACCCTTTAATCTTACTTTACTCTTCAAATTCCTTTAACAAGGCAAATTTGCAACTTTTAACTCTTTACAACATTCTAACTTGGCAACTTAACACTTTTTTGCACAATTTGAAAATTCTACCACCTAGACCCCTAAATAATATCAAAAATTACCAATTACATCAACATATGGTCTTATAGACCTTATTTTAAACAAAACTCAAAAACCTTTAAAGCCTAGACCTTATGAACTTGAATTGACCATTTTGCACCAATGGTGCTCCTACACCATTTAAGGCTTATGATTTTAACATTTATTTTATTGAATTCATTCATGACCCATTTCTAAAGCTTGAAGTTACAAGTTTCCCTAATCCTTGTGATTGGATTAAACAGTGGGTTGATAAATTGCTCTCATGACCCTATCAAGTTGGTACATGTGTTACGACAATCTACCTAAGGGCTGAAACTAATGAAATAAGGGGGGATGAATGCATCTAGAAATTCAATTAAATCACACCTTTTAATCTAGAATTCAAAGGACACTTCTCAAATTGAAAATGAATAAAATCCTATCTTTAATCACTACTTTCCTATTTCGTTCCAACACATATACTTTAGAATTCTTAATTGGACTTTAATAACTTAAACTCAATATCTTAGGATACACACTTTTAGAGTTAATGTCTCAAAATAATTTTAAACAGTAACAACAAACATTAGCAACAATGAAATAAAGAATATAATGCTAAATATGTATTGAAATAGTGCGGGCGACAAGCTGAACAACTCGGGTGACAAGACCTATGTATCTTGGTGACAGGGTTTGGAAAAGTTGGGAAAATTACTTCAATGTTCTAACAAAATAATACACTTCACTAGTTCACTTGATACATGTCATCCTTGTAGTTTTTACTTACACCAAGTATTAACAGTCTTTCTCAAGTAGAAATTACTTCACAATTTAACAAATATATCCATACCAATTGGAATTAATTCAATAATGTATACATGGAATTACTAATCCTAATTAAATCGCAAAAATATGAAATCATTGAGTGAATATAAATGATACCTCACACACAATAACAAAAAGGAAATCCAAACATTGTTAAGTAGGGGGCCATTTCTCCCAACCGTTCGAATGGAGAAGAACGTTTATATCACACACAAATTCAACACTTCAATAGTCTTATATTAATTTTAACTTTAGAATGCAAACTAAGATTGTTTCCATGCTTGAAAAAGAGCATATATATGTCTTGATACAGAAAAAATGTTAAAATAGACATGTCCACCGATTACAAGTGTATAACTAGAATTACACGATCGATTTTAGAAAATAGTAACATGGCCTATGACCTATTTTCCAAACATTCCAAAACTAACTAAACAACCTAATTACCAGACCATTAAACAAAAACTAGAAGAAAATAACTAAAGGGACCACGAGATCCTCCAGGCAGTCTCCATTACACGTTCCTTCAACCTCCAAACATCCTTGTTCATAATATCCACTGAAATTAGTACTCAAGATTGGTTGATTACCAAATGTTTTGCATCCCTCTATTCATATCAATTAACTTTAATCTTTTACAAATATCATGGAAACTTAAGGGGAAAAGGGAAAAAAGGTAAGATTAATATGAACACAAAACTAGGTGAATTCTAACTAAAATGGATGACATAATGTAACTCATCATTCCCCCTACTTGAATACTTTGCATGTCCTCATGCAAAAACTTACAAATCAAGTTGAATTATCTGTCAATTTTTGCACTGTTGCCATTATCTCCTTGCCCCACTACTCCTTCAACTACTGGATCACCTGTTGGTACTCAATCTTAGAGATATAATTAGTTGAAATCCTTTGTTCCATTGCATACCTTAGCCCATCAATTTTACCCTGGTGATACTCTATAGTCATACATTCCTCTACAATCTTGTCTTCCCATAAGGCCTTTAGATTATCAATCACTTCTTAGTATTCTTCCAAAGTTATATACTTGTCCATAGTTGGGTTATGTCCCTAAATCAATTGCTTCAACTGATACCTTAATTTTATTATCTTGTTAGCCTATTGTTGGTTCTTGTCATAGACTTGCTGCAACTATGGTTGAAGGAGTTTCATTTGGCCTTCCAACCAACCGAGTTTTTCTTGTAAGGACCTTATTTCTTCTACAAAAAAATCCTTTGTCTGAGAGATTTCATTGGAATTATCCTATGTTTCTCCCTTAGGAATTTCATGACAAGGAGAAGTGTTTATTTCAATTTTTGGAGTTGGATCCTAATCATCAAAACCATAATCATGGGGAGAAACACTAGTATCTTGGGTCACCAAATTTCATCTCACCTATGGAGAATTACTTTCCAATTCCTGTAAAGGCATCTCAGTGGAAATGTTATAATGTTTACTCATGTCACCCACTTCATGTTGATTATGAGGACTGAGAGATATCTCTTCTTCTTGATTATCTGACTCTTCTCGCTTTTTAGAGGTCCTCATTTTATTTCTATTTTTTCATCTTTGTTCACGACTCTACCTATCTTTTCCCTTCAAAATATTAGTAGTTGTGATCTCAAACTTTGGGTTTTGATTTAGGGTGTAAGCAACATAAGCCAATTTTTGCAAGCCAGAAGTAGCTTCTTCATACTTCCTCTTAAATCTAGTGTTATAAGGGGTTATCATAGAAGGAGTGCTAACATCGACAATGTCTTTGACCTTCCTAGTATGAACCCCCAATTCAACCTTTGTATCATTACTATACTGTATCGACTTTTCTAGCTGTGAACCCTCAAATTTCTCACTAGGGTTTTCACTTCCACAGGTTTTTGTATCTTGATCTAACTGCCCTAGGTTTTCATCAAATTCATCACCCTAGTCTTCAGAGATTTCACTACTAGCCTTGGTTTCATGGGTTACAAGCTTATTTGTTGGGGTCAAAGACTTAGAGGGAGTGTCTTCTTTTGAGAATATGTCCCAACTAACAAAACACACTATTTGAGCTAAACCCCTTATGAAAAGAAATTTTATCAAACCATGGTGTGCTACAAAATTATGGTGTCCTTTTTGCACATCTAGACTCATTCTATTGATTGATTTGAAAATATAATGTGGGAGGTTAACCAGATCATTGTAGCATAAATGAGATAGCAATCTGAAATGGTGGGAAAATACATAAGCATACCTTCCTTCTCCTGTGATATACTGAGTTACTATTACCAATTTTGTGCCACAGCTCGATTGGCGGAGCTGGCTGAACATTATTATATCATGAGGTGAAATTGCAAATTATGTTTGAGTGTTGTTTTGCATTTTTATCATTATTCATTAAGTGACAGTGGTGTATTTAAAGGAAGAATTAGAATTTCAGAGTGCTATTCAGATATTCCAGAATTAAATGAAGTACAAAATTAAGCATATAAATAATAGAGCATTTTATGCTTTCGTTCATTTCATGGAGAGATTCATATTTACATAGTTTCATTTGATTGCAAGAATCAGAATGATATTACAACATTGCATTGAAATGCATTTTATTTTCAAATGAAAAGCATAAAGATGAAATCAAATATCCACACAAGCCGTGGATGTGACTGTCACAATGCACCATTAATACTACACTACACTATTGAAGATGCAAAAGAAAAATCACATAAGTAAATGACATAATCATCATTGCCTGTTTATGCTGATGGTCGATGATGAATGGTGCACCTTTGTATTCTCAAGTTCCATCTACTTGTAAGAGGGAAAAGAGGGGTGTCAGTGGCTCTGATTATGAAGAAACCTATATGAGTCACCAGCAATAGTGCAACCTATTATTAATCATACACTGAAGCAATCAAAGAAGTACGGAGGAAATGACCTAAAAGAAAAAACATCATCACGATCATCATATCTTGTTTTTATGCTAACATTTTTTGTTTCCTTGTGTAGGTATAGGGAAAATCACGAAGCTGATAATTATTTGAAGACCAAGCATGTGGAGAAAAATAGGCTCCCACAAGGGTAGAGCTCAGCATGCTGCCCTTATTTATTATTAATGGGCTGATTTAAAGATTACATCATCATATTCATCAAAAGAAATGAGATACAACTGAAAGGGTAAACATAATTATCTATCAAGCTATTAAACCAACTGTGCATTCATAACGATTAGGTTAATACTTTCTGAAAGCTACAGGTGAACAGTGAGTTTAACTCGCTCAAGTAATTCCACTGAGTACAATCATGTCAGACATTGTTGAATGGTTCACGTTCTTTTGCGATAGTGTTATTTGTTCATCATGATTATATGTCATGCAAGCTTTCAGTTCATTAGTGTTCTTTTCATAGTCAAGGATAGTGAACAGGCATACATTATGCCTTAATGAAGAGTTTGGTTTTAATTTTCATCATGAAAGAGAGCAGATTTAAAGAACAGGTTGTTAAGTGGAACATAAAAATGCATGAAGAGTGCCAGGTTGAAGCCTAATAATGTGAAAGACAGTCAATGCACTCAAATAATAAAGGAATAGTCAGTTCCAGTTTGACCGATGATACAATGTAGCATTAGGGGATGCAATATGGAATGATCATTCCAGAATGATAAGGAAAGAGCAAGCATAACAAAGGTGTCTCAGAGGTGTTAATTATGCATTGAAGAAGTCAGGTAAGATGTAATCCATATTGTTACAATGTTTCAATTTAAAGTCTTTACATAAAGTCCAAGAACAGAAAAGCAAATGTTGTTGTATGGTAGAGTTAAGTAATTCAAAAAAGACGATGTTGTGTACAAGGAAAACAGTGTGGGGATAGTAATACATTCAGAGACTTTTCATATCTCAATCAGAATACACTGCTTGGGAGATTCATTCCATCATTCAGATACATCTACAAGGAATTGCAAGTATCGGACAGACAAAGGTGCATAGTTTTGACAAGGATTTAAATACATAGAAGTCATTTTCAGAATGAGCAGATTATGCATTGAGTAAGTAATCTACAAATTTAGTCAGAAGTAAATTTTGTGTGGAAAAAGGACAGCATGAAGTCATTATTCAGGTAATGCAAATAGCAGACGCATTTCCAGCATCTCAAGGACTTATGGAGGGTGTTATCATTAATATATTATGATGTATTTTATTCACAAAGAGGCAAGAATGGAAACATGAAAATAGCTTAACAAGGCGTACTGAAAGTGCAGATATAAGAGGGTTTTAAATAATATTTTAGTTTTATCATATGGTGGTATACCTATGCAATGGAATGATACAAATTTTCTAGGGTTCTAAACACTTATATGCTAAATGTTGAGAAAACTCGAATGCTAAAAGAGGCTCAGTTTTTCGCAATTATTGGAAATGCAAAAATAAGAGAGGGGTCGAACCTAGTTTTAGTAATAAGTGCCAAGTCTAAGTTTTGCAACTAAAAGTGCAAAAGAAACAATATCGGTCAAGCTAATTTTCATGAGAATATTAAAGACAAACAGATATATTTCCAGCTTACCCATGTGAGTTTCTTTTTAAACAAAATATCAAAGTAAAGCATCAGTTATGATGGGTTGAGCCCATAAACTAATACAAATAAGTACATAGATTTTGTTACTCTCACAGGGGTTTTTTGCTTCTGAAAGCAAATGATACAACAAATAGCAAGTACCCACGTCTGGGGTTTGCTTCTAAAATACAGAAAATACAATTGCAGTGATAACCCATGTGAGGATTTTGTATGAGACAACAAGAATACAAAAGTGCGAATTTCCTTTGGTGGGCCGAGCCTCAGAAGTAGAAAATGTTAGTTTTTCATCAATTTTCATGATGCCCACGAAGGGATTCATCCTCAAATGTCAAGGAGAGAGAGATTCTTGTTTTGGGTCGAGCCCAATAGCTTTTAAGATGCATTTTTCGAGATACATATAGCTGCAACCAGGGATATGTTAGAGTCTCAAACCCCATGGAAATATCCAGTGCGAGCTCGTGTGGGGTGTTTAGTAGGCATAAAGAGTACAAAGATAACAAATATATGCACAGAAATATACAAAAAATGCATTAGAGGCTGTGATAGCCGCGACCATAAGGCCAAAGTGAACAAAAATGTGAAGCCATAGAAGCTATGAACAAATAGCTTACCTTGTGTACAGAAGCAAAAGCATTAACTCACGAGCTCGCTCTCTCATAGAGATTTCAAATGAAACACGAGCTCATAACAGGTCGGCCAAGCAGGGCAAAGTCATAGGAATGTAAGGAGAAATCAGAAACAAGCATGAACAGGCCGCGACCATAGTGATTTCTCTTGCTTTAAAATGAAGTAAAGAATTTCAATACTTCAAAAACCAAGCTTACCCATTGAGGAGCTCGACTAACTGAAGGAGCGGGCAAAGATTCTTGAATATACAAGCTACAGATTCAACCATCATGGCAGCGCTATTCCTTCAGACAGAGCTCATTTTTTTTCCAAATGATGGAGTGCAAATGAAATGATTTTAGGGTTTGACCTTGTTTTTCCCATGCCCTAATTCGACCCAACATCATAATCATCTAGGATATTCATGTTTGTCAATAAGCATGTGGGTTTATTCGAATTAGGGTAGCCTTGTGTTGTGATTTATTAAAGTCTAAAGTTTAATATATGTTGGGAGGCCGAAAATTCATATACTAGGTCGACATATGAAGTCTTTAAGACTTATTTTGTGCCTTAGTGAAATGTGGAGACTTGAAGCCTTGTGTTATTGCTTTGAGAGGAAAATGAGGGTATGGGTGTTGAATATGTTATGACCTAGGGATAGTTTTTGATCTTTATCCACTTAAGGTTTTTAATTTTAATTGATTTTAGAGGAATCAATTGGAGATATTGATGAGAGAACAATTATTGTATTAATATTTTAATATTTTTTGAGAAAATCAAAGAATTGTAATGGAGAAATAAGATGTTTTCTTTTTTGCAAAAGATTTTATAATCTTTAATTGCAAAAAATAGATAAATTGTAAAATCTGCAATCCTGTAAAGCAGAATCGTAAAGCAATCTTTTATAAATTGTTTTATGATATCTTGCTATTTTTAGCATATTCATTTTGACTTCTTCTCTTGGTCGGTTTTGAGTCTTATCTTGGAGAGATAAGGTGTTTTTTGGGCTTTTAAAGTAGATTCAACCTATTTTTAGAGGCTTGACAGTTTGATCCTAAAAGCAGTATGCTTTTATGCAGTTTTGAGACAAGTTGAAGATTTTTTCCTTGAGCTTCTTTCTAAGCTCGGATTAGGGTTTCTTGAGAGATTATTCAAAAAGACTTAGTCTTTTTTCTCTCCTTCAGAGTTCAAATTTCGGTTCCTGCTCATACACATTTTTGAGCTTGTGAACCCTTTTGTACTCAGTTCAAAATTATTCACTCTTTCAGTTTTAATAAAGCATCAGTATTCTCCTTCTCATTTTCTGTCTCAATTTTATAATAGCAATTTGATGTCTTTGTGGTTCAAATCAGAATCCTTTTATGTCTTGCTATTGTAAGTTGTGTTTTAGAATTGCATAGTTTCAGGTTTCTTGTTGTATTTCATTTAGGAATCTTCATGCAAAATACTGATGGAAGTATGTGCCAGTGGGATTGTGAGATTCATTGTGATAGAAAAGTTGTTGTGAGTGTCAATGTTTGAATTTCATAACTTTAAGTTAATCGTCAGTTAGATTCAAGTTTTGTTTTAGTCCATCCTTCTATCCCTTTTCCCAGAAGATCACTTAGAATATGATTTATCATTCAGAGAACCAACTCACTTTGGAGATTCCTTCTTCACTCAGATCACCCACATCTGAAGGAGGTTTCCATGTTTCAATAGGTTGTTGAATCTTGCATTCAGCAGGGTGCAAATCTATTGACAACAGTTACAATTTTAGCTATGACAACCCAATGCACAAGAAGTGAAGACTATAGAGTGTCCTGCTTAGGAGTTGTCTATAACTTTTCACCTTGTCTCAAGAACCGCTGGGATTGTAATTGAAGCTCGGTGGCCCTATTTACTACTAATGGAAAATATGCCTCTCCCATTTTAGGTAACCCTATTACCTTGGCTATAACCTATGGGGTAACTAGCAAGGAAAGTATTGTCACTTTTGTGGAATTGTTGGTACTACTAAAGTCCATCGAGAATTCAAATGCGACTATATCATTATACCCACATAGCCATTGAAAGAAATCATGCCATCCCGCATTTTCAAAAACTTGATACACTGTCGAGTCAACTTTCACATGCTTCATATTTGTTGGTTCATGGTGCTTATGGATACCACCACCCATGGTGATGAAGATTAATAGGAGGTGAAATGAAAATATTAGCAATAGTGAAATGGAGTTTTTTTGGTGAGAGATCAAGGCTGATTCACACAATATGGGCTTGGAAGAAAAAAATAAGGCAGTTATCATAACATGGTAAATTATTTATGACAGGAGAGTAATTTTGACTTGGCACACACACTCCCTCCCAGCTGAGTGTACAACATTGTCCTTGGGGTTGCCATAATAAATGCAAAAAGATAAAAGAAAGTCAATACGAAAAGAAAGGCATACAATACCTCTGGCAATATTACCATCAAGAGGACGTTAGTGGCATCGGAAATTGGGAACAGGTGGCATAGTCAATCAGAGGTTTGAGGTGTTCGAATCAATGAACAACAACTAAATAAAATATGTGGAGGCATGTTGAGCTAGCGGTACCGATAGAGAAGAAGTGAAATCAATATAACACATTTGTGCTAAAGCGGATCAAAGGAAATCAAGTCCAATGTGAAATGAAATAAGTGAAATGAAAGAACAAAGGAAAGTGTAACGAACGAATAGTGCGGAAATTCCTTCCAAATGCAAAATTCTTAGGAAAGAAGTGTAGAATATTTCATTTAATTTGAGTTATAGTCATTAAGATGCACAAAATAGAATAGACAATTTAACACACATAGAATTGAACAAAAAATTTACGTTGGAAAATCCTTATGGGAGAAAAACCCACACACCAAGTAAAGTCACTTTGTATTACAACAAATAATGTTTACATATAGAGTTATAGACTCCACTCTAAGGTGTTAATTCACCACAACATTACAATTCCCTGATCAAACTCATATATAGATTTTGAATACAGTTTTATTCTCTCACACTATTACATGCTCATAAGCATACAAGGTAGAGCATTACATAATCAATCAAACCCACACTCATTGTAGAGTGTTATAATATATAACTGTCATCCTATCATGGTTACTTCAGTTTCAAGAGACCAATTGTTCCAATTGTACACAAACCATCACAAATTTCATCGGCTTCAATGTCTGTTTAGTTGCCAATATAGTCGTTAACCAACCACCAAAAGTTAGCAAACAATCATCACTTTCCATCTTAGCACTAGTTGGGCATTCTCCATCAGTTACCGAGTTGACAGATGTACATTGCTCAATCAATTCTGCACACCCCACAAGAGTTTTTCGGAACCCAACACAAGGGGCATGGAATTAGTGTGCACCATTAGATTATTTTAATCACATCCATTGATTGAATACATTTTTGTGTTGGGGAAATTTCATAACACAGTGGTTCCCACTGTCGACATGACAACTCATCACTAACAAGCCAATGCCCACACACCCCACAGGAGTCACTTGGGACCCACCACAAGAGGTGCAGGGTTAGCGGGTGATGTTAGATTAACCTCATTGCAACCATTGATCAACTTATATCATCACATTTATGTATCAAGGAGACAACCTTTAGAGTCCCATCGATGAAGTAACATCCCTCTGAATTAAGCCTATCAGCTCATAAAAGAGACACGACTAAGTGTCCCACCGATGTCCCCAAGTCCCACCGATGAAGGGTGATCACTCCATCAGGGAGATAGAATTTAAAGTCCCACTAAAGTATCCATGCCCCACCGATGAAGTTGGACTATCATAGATTTCATGAACTTCACAACCCATGACTCGTAGTTTCAAAGTTTCAACTTTCCACGATCTAATGATTGGTCTGTCAGGAGGTTATGAATTTCCAGAACCCCATGACATGAATTCTAAAGTTCAAATTTCAATGATCCCACGACATTCAAGCCAATAAAAGGAAAAACACACCAATTTCAAAAGTTCCAAGCCAACAAGTTGAGGCACATTTTCCAACATTCTCCCACTTGACAAAGACTTACTGGCTTCTTCCAAACTCAATTATTTAAATTCATATGCCCTTAAGGCCCATTGAATTGGCACACCACCTATACTTGTCTATGCTCACAAGCTTTATCAATGTATCAATGAAATTCTCTAGAGTATCCACCTTTTCAAGATTAACCTTTCCATCCTCCATATCACGAATGAAATGATACTGAACATCAATATGCTTTGCCTTGGCATGGAAAGTGGTATTTTTCATCAAATAAATAGCACTCTGACTGTCACAACAAATCGTAATCTTCCCTGCATTAAACCCAACATAAAAAAAAAATGTCTAAGCCAAATGGCTTCTTCACAGGCATGTGTTGCTGCCATATACTCCACCCCAATAGTAGATAAACTGACTATAGCCTACCGCTTGCTCATCCAACTAACTCCACCATTGGATAACATGAAGATGTATCCACTGGTGGACCTTCCACTATCAATGTCCCCTACCCAATTAGAATCCATATACCCATAAATGCTAAGAGATCTTTGTGATCCAACCGAGTTTCCATGATAACACAAAGCACACTTTGAAGTACCCTTCAAATATCTAAAAAATCTCTTCACAAAATCCCAATGTGGCCTTCCTGGATTAGCCATAAACCAACTAAGTACTCCCACTGCTTGGGCAATGTTTGGCCTGGTACAAACTATTGTGTACATTGAACTACCAACTACACTTGCATAAGGTACCCTAGTCATGTCCTCCATCTTAGTAGGAGACTTTGGAAAATCTTCAACAGATAGCTTCTTTCCCTGCAACACTAAAACAACTAACTTCTTGCAATCTTTCATAGTAAATCCCTCAAGGAAAAAATTAATATACTTGCTCTAGCTAAGCCAAAGCTTTCTACTTCCCCTATCCCTTTTTATTTCCACACCTATAATATACCTTGTTGTACCTAAATATTTCATTTCAAACCATGCTGACAATTGAGATTTTAAAACATAAATCATAACCTTAGTATTCCCAAAGAATAACATATCATCCACATATAGGGAAATAATAAGTAAATGATCATTTTTAGTTTTGTGATACACACAATGGTCTAACTTTGATCTCACAAATCCAAATGACAACAAAAAAGTTTCAAACTTTTGGTACCACATTCTAAGTGATTGATTTAAACCATATAGAGATTTCTTTATCTTACAAACCATAATTTCTTTACCTTTTTCAACAAAGTGTTCAAGTTAGAACATATAAATTTCTTCTTCCAGATCTCTATGAAGAAACCATGTCTTCACATCCATCTGCTCAACCTCTAAGTCATATTCTATTGCAAGTGACAAAAGAAATTTGATAGATGTTAGCTTAGCTACAAGAGAAAATATTTCTCCATAATCAATTCCCTCCACCTAGGAATAACCTTTTGTGACCAACCTAGCTTTATACTTCTCCACATTGCCATCGAGACCAATTTTCTTCTTAAATACCCATTTACAACCAACAAGATTTTGACCTTTAGGCAAAGGTACCAAATCCCAAGTTTCATTCTTTTTCAATGATGCCATTTCCCCATTCATGGATTCCAACTAGGAATCTGAATCAGACATATTAATAGCCTCTTTTACAGTTCTAGGCTCATCAGTGCTAGTAATCAAAGCATAGGCACAATTCAAATCTAACATAGAAAATCCATACCTATTAGGTTTCCGCTTTTCACATGTAGACCTCCTCACAAGCTGAGGCTGAGGTTGTGGTTCTTCTTCCTATTCAGAACTCCCAGAGCTGCTAGAGCTCTCCTCAGTTTTAGGTACACTTTGAATTTGTAGTTTTTCTTTATTTGGAGTTTGAGGAATTTCAACTACTTCATTCTTCTTTTCCTTTTCTTTTGTCTCTGACTACAAATCAACTGTAGAAGGTTTCAGCTCCTGAAATATTACACTTTTGTTGTACACAACCTTCTCAGTAAAAAGATTCCAAAGCTTGTATCCTTTCACACCAATTTCGTAGCCGATGAAGATGCATTTTATAGCTTCGTTTTCCAACTTAGATATTTTTTCATCCGGCACATAAACATATGCTTCGTAGCCAAAAACATGAATATGTTTCAAAGAGGGCTTCTTACCAGCCCACGCTTCCATAGGTGTTTTTTCAACAAGAGCTGACCTAGGTGAACAATTAACCAAGTAACATTTTGTAGCCATACCCTTAGCCCAAAAATTCTTCTCCAGACCAGTACTACTCAACATACTTCTCACACTTTCCATTAGCATTCTATTCAACCTTTCAACAATTCCATTCTGCTATGGAGTAAATGGTATAGTTTTATGCCTTTTAATCCCATGGTCTTTGCAATAGCTTTTGAAATACGTAGAAAAAAAATCACTTCCATTATCCATCCTCAAACATTTAATTTTTCTTCTAGTATGATTTTCTACCAAGTTTTTAAACTCTTTAAACTGATTGAACACTTCTAATTTACTTTTAAGAAAATACACAAATGCCCTTCTTGAATAATCATCAATAAAAGAAACATAATATTTAGATTTTGATAAGGAACATTTACTGGACCAAATACATCAGAGTCAACATAATCTAGTATGCCAGAAGATCTATGAGGACTAGAGTAAAATGAAACACTATGTTGCTTTCCATAAATACAATGTTTGCAAAAATTGAACTCAAGGTTACAATCATCAAGCCCTTCTACTAGGTTTTTATTTAATTATTTTAAGCCTTTTTCTTCTATGTGACCAAGTCTATGATGCCACAACATGGTTTTCTCTACTGGGAGCTTCACCTCCAAAGATTTTGCACGCAGAGCAACTTCATTCTCCTTCTCTTTATGAGTAGCCTTGCTTGAATTTGTAGAGAAATTGTTGCATTGAACAACATGTGCATCCAGCTTGTACAAAGTTCCAATATGTGCACCCCTGGCCAACACCATCAAGCCTCTAGTCATCTTACATCCACCACTTGAGAATAAAACTTGCATGCCAACATCATTCAACTTGTTAATAGAAATAAAATTACGAGCTAGACCTGGTATGTGCATTATGCCATCAATTCCTTTTATTCTTCCATCAGGAAATTGAATTCTAACTCTTCCACGACCAATAATTTCAAGAGATGAATCACTTGCCAAGTACACCTTTCCACTAGCATACTTTTCATACTTTGTGAACCAATCTCTATGAGATTTCATGTGAAAAGATACTCCTGATTCAATAAGCTAGACACATTTTGATTCCTAAGTCACCAAGGCTGAAATGAAAGCATCTAAGTCACTCTGAGAAGAATCCTTATTTGAAGAGTTGTTCTTCTTCTTCTTTTTCTCCTCTTTACAATCCTTCCAGATATGACCAGTTTTCCCACAATTCCAACATTCCACATTGGACTTCTTTCCAAGAGACTTTGATCTCCCTTTAGATTTTGATTTAGACTTTTTGTCTTTCTTCTTAACTCTCCTTTGATCTACCCCAAACAACAAGGGCCTCCTTGGCCATCTTAGAAGATTTCCTTTGCATATCTTCTAACAATAGTGAAGCAACAACATATTCTATCTTGAAAGTGGTTTTTTACTTCCAATATCCATCACCAGATGATCCCATGTGTTAGGTAAGGAACATAACAAAAGCATACAACGATCCTCCTCCTCAATCTTCACACCCACAGAGGCCAACTGAGCAACAATCATATTAAATGAATTCAGATGGTCTACTACAGATGCTTCTTCTTCCATCTTCAAGGAGTATAACTTCTTCCTCATGAATAACTTATTCACCAGAGACTTTCCTTGATAAATATCACCAAGTTTCTTCCATAAAGAACATGTAGTCTTCTCCTCATGGATGTTCAGGAGAACAAAATCAGCCAAACAAAGTCTTATCATCCCTTTGGCTTTTCTATATGCGAGGTCCCAATCTTCTTGCTTCATACCTGATGGTTTTGTTCCCATAATATCAATCCAAATATCTTTATCCACAAACAAGTCTTCCATTTTGAGTTTCCACAAATCAAAATTGCTACTATTAAACTTTTCAATTTCTATTCTACCTGATGTGCTTGCCATCTCAATCTATAATCAAGATAATCAATTTTCTTTGGAAGATTCCCACTGAACAAAATTAGCACAAAAAACTAGCCCTATCCACAAGGATAACACAATTGGCCAGGATCTAATACCACTTGTAAGGAAATCACAATGTGGAAATGCCTTCCAATTGCAAAATTCTCAAGAAATAAGTGCAAAATATTTCATTTAATTTGAGTTACAGTCATTAAGATGCACAAAAATAGAATATACAATTTAACACACACTGAATTGAACATCAGATTTATGTGGGAAGACCCTAATGAGAGAAAAACCCACACACCAAGAAAATTCACTTTGTATTATAGCACATAATGTTTACATACAGAGTTATAGACTCCACTCCTAGGTGTTAATTCACAGCAGCATTGCAATTCCCTGATCAACCTCATATACATATTCTGAATACAGTTTTGTTCTCTCACACTGTTATAATGCTCATAAGCATACAATCTAGAAAATTACTTAATCGATTAAACCCACACTCATTGTAGAGTGTTAAAATATATAATCGTCATCCAACCATGGTCACTTCAGTTCTAGGAAACCAACTATTCTAATTGTACACAAACTATCACAAACTGCATCGACTTCAATGTTCGTTCAGTTGCAAGACAATTGTCAACCAAACACCAACAGTTAGAAAAAAACCATCACTTTCCATCTCAACACCAATCAAGCATTCTCCATGAGTTACTGAGTCGATAGATGTACACCGCTCAGTCAATTCCATACACCCCACAAGAGTTTGTTGGAACCCACCACAAGGGGCACAAAATTAGTGTGCACTGTTGGATTCTTTTAATCACATCTATTGATTGAATACATTTATGTGTTGGGGAAATTTCATAACACAGTGGTTCCCACTACCGACATGACAACTCATCACTAACAAGCCAATTCCCACACACCCCGTAGGACTCAATTGGGACCCACCACAAGAGGCATAAGGTTAGTGGATGTTGTTAGATTAACCTCATTGCAACCATTTTTCAACTTATATCATCACATCATCATATCGAGGAGACAACCTTTTGAGTCATGCTGATGAAGTAACATCCCTCTGAAGTAAGCCTATTAGCTCATCGAAGAGACCTGGCTAAGTGTCCCACTGATGTCCCCAAGTCCCACTAATGAAGGGTGATCGGTCCATCGAGGAGACAAACTTTAAAGTCCTGCTGAAGTAGCCACATCCCACTGATGAAGTCAGACTATCGAAGATTCAATGAACTTCACAACCTGCAACTTGTAGTTTCAAAGTTTCAACTTTTTGCAATCTAACGATCAGTCTGTCAGAAGGTTATGAATTTCTAGAACCCCATGACATGAATTCCAAAGTTTGTATTTTTAGCAATCCTGTGACATACAAGCCAATAAAAGGAAAAACATACCAAGTTCAAAAGTTCCAAGCTAGCAAGTTGAGGCACATTTTCCAATAGAAAGATGGTGGTACGGGAAAAGAAAAGGAAAAGGGCGATAAGATGGGTACATTAGGAATAGAGCAATGACCAGGGTGGCTGAATTGACATACACAAGTGGGCACCACATGTTAGGCCACGACAGTAAAATATCAAGTTGAAAAGGTAGGGGCACCCATGAAATGAAAATATGAGGCTGATGTAATAGGTGAAATGGAGAAAATGTTGGATAAAGAGAAACAGTGGCAGTAGAGCCGACGAGTAAAGCAGATAGAATAAAAAGGTGTCAACGTACCACATGACAACTAACAAAAACATGGGGGAAAGAAGGAGAAAATGTCCACGTGGTAGAAAAGACACAAGAAAATGGGAAAAGTGAAATGGATATGAAGAATGGAAAAAGGTGGTGGAAAGAGAATGAGCAGGTAGGTGGTTGTTGGAGGAGGACAAGTGGCAATGACAGGAGGCCAAGGATACAACATCTTATCATGTGACAGGATGCCAACTAGAGAATGCTACCTTCTTCCATGGTCCAACAAGACACATTTTATTCTTTTCTTTTTTTATATTATTATTTTACTATTTTGTTTATGATGATAGACTATCAGGATCCTAGTTTTTAGCCGATCATCGCCTAGAGGTGCCAGAGAACTGGTTTTCACCTCTAGGTTTATTACAATTTTTTTCTCTTTTTCTTTTTGTTTTTTTTTCTTTTTTTTTCTTTTTTTTTCTATTTTTCAGTATACATATACCTTTATTTAGAAGTTATGAGAGGAACAAGGGTCAGTTCCTCCATCACTATACAAGAAAATGTTTCATTCAAAAGGGATCTTTTGTAAAGCTTCAAATGATGCCCATTAACAAGAAGAGTCATGCATTTAAAATCCACAATGCATAGTCTAACAACACCATTGTTGTACATAGTATGGATTTCATAAGGATCGAGCCAACAGGTATGGAACTTCCCTTTGAAGTCTTGGAACCAAGAGTCATAAAGTAATGACCAATCCCCAAGTTGGAATGTTTGTGACCGAATAAAATAGTCATGCCATTGGCCTCTTTGATTCTACACCATTTCTGCATGAAAAAGGGCTTCTTGATGCATTTCATCTAAAGAATGGAGTTGAGCAAGTCTCTCTTTTTGTGTGTCACTGACACTCATCCCAAGCTGAAGAGTAGTGTAAAGATTCTTCACTTCGAATCCAATTGGAAATACAACCTTCTTGCCATAGACGAGCTCATACACTGCCAGTCCAATGGTCATCTTCCAAGTTGTACGATAGGCCCAAACTGCTTCGAGAATTCTTTCTGCTCAGTCTTTCTTGTGCAATGCTACTATCTTTGTAAGAATATTCTCCAATTATTGGTTGGTTACTTCCACTTGTCCATTAGCCTGCAGATGATATGGAGAGGACTTCTGATGCTTCATTTCATATTCTCATACCAATGCAACAATCAAGTCATAGGTGAACTATGCTCCCTGGTCCATGAAAATTTATTGAGGCACATCATACCTAGTAAAAATATTTGAATACAAGAAGTTAGCAACCTTAGTATCCCTATTATGCTTTAAGGTTACTACCTCTACCCATTTAGTGACATAATCTATACAAACCAAAATGTATTCTTTATTCTGAGGAGGATTAATGGGTCTTACGAAATATGACCCCCATTATTCAAATGGTTCTATGGATAACTGGGGGTGTAAGGCATTTCATCAGAGTAGGTAGGCCAACCCATATGTTGAAATTAATCACAATATCAAACGTAACGTTATAGTCCTTATGGAGTGTGGGTCAATAGTAGCTGGCAGTTAAGACCTTATGGGTGTAAGGAAAGCTTAGGTGTAGAACAAACTCTCCTAACGTCAAAACCTCAGGGAAGAATGCAGATATGACTTTAAATTTTGCAATTATAGTTCATTAAGATACACAAGAAAAGAATAACAGAAAAGAGAAATAAAGACATATACAATTGGGCACAAAATTTATGTGGGAAAACCCTTACGGGAGAAAAACCCACCACACCAAGAAAAGTCTCTTTGTATTACAGTAAAGAAAATTACATATAGAGTTCAACTTCACTTTTTGATGTCAATTATTATAGTAGCCTCATTCACTGATCAACCTTATACATAAATGCTCTCCGAAACATCCAATGAATTCACTTAGATCAATATGTGTTCAATCGAGCAACACTTCATTATCTCACACTAATCATCGTCGACCATTGCATAGCATAATCGTTTTCCTCACAATTTGTTCATCTTCCACATAGGAACAGTCACAACAGTCCAACTGCCAATGGTTCACATTCTGCTTCGCTCATTGGTTCAAAACAGACCACGTAGGATAGACATTCGGTCAAAACATTTGAACTAAATCGCATGTCGGTGAGACACTAGACCGTGTCTCCCCGATGCCACAATACCCGACTGTCCTTATCGGCAAGAGTCACCACCATCGACAAAAGTCATATCGAATGCAAAACCATCGGCCATACTCACTCCATCAGCAAGACTTCTCACCGATGTCCATTGTAGAACCATCGGCAAGACCATTGATGTCACTAAGACTTCACACCGATGTTCAACTCATGTAGCTCTATCGGCAAGACCATCGCTATCGGTGAGACATCATATTGAACACAAATCCATCTCATGCAGATCTATCGGCAAGAGTTTCGCTATCACTGAGAGTTCATAGCGAACAAAAATCCATTGGCGAGATATCCTCTATCAGCAAGAGTTCACACCAATCACAGAATAGCCGGTGAGAGAAAAGCTATCGCCAAGAGGTCATACCAAATGCACCATCCTGTTGGCGAGAGAAACACTGTCGGCAAGAGGTCACACCGAATGCAAACTTGTCAGCGAGACCACATCCATCGACAAGAGTTCTCACCGAACACAAACCTATCGGTGAGACCAACACTGTCGGTGAGAGATCATATCAAAGGTTCATGCCTCTCCCCGATGCCACTCGTCACCAAGAGTCTCCCTGATTATCACCAGGAATCAACCCATTGGCAAAAGGTCTGCCTAGATGGAAAAAGATAGGAAATTCACAGCGATAGACATGTCTTGTCGATGACTCTCATCAACAAGACAGAACCAAAGTCTCAATGACTTTAATCTTTTGAACACAGCTGCTGGTCGGTAAGACATTCTGAGGGTCTCACCGATTTTTCTCTTTTAGGAGTTTCATGTCAGTAAGCTTGAGGCAATCAGTCATCAACATAGAGAGCAATAATAAGAACACGATCATTTTCAGCTTTGAAGTACACATAGTGATCAGATTTTGATCTTACAAATCCCAATGACAAAACAAACGTGTCAAACTTCTGGTACCACATTCTAGGAGATTGTTTTAATCCATACAGAGATTTTTTCAATTTGCAAACCAGTTTTTCTTTACCTTTTTCCACAAAGTGCTCAGGCTGGGACATGTAAATTTCTTCTTCAAGGTCACCATGAAGAAATGTTGTCTTTACATCCATCTATTCAATCTCTAAGTCATATGCTGCTGCAAGTGACAAAAGAAATCTGATAGACGTCAACTTAGCTACAAGAGAAAATATTTCTCCATAATCAATTCCCTCTACCTAGGAATACCCCTTTGCAACCAACCTCGCCTTATACTTTTCCACACTACCATCCAAACCTATTTTATTTTTTTATGCAGAGGGTCTGGGACTTTGAAAGAAACACAAAGATTTCAAGGAACTTAATGATGCAATCTCAACCCTTCTTCAGGCACCCTGGTGGAGACAAACCTCAATAATGCACCAAATGACTTATTTTCCTTCCTTATGGACCCAAACCCTAGGAACACTCTTAAGAGACCCAATTTTTTTTTTTTTGAATGATTTAAAAGCCCAACCCTTTGACTTAGACACAAAACCAATTTTTCACCTTAACTAGGCTACTAGCCCAACTAGGCCTCTAGCGAAGGATTTTTGACTTTGCACTCAAAATTTCCAAAGGAACCCCCAATCTAATGACTAAACCAGATGTGGTTTGTGATGATACATAACATACTATATTCTTGATGGAACTTGTTTTGGAGCACACCAATCAAAAATCTGTTGTTTCCTCAAATTTAGGCCTAATTAGCCCTCTTTTTCAAAGCAACCCCTCTTTAAACTCAACCCTTGACCATGAAACTTTCAACAGTCTGTTAAAATGACTCAAAACCAAGGAATCCAAGTTTTTATACCTCTATGACACCTTTAACATGCTCAAACACAAACCCCTCCTTAACTTGCCTCAAAAACTAGGGCTTCTTGAAAACTAACCTTCCAATCACTTCTAACTTGCTCATTGAATCTACACCATTAGGACAAAATATTTAGTCTATCCCAACTCAAAAACATGCCCCTCATCAAGGCAGATCTTCTGCTACTATACCCTAGCCTCCAACTTCAAGCACTTTGCATTGTGAAATCTTGGTGTACACCTCAATATTCTTCTTCCCTGCACATTATTTTGTTAAATATGTATGTTACATGTTAGGAATGATCCATTTCATAGGTCACAACATCATTCTACCTTGAAATGGATCAATCATCCATGAAAACCACCAAAACTAGTGAAAATTTTGTGTTATTCTTGAGGACAGTCAACAATATGTTACAAAAACTGATTCCTAACGTCTATCAGATCATTCAAGAGGTTAATTGAAAGTAAATACAGGCTCTTGAACCATCCAATTGATTAGAAATTTCAAAAGGAATCAATAGATCATCAAAAAGACTCAAGAAAATGCAAGAAAATTGTGTTTTTTCACTATTTCCTGTAGCAGTCTGTACAGTCACCTCTCCAAACGCCCAAACTCCGTACAAATGACCATTTTTGGGTTATAGAACCATCCCCCAACTGATCCAACCAATTGGAATTGATTACAATGTATAATTACCTCTAAAACACCTAAAACTCCTTTTCCCGCCTAAAGTGAAATTCAAAAATTTGAAATTACAATCTTGAAATTTATTAAATTCTATTATCTAAAAACCATTGGATCTTCAATGTCCAACCTTATTTGACCTAATTAAAGCATTAGATTACTAATCAAACCCCTAGAACATGATTTTCCCTTTATATTGCATTTTGGTCCTAGGATCCTTATCAGGACCCTTAGGACAGTTGACTCTCTCATTGCATTTATCCTCTCCAAATGCCATTATAGGCTTCAAAAGGTCATAGTTGATGTTTTGATATAATGGATAGGTCCTCCTAACCCTTGAAAACTCCTAGCTCTTGAACAACTCCTTGAAGGCCTTGGGTGCTCCTGCACCATTCTCCCCAAGAAAGAAAGAATTCTTGTCCCAAGAAGTATCCCATGTGTTGCCACCAAAAGACCCCTTGCTCTCATATGTTTTCCTCTTCCAATGAGAAGGTATGTAGTCTCCCAAAGTCACTGTCTTCCTCTTCTGCCAATCTGCATTCTTGATAGAATCAAAACATTGATGAGACTACCCTCTTAGCTGTTTGATCTCAACCTGCCCTTGTACCCTGTTTCTGCCTTCATTCCCATGTCTCCTTTGTGAAATGACATCACCTCTATCACCCTCAACTATAGGGAATTCAATATTCCCTACCTTAAGACTGTTCAAGTCCCACAAATTCTGATTTTTAGGACTGTCTCCTTCACAACCTTCCTGCAACTTGTCTTTTCTCAATCTACCAATTTCTTCCCCTGTTTCACCCTGCTTTTTCACCTGCAAACTCTTCTCAAAACAAATCACAAAACTATCATTAGACTGCTCCAAAGGTAAAGGCACTAATTTGTATCTAACATCTCCTTTGTGAACCAAATATGTCTTAAGAAATCCATCATGCAATGTCCTTCTAGCATACTGCCATGGTCTCCCCAAGATGATATGACCACAAGTCATTGGAATGACATCACAAAGTACCCTATCATGATATGATCCAATTGAGAAATCTACATAATCCCTCTTACAAATCTCTACATGATGTCCTTGAGTTACCCAAGTGGCCTTGTAGGGAGTAGGATGATCAAATGTTTCAATCCCCAACTTGGTTATCATATCAAGTGAAACCAAATTGCTATGTGACCCTAAATCTATGAGCAATTTGCAGATCTTACCATGACTGAGACAATTTGTTTTGAAAATAGTTACCTTTGGTTCTTGATGAAGTCTTTCTCCTTGCTTGATCATAAGAAACTCACCATCAGTCACAGGGTCTGCCATGAATGTTTTTGATTCCTCCTTTTTGTCCTCTTCTTCTTGTACCAAGTTAGCTCTCATATCTCTGCATTTATCAGCTTGTTCCCATTTAGGACACTTGAAGGAAGGATGCCCTGGTTCATTGCAATTGAAACATCTACCTGTGAATGGTCCTCTACCTTGTCCAAATTTGCCTCCTCCTCTAGGAGTGTATCCACCTCTTTGATCAGAAAATACCTCTTTTCCTTTGTCATTGCTGCTCTTGTCATTGCTGCCTTGTCCTTGTTCTCTATTACCTCTGCCCCTATTTGAACTACCTCCTCTTCCACCATTGCTTGATCTTTCTTGCTTCCTCTTCACCTTTTCTTCTGCTCTAATGGCCAACTGAAAACATTCTCCTAATGTCCTTGGAAATTGCAAACCAATCTCATCTTGTAGATTATACCTTAAGCCATTGATATACCTGGCTATTTTCTCATCCTCTTCCTCATAACCTCCTCTAATACTAAGCTTGTGAAATTGCTCAGTATAGGACATCACATCCATGTCCTTTTGCCTTAAATTCTGCCTCATCCTCTTCACATGAATTGTGTAATCAGATGGTAGGAATTGCTCCTTGACCAAACTCTTCATCCTAGCCCATGTAGAAAATTTTTCCAATCCTCTAGCCATCCTATCATTCTGAAAACTAGTCCACCATGTCAATGTTGTACCTCTCAACTTGGTTTTGGCAAACTTAACCTTCCTCTCTTCATCCATCTCCTCAAACTCAAAATAGTTCTCTAAGGCATCAAGCCATCCCAACACCTCTTCACTATCCATCTTCCCTTGATAGATAGGCAAGTCTATGTGGCTCTTTCCTCCATGACCTTGTACTGCCTTCAACAATCTCAGTAACCTCCTTTTCTCAGGGTCCTCTGTCTCATCTGCTTGCTGTTCTTGATTTACCCTCACATGCTCTTCATCTTCATCATTGTCTTCTTGGTCTTCTTGGTCTTCTCTCCTCCTACTCTTCTCAAGGTTATTTATCCTTTCTTGCATGGTCTCTCTCTCCCTTCTCCATTTCCTTTCTTCTCTTGCTCTGGCCTGCTCTCTTACTGCTTCTTGTTCCCTTCTTTCTCTTCTCTCCCTTTCCAAGATCTCCTTCAACTCTTCCAACTCTCTTGCCAATTGATTTTTTGGTGCCATTCTTGATTCTCCAATCCCTAAAGGACCTACTCACTGCTTTGATACCACTCTGATGCAGAGGGTCTGGGAATTTGAAAGAAACACAAAGATTTCAAGGAACTTAATAATGCAATCTCAACCCTTCTTCAGGCACCTTGGTGGAGACAAACCTCAATAATGCACCAAATGACTTATTTTCCTTCCTTATGGACCCAAACCCTAGGAACACTCTTAAGAGATCCAAACAAACTTGTTTTGAATGATTTCAAAGCCCAACCCTTTGACTTAGACACAAAACCAAATTTTCACCTTAACTAGGCTACTAGCCCAACTAGGCCTCTAGCGAAGGATTTTTGACTTTGCACTCAAACTTTCCAAAGGAACCCCAAATCTAATGACTTAAATAGATGTGGTTTGTGATGATACATAACATACTAGATTCTTGATGGCACTTGTTTTGGAGCACACCAATCAAAAATCTGTTGTTTCCTCAAATTTAGGCCTAATTAGCCCTCTTTTTCAAAGCAACCCCTCTTTAAACTCAACCCTTGACCATGAAACTTTCAAAATTTTTTTAAAATGACTCAAAACCAAGGAATCCAAGTTTTTAGACCTCTATGACACCTTTAACATGCTCAAACACAAACCCCTCCTTAACTTGCCTCAAAAACTAGGGCTTCTTGAAAACTAACCTTCCAATCACTTCCAAAACTTTCTCATTGACTCTACACCATTATGAAAACATATTTAGTCTATCCCAACTCAAAAACATGCCCCTCATTAAGGCAGATCTTCTGCTGCTATACCCTAGCCTCCAACTTCAAGCACTTTGCATTGTGAAATCTTGGTGTACACCTCAATATTCTTCTTCCCTGCACATTAGTTTGTTAAATATGTATGTTACATGTTAGGAATGATCCATTTCATAGGTCACAGCGGAATTCTACCTTGAAATGGATCAATCATCCATGAAAACCACCAAAACTAGTGAAAATTTTGTGTTATTCTTGAGGACAATCAGCAATATGTTACAAAAAATGATTCCTAACGTCTATCAGATCATTCAAGAGGTTAATTGAAAGTAAATACAGGTTCTTGAACCATCCAATTGATTAGAAATTCAAAAGGAATCAATAGATCATCAAAAAGACTCAAGAAAATGCAAGAAAACTGTGTTTTTTCACTATTTCTTGTAGCAGTCCGTACAGTCACCTCCGTAAAAATGACCATTTTTGGGTTATAGAACCATCCCCCAACTGATCCAACTGATTGGAATTGATTACAATGCATAATTACCTCTAAAACACCTAAAACTCCTTTTCTCGCCTAAAGTGAAATTCAAAAATTTGAAATTACAATCTTGAAATTTATTAAATTCTATTATCTAAAAACCATTAGATCTTCAATGTCCAACCTTATTTGACCTAATTAAAGCATTAGATTACTAATCAAACCCCCAGAACATGATTTTCCCTTTATATTGCATTTTGGTCCTAGGATCCTTATCAGGACCCTTAGGACAGTTGACTCTCTCATTGCATTTATCCTCTCCAAATGCCATTATAGGCTTCAAAAGGTCATAGTTGATGTTTTGATATAATGGATAGGTCCTCCTGACCCTTGCAAACTCTTGGCTCTTGAACAACTCCTTGAAGGCCTTGGGTGCTCCTGCACCATTTTTAAATACCCATTTGCAGCCAACAACTTTTCTGCCTTCAGGAAAGGGCACCAAAATCCAAGTATTATTCTTTTCTAATGATTCCATTTCTTCATTCATGGCTTCCAACCAAGAGTTTGAATCAAACATTCTAAATGCCTCTTTCATAGTCCTAGGCTCATCAGTGCTAGAAATTAAAGCATAGGCATAAGTAGAATTTAACAAAGAAAACCCATACCTATTAGGTTGCTTTCTTTCACGTGTTGGCCTCCTCACAGGCTAAGGCTGAGGTTGATCTTCTTCTTCTGAACTCTCAGAGCTACTTGAGCTCTCCTCAGTTTTAGGTACATTTTGAATTTTGAATTCCTCTTTATCTAGTGTTGGAGGAATTTCAACTACATCCTTTTTATTTTCTGATTTTGTCTCTAACTACAAATCCAAAGTAGAAGGCTTCAGCTCACGAAAAATAACACTTTTCCTGTATAGAACCTTCTCCGTATCAGAATTCCAAAGCTTTTATCCTTTTATGCTAGCACTATAACCAATAAAAATACATTTAACAACCCTGTTTTCCAATTTAGACCTTTTTTCATTCGGCACATATGCATATGCCTCACATCCAAAGACACGAATATGTCTCAGAGAGGGCTTCTTTCCAGACCATGCTTCCAAAGGTGTTTTCTCAACAAGAGTGGAATTCGGAGAATGGTTTATTAAATAACATGTTGTTGCAACTGCCTCATCCCAAAACTTCTCCTCCAAGCCAGCACTACTTAGAATACTTTGTGCTCTTTCCATCACTATCCTGTTGAACCTTTCAACAACTCCATTTTGTTGCAGAGTGTAGGGTGTAGTTTTATGTCTTTTAATCCCATGTTCTTTACAATTCCTTCCAAACTCATAAGAACAAAACTCACCACCATTATCAGTCCTTAAACATTTTATTTTTCTTCCAGTCTGATTTCCCACAAGGTTTTTAAATTCCTTAAAACGATTGAACACTTCTGATTTACTTTTCAAAAAATAAACAAATGCCCTTCTTGAATAATCATCAATGAACAATACATAATATCTTGATTTAGACAAAGAAGGAACATTTACTGGACCAAAAATATTAGAATGTATATAATCAAGTAAACCAGAAGATTTATTAGGACTGGAGTAAAATGAAACATGGTGTTGTTTACCATATATACAATGTTCACAAAATTCAAATTCAAGGTTACAATCATCAAGCCCGTCAACTAGGTTTTTATTTTTCAAGGTTTTTAAACCTTTTTCTCCAATGTGGCCAAGCCTATGATGCTAGAGCATAGTCTTTTCTGTTGGAAGTTTAACTTCCATAGATTTTGCACTATCAAGAACATTTTCCTCCTTTTCTCCATGAGTAGTCTTCTGTGACTTTGCAGAGACACTATTGCATTGCACAACATGTGCATCTAGCTTATACAAGGTACCAATACGAGCACCCCTAGCTAGCACCATTGAGCCTCTAGTCATCTTGCAACCATTTCCAGAGAATGTGACTTGCACTCCATTGTTCAGCTTACTAACAAAAAGTAAATTTCGAGCCAAACCTGGTATATGCATTACATCATTGATTCCCTTCACTCTTTCATCAGGGAACTGAATTCTGACTCTTCCACGACCAACTATTTCCAGAGATGAATCGCTTGCCAAATACACCCTTCCACCATCGTATTTTTCATACTTAGTGAACCAATCTCTATGAGATGTCATGTGGAAAGATGCTCCAAAATCAATCAGCCAGACATCATCTGATGCCTGTGTATCCAAGGTTGCAATGAAAGTGTCTACATCACTCTGAGAAGAATCATTGTCGGAAGAATACTTCTTCTTCTTTTTCTCCTCTTTGCAATCCTTTCGGACATGACCAGGTTGCCCACAATTCCAACACTTTACCTTGGACTTCTTACCAGGAGACTTTGATCTCCCCTCTGATTTGGATTTGGACTTTTTGTCCTTGTTCTTTCTTTTTTCTTTCGATCTGCCTAGAACAACAAGAGCCTCCTTCACCATCTCAAAATATTTTCTTCTCATCTTTTCTAATAACAAAGAAGCAACAATATATTCCATCTTAAAAGAGGAAGTAGTACTCCCAATAGCCATCACCAAGTGATCCCAAGAATCTTACAAAGAACACAATAGTAGCATACAACGATCTTCTTCATCAATATTTACACCCACAGATGCTAACTGAGCAATCAACATGTTGAAAGCATTCAAATGATCAACAATAGACACTCCTTCCTGCATTTTCAAAGAGTACAACTTCTTCCTCAAGAATAACTTATTCACCAAGGACTTGCCCTGATAAATAGCTCCCAGTCTTTTCCACAAAGAGGATGTTGTCTTTTCTTCATGAAAATTTAGAAGAACAAAGTCTACTAAACAGAGCCTTATCAGCCCCTTTGATTTTTGATCTACAAGGTCCCAATCCTCTTGCTTCATGCCTGTAGGCTTCGTTCTAGACACTCAAGCCAAAGATCATGATCAACCAACAGATCTTCCATTTTGAGTTTCCACAACTCAAAATTACTGCCATTGAATTTCTTAATTTCAATATTTCCTGACGTGCTTGCCATCTTAATCTGTAATTCAAATTACCAGACTTCTACAAGACTCCCACAGAACAAAATTGACACAAAAAACCCAACGTACCCACAAGGATAACACAATTGGCCAAGCTCTGATACCACTTGTAAGGAAAGATTAGGTGCAGAACAAACTCTCCTAACATCAAAACCTTAGGGAAGAATGTAGATACGACTTTAAATTTTGCAATTACAGTTCATTAAGATACACAAGAAAATAATAACAAAAAAGAGAAATAAATACATACACAATTGGACACCAGAATTATGTGGGAAAACCCTTACGGGAGAAAAATCCACCACACCAAGAAAAGTCTCTTTGTATTACAGTAAAGAAAATTACATATAGAGATCAACTTCACTTTCTGATGTCAATTATTATAGTAGCCTCATTCACTGATCAACCTTATACAGAAATGCTCTTTGAAACATCCAATGAATTCACTTAGATCAATCCGTGTTCACTCGAGCAACACTTTGTTATCTCACACTGATAATCGTCGAATATTGTAGAACATAATCATTTTCCTCACAATTTGTTCATCTTCCACACAGGAACAGTCACAATAGTCCAACTACTAATGGTTCACATTCCGCTTCGCTCATTGGTTCAAAACAAACCATGTAGGATAGACATTCGGTCAAAACGTTCAAACTAAATTGCATGTCGGTGAGACACTAGACCGTGTCTACTCGATGCCACAATACCCGACTGTCCTTATCGGCAAGAGTCACCACCATCGAAAAAAGTCATATCAAATGTAAAACCATCGAGTAGACTCACTCCATCGGCAAGACTTCTCACCGATGTCCATTGGAGAACCATCGAAAAGACCATCGCTGTCATTAAGACTTCACACCAATGTTCAACTCATGTAGCTCTATCGGCAAGACCATCGCTATTGGCGAGAGATCATACCGAACACAAATCCATCTCATGCAGATCTATCGACAAGAGTTTCGCTATCACTGAGAGTTCACAACGAACAAAAATCCATCAGCAAGATATCCTCTATCGGCAAGAGTTGACACCAATCACAGAACAATCGACGAGAGAAATGCTATTGCCAAGAGGTCATATCGAATGCACCAACCTGTCAATGAGAGAAACACTATTGGCAAGAGCTCACACCGAATGCAAACCTGTCGGTGAGACCACATCCATTGGCAAGAGTTCTCACCGAACACAGACCTATCGGCGAGACCAACATTGTCAGCGAGAGATCATACCGAAGGTTCATGCCTCTCCCCGATGCCACTCATCGCCAAGAGTCTCCCTAATTATCACCAAGAATCAACCCATCGACAAGAGGTCTGCCCAGATGGAAAGAGATAGGAAATTCACAACGATAGACATATCTTTCTGAATCGGTGAGACCCTTAGAATGTCTTACCGACTAGCAGCTGTGCTCAAAAGATTAAAGTCGCTGAGACTTTGGTTATGTCTTGCCGATGACTCTCATCGGCAAGACATAACCAAAGTCTCAATGACTTTAATCTTTTGAGCACAGCTGCTAGTCGGTAAGACATTCTGAGGGTCTCACCAATTTTTCTCTTTCAGGAGTTTCATGTCAGTAAGCTTGAGGCACATTTTCCAACAATGGGAAGTCCTATGAGCAAAAAAAATTCCTCTGCAAGGTTCTGTGTGGCATGTGTGAAGTATGTCGAAGACATCATTTTCGGAGACACATCAACGCATCATGTTGTCAAGTCCATGTTGGAAGAGCATTCCATTAATCCACATCTAATCACCACTGAGTCCAACCAACTTTCGGTGTTCCCTCAGAGAGAAATGAGGTGTGAACCTACAAGTAACCAAGTAATTTTCCATGTCAGCGTACTATAGAATTTTTGCTGATATAGCAAAAAGATGCTCATCTAGAAAGGCTTCATCAGCTGGAATTGGTTCATCTTCACGCTGCATCCTAGAGAGAAAATCGTTCACTACATTCTCTCACCCTAGTTTATCAAGGATAGTAATGTTGATTTGTTGCAAGAGAAGCAACCACTAAATCACTTGTCTAGTAACAATGGGTTTGTTCATCAAAAATCTAATAGCAGATTGACCTATATGCAATTTTTTTTTGTATCTAATGATATAGTGGAAAAATTTATTTATTGCATAAACTACAACCAATAATTCCTTTTTAGTGACAATATAGCTTACCTCAACACCAGTAAAATTCTTACTGATATAGTAGATATAGTAAAAGAGAGTGTCTTCCTTTTTTTCAAGGACGACCCCATAGAAGTATCTAATGCATCGGTATGTATATGGAATGATAGTTCCCAATTGGGTCCTTGTAGCACAGGTGTAGTTATAAGTTTACCTTTGATTTCCTTGAAGACTTGCAAGCATTCGAGTGTCCATGAGAAATCTGAATCTTTCCCATAGCAACACAAAGAGGGGTGAGGCAATTTTGCTAAATTTTTGAATAAACCTCTTGTAATAACTAGCATGTCCTAGGAAACTACATACATCCTTCAGAGAGGTGGGCACAAGCAATTCTTGAGTTATTTTTACCTTTTTAGGATCCATTTCAATTCCTTTTGAGAAATATAGTGACCAAAAACAATACCTTTAGTCATTAAGATATGACAATTTTCATGACTTACAGAAAGATTAGTATCAATACAAAGTTTAAGCACTTTTTCAATATTTTCCTTAGCTTCATCATATGTATCACCATAGAGTATAAAATCATCCATATATACCTCTACACAATCATGAATTAAATTAGCAAAAATACTTAAAATAATCACTGGAAGGTAGTAGGTGATAGGTTGTCGTTAGGTCCTAACACTTTAGCTGATAAACACATTAATATATCGGCCAGGTAGCATCCAAAGGCTATATACAATAGAAGAAATCTTGACTATCTCTCTCAGGTTTCCTAAATACTAAACAACTAAATAAAACTCTAAACTAAAAAGCCTCTTAAACTTAGAAAGCAGGAAATCATCTATCTAGAAAACTTGAAATAATTAAACTAGAAAGCAGAAAACTATGAATCTAAAAAGCATCACCACTAAGATAGAAAGAATGGAAATGATTAGTATAAATAATGTATAGATTGTTGAAGAAGTAAAAATTGTAAAGAAACTAGGAAACATTGATCTAGTGCAAAAGATAACAATCTAAACAACTATCAGAATTTTTTTTTAACAATTTGAAACAACTGAAGGAAGGTGCTTCAGAACTTTAGACACTAAATTCAGAGACTATAGACTTAGCTATAACTTGCAGGATTGATTTTAACATCATGACACACATGAAGATAAATTCCAATTTTGATTATTATCTACTAAAAGAAAGTACAAAATAAGAAGTAAAATACTTATCTATCTAATCTATAACCCTCAAGTGGCCAAATCTTGGGTGTTTCTATGGCTATCTCAGATCACATGCACTGGTAATCTCCAAATTACTTCATTTACATTGTTCAGTAATTCCAAAAGTGGCAGGAAAAACTCATTTTATTCATATGGAAGTTTAACTTAGCAAGACATGATGGCAGCATAATGATATTCTTTTGTATTTATCATTTTCAACAATTACATATTTATATGAAATCGGTTAACAAAATCCTACTTTCTAGTTAATGAAGTCTTCAACTGATTGTCAACAACTAATAGACTTTAAAGCCCGTGACATGAAATATTAAAGAGGCTTGGTACAATCCATAAATTTTTTAGAATTGGAAATAACATAAACTATGAAGACTCGGTCCATAACATATGCTCTTGAAATTTTGGTGCCCACTCACTTGTCTTCAATGGTGTTGAAACTTGTGTTAATCCCTTTTTGACTGGAATGGTAACTGGTGGTGGAAGTTGACATGTGGAGTGATCAAGAACTAAACCATTAAATTAGCAAAAATTATCTTATTTTGACTAATTCCAAGAAATAAAGATTGCATGCTTATTCATAAAAAGAGAGCAATTATTTATCCTAAAGGTAATTAATTGGCAGGTACGTTTGGCCGAAAGGTATAAGGTTGAGTATTGAATCCATTAAATTGATGAGGTTATTTTCTACCTCATTATTTCCTCCCCTTCCTAAGCTTGAACAGATCCTCCCACTCTTTGTTGTGTTCACTGTCCTTCATTCCCCTTATTCATCTCCTCATACTTGGCACTGAGGTCACAAGTCATCTGCATCTGAATCTAGTTCCTCTGGCTCCCTCAAGAATCCCTGATGAAAAGTGACTCTTTGTATCCATCTTGCAAAGCTATCATCACTCTGGTCTATATTGGTATATGCTAAAGGAGGTGGTGAGAGAAGCAGGGGAGGTCTATACCTCATACCAATCCAATTAAACTTTATTTTTTCAAGTATTTTGGCCAAAGCTACTACTCTTTTTGTAGGACCATTTAATATTAAGAGGTGAGATCAGTTCTCTTTTCCTGAGATACATAGGTAGAGGGGTATACCATTCTTCACATGCATGCCAAGCTTTTCCTATCAATTTTGGTCCTTGATCCTAAAAGTGATCATAGCACAACCGAAGGTTATTATTGTACTTTCCCTGTACCTCCATTCTAAGTCAAATAATCATAAACTATGTTTTGAAAGAGAAAGGCTTCCTATGGGGATATCTCATTTGCAACCCAACCGTCTTCTCTGCATGTGCATATTCTCTTGAACAATCTTTCTAGTGAAGTTGATTACACATTATGGACATGAATGATCTCAATTGGAATTCTCCCACAAATAAATTAACAAATAAATCTATATATTCTTCCAGAAGCAAATTATGGACAAATAATTCATATAATAAATCTTCCTATTCAGGAATTGACTCAGAAAATATCTTCACAAATTCCTTATCATCGGGATCATGTGGCTGATTTTGGCAAATTCTTTGTAACTTCCATCTTAGGAGTTGTTCATTAAGGAACATAGAGTACAACCTATATGGTCTTCTACAAGCTAATAACAGTTCACCAATTTCACAAGCATCCTATTTACCTTTATATGCTTTGTGAAATGATTCTTTTAACATTAATAATTCCCTTTTTTGCCTATTATTCTCAAATTGCACATCCCTTAGAAGATAACATCACTCTATCCATTTCATTAATATTGGAGGGATGCCTACCTAGAACCATTCTATAACAATGGGTTCAGTTTGTGTCTCCTTTGATTCCACTATTGGTTTAGTGTCACTCTCTTGCAAATCTTGCTCTAGTTCCACAATCTTACTCATAGAAGCATTCAATTTAGTTTCTTGTCTATTTCTTTCTTCTTCAAAAGCATTAAATAATTGCATAAAATTATTTTCCAAACCTTGAATATGTTTATCTTCTTTAGATAGATCAACCTTGTGCTGCTTATCTTGTTGATTCCATTGCTGAATTTGGTACTGTAGCTGCTCAATGAGTTTATCTTTTTGCTCCATCTATATTGTCAATCTTGCAATCTATTGGTCCCTTTTATTTACAATTGCAACTTGTGCCTATTTTTTTAATTCAACAATTTTTGCTTTCAATTTTTCTAATTCCTCCTTTCTTTGGCCAGATTTTGTATCCCCTGTGTCCACAGAGAAGGATGGATTGGGAATTTCCATGTCAATATGGGGTGTATTTTCGTCGATTTTAGGTATACTTTCAATTTTGTCAAGAAAAGGAGAAATTCCCCCCACAGGTTCATCTTCAATCTGCAGATAATGTGGCGACTGTATTTTTTCCTCCTCCCACTCTTTAGGTGATGGTGTTTTCTTGTCCTCTTCCTTAGGAGATTGATCACTTTTCTTTTTTGTCTCGTTTATTTCCTTACTACTAGGCGAACTTTCAATTTCCACTACCCTTGTTTGAGTCCTGGCCTTCTTTCTTTTGGAAGTACTTCCTATGTCATGGGGTCCATTTTCATTGGATCCTGAAGACAAAACCTTACTTCTCCATAGAGGAGTTGTTTGAAAAATAACATTATTTTGTTTCTTCCTCTTGCGAGGAGGTTCTTCTTCTTCTCCAGAGTGCACAATTTCCACATTCCCTACCTGTCCTGGGGTTTCTAGCTCATTCGGCAAGGTTTCTGACACATCATCGTTGGGAACCGTTGAGGTCTGTTGGGATTTAGGAGCACCCAAGGCCTTAGAGGAGGGTTCTTCTAAAAATTGTTCTTTTTTCTTAGAGGACTCTCCCTCCTCGAGTGGTCTTTAAAACTGTACTTTTTCAAATTTTTGTAGAAACTTTTGCCACTTCTTTTCTAGATTTTTGCAGAAATGGTATTTGCATATCAATTGTATGAGACCATGATGTTTGATGGGCCTTGTCCCAAATTTGTATTTTTCTATCATGGAGGTGACTAAATAACACAAAAAGGTTGGTGAATTAACCCTAAGAGAAGGGTCCTCAATGTCATGGCACAAATGAATTAACAAACGAAAAGGGGGTCCCACTACTATAGTTATTTATCCTTCATGGGTGAAATATTTGATTATCCAAGCTACAACAGTTCTCCAGGGTTCTAGAAGAGACATTCTATGGAAACATTTGTTTTGTCCCCTGGTACTAATGGTAATTATGGGTTGAGGCTCCCCTTCCCTATGAAATAATTCTACCAGTTTTTGATAGGTAATATTGACATTTTCATTCAAATCAATTCCTCTATTTTCAAGACTGGAAAGACAAGCAATGGTTTTCATACTTACCCAGAATTACTTTCCACACACCAAGGTCTGTCGATATGCAAAATTCTTGAAAAAATATTTTATGAGCTGCTCTGCATACCCTTCAAACCTTTTCATGAATTCCAACCACCTGACTTTTTGAAATAGAGCCACAATATTTCCCAATGCCAAAAATTGAGCTACAAAAGTTGGTTCAGACTTTTTCTTGGCTCCTCCCATTTTTTTCCTCTTTCTTTCCTTGCCACTCTGTGAAATTCTAGAGAACTTTGTAATACTTTCCTTACTAAATTGCAGATGAAAAAGGGACTCTGTGTTGATATACCCAATGGGGGAGGAATTAATCACTTTTCTTGTCACCTTACTAAGTAATTATGATGAGTTTTCATGGGGAATTACACAACCATTGTCATACTTCTAGCAATCGTGCGATGACACAAGTTTCAAAATTGTAAGAGGGAATGGTTCATGCCAATTAATTAGCCTTTATTCAAAATAAATACTAACTTTTAAATAAATAAATTCGTATGCACCTTATGTCTTGTCACTAGATCAAATGTCACTTACCTATGCTAACATAATTGGATAGTTATATGATTTGGCAAGGGTGGGGGCGGATAATAATGACATGGATGGGATAGTTGAAATGGTGGTGAAAATTATTATGACAAAAAGGGGTGTCATAATAATTTCATTTATTATGGGAAGATTTGTTATGATATGGAAAAATGATTATTAGGGAGCAGATCTTGAGGCAGTAGAAAATCAAGTGATGGGTATGCATAGAACTTAGGAAAAATCAAAATACTGAAAAAGGAAAAAGCTTACAAAAATCTGGGGCATTGCAGAAAAATGCAGCCAGAGTGGAGGAAGAGAAATTTTTGGAGCATCATGGAGAGATGTCATCGGAACACAACAACAAGATTGAATATTTCAGAGGATCGTCGAAAGGTACAACTGAGGGAGTAACCAAAAATTTCTAGAGCATCGTCGAAAGATGCAGGCAGAGTAGCAACCAAAAGTTTCTAGAGCATCATCGAAAGATGCAGCTGGAGCAACAACCAAAATTTTTTAGAGCATCATTGAAAGATGCAGTCAGAGCATCAACCAAAAATTTCTTGAGCATCATCAAAATATGTAGCCGGAGCAGGAACCAAAAATTTTCAGAGCATTGTTGAAAGATGCACCTGGAGCAGGAACCAAAAATTCTTGGAGCATCGTTGAAAGATGCAATCAGAGAAACAACCAAAAATTCTTGGAGCATCATCAAAAAATGCAACCAAAGAAACAACCAAAAATTTCTAGAGCAACCGAATAGATTGTGGAGCACTTGAGAAAATTTCGGAGCATCACTAAAAGATGTTGTTAGAAGAAGGAAATAGTAGAATTCTGGAGCATCACTGAAAGATGCCACCAAAACGAAGAAGGAGAAGAATTCCAAAGCATCGCTGAAAGATGTTGCTGGAAGGAAGAAGGATGTGACATTTTGGCCTTGGCTTCTTGAAGAATCATTGAGTGATGCATCAGAATGTAGGATCAGGACAAAGAGTGGGACAAGTCAATTGTATAGGTTTTGAAGCATGGTAGCAACAAGTTTCTGGAGCATCGTAGCAACCACGCTGACAAGTTCCAGAGCATTACAACAGGGTGCACTGGAATTTGTGTTCACCAAAGAGATTGAGTCATGCAAAATATAGACAAAAATTAGCCAAGTCCAAATGATGAAGTTGATGAAGAATTTGAAGAATCATATTGAAATGAAATAAATTCACACTTTTTCTTTTCTTTTCTTTTTTATTTTATTTTTTATAATGGGCAAAACTATATTGACCTTGCCACAACAGAGTCAATGCACAATATTTTTCCCTGCATTTATACCATTTTTGTAAATTCTTCTTTATTAACAAGCTTATGGTAGATGTGTAATTGGTGCCCATTAACTAGGAGAGTTTGGGTATCACCATCAATGGGTTTCAGCTAGACTGAACCATTGGCAAATACTTCAAAAATGTCATATGGTCTAAGCTAGTGTGTTCTGAGTTTCCCTTGATGATCCTTGTATTTGTAATTGAACAATAATGCCCAATCCCCATTATGGAATTCTTTCTCCTTGATATTTTCATCATTCCATACCTTGTATTGTTGTTGGACTAGTTCAATTTGATGGACAGTGTCCAAATGGAGTTCGTCTAATTTGCTAAGCTATAAAACTCTCTCGATTTGGGCTCGTTTAAGATCTATACCCAACTCCATGGTTTTTTTAAGGGATTGGAGTTCAAATTCAATGGGAAAGAGGGGTTTCTTCCCAAAAACTAACTCGTATGGACTGTAGCTAGTAGTTGATTTCCAAGTGGTGTTGTAAGCCCAGACAACTTCAGGTACTTTCCTAGCCTAGACTTTTCTTCCTGATGAAATAGTTTTTGTTAAAATGTTTTCCAATCCCCTATTAGTGACTTTGACTTGTTCGTTCACTTGAGGGTGGTAGGGTGAGGACTTCTTGTAACTTACTTGGAAATGATGTGTGAAGGATAACAAAAATTTAGACATAAATTGGGGGCCTTGATCCATGACAATTGTCCTTGGAGCACTGAATCTGAGAATTTTTTTTTTAAAAAGGAAATTAGCTACCTATTCCTCCCTAGCAACACACAGGGCTTGCACTTCCACCCACTTAGTCAGGTAGTTAGTACATGTGTGAGTGAAAAATGTATCAATGTATTAACGAATTCAAACACATATTAATAAAATATTAAATCAAGAAAGCTGAAAAAGAAAACAGAATGAACAAACTGTGACCGCAACTTCCCCGAAATCGTCTTATTTTCCTCTAACTCCAGCATTTTGTTGTTTTGAATGGCTCTCAGATCAGCAAATCAAGCTCAACAAAAGGACAGCTAAAAAATGAGATTTTAAAATGCACACTATGCTTAATGCAAGGCTATGCTAAGATGAAAGTATGGCTATGATGCTAAAAATGATGTGAATGCATAAGTTGATTACGTGTATGCGTAGGTACGTGTAGGTAGGTAACCAAAGCTTGGATTTGCACTAGCTTTTATAGAGTTTTTTAGAGGATTCGATTGGCTGATTCGATCAACGGCCCGGATTAAGCTTGTTCGAACGGACGGTGGGAGATTTTCGAAAGTGGAGAAGGAGATGGAAGGTTTCCCTTTTCCTTCAATTTCCGTCATTGAGATCCGAAGGGAAATTTCCATTTCGAAGAGTGAGTTTAGAATGAGTTAGAAATAAACAAATTAAATTTGTTTAATTTGTAAGTGAAGATGAATATGGAAACTTGCATAATTAAATAAATCATATTTAATTATGTTTTAGAAATGAATTTAGGGTGAGGAATTAAATATTTAATATTTTAATTTGAGAATGAAGAGAATATTCCATTATTTAAATATTCAAATATTTAAACTTTTAGAATAATATGATAATCAAATATAAATAAATTATGAAAATTTATTTAATTTAATTAAGCGGAAGGTAGAAGGTGGGATGAAGAAGATATTCCATTATTTAAATATTCAAATATTCAAACTTTAGAATGATATGATAATCGACTATAAATAAATTATGAAAATTTATTTAATTTAATTAAGTGGAAGGTGGAAATGTCAATAATTAAATAAAATTATTTATTTAATTAAGGTAGAAGAATTTAGAAAATGAACAATATAAATAAATAATTAAATTTATTAATATGTAGATGACTTTAGAGGAATTAATTAAATAAATCATATTTAATTAATTAACAAGCTTAATCATGACCATTTTTAGACATATACATTTTGCCCCTCTTTGAAGTGATGTGTAAAACACATTGCTTCAAAGAAAATAAGATTTTATGCCCCTGATATGCTTTCGATGTTTCTGCTGATGATGCCCCCTCGGGAGGTAAATTACGGATGAGAGAGAGAGTGATTTAGCTCTCGACAGATGATGAAAAAGAATGTCCCATTTTGAAAATAAAGTCAAAAGGCAGCAAATTTACCCTTGTTTGACCTTTAAAAGGTAGAAAAGTTGAAAAAGACAAGTCATTTGCACTTTTTAACTTGGTGAATACTGTAGCTTTGAGAGTGACATCACGACATGGAGATTCCTTATCATCACCACTAATTCAAGAGATCTCACCGATACCAGAGGCCAGCTGCATACGAACCACCAGTGAGTCGATCTAACCACCCGTGCTTTCAATTTTTTTTTGCATTTTTGAATTGAAATTTTATGTTTTTCTGCGGATTTTATTTTCAAAAATGACGTTTGAGCACTTTTAGGGTAGTTTGTGCACTTTCGAAAAAAATAGACGCGCATAGGGTAAAAACAAGAGCGCATATAGGATAGATTTTGAAGATTTAGGAAAAAACCAGTTTAGCGCTTACGATGAAAACAAACGTGCATATAGGGCCCGATAGAAAAATTTAGGAGTAAAGCGCATATAGGGAAAACAGTGGCGCATAGAGTAAAAACGCGCATCCAGTGATTAAAGTCGCGCTTAGGTGGATTAAAGTAGCGCATATAGGAAAACACGCATAGGGGATCGGTTTGTGCGCATAGAGTGAAAAGAACGGTGCATACGGGTTTGAGCGCATCCCGTGAAAAGAACAACGCATATGGGTTTGAGCGCATAGAGTCCAAAGAGTAGCACATATGGTAAAAATAGGCAGAATTTGATGTTTTGATGATAGTGATGCAAAAATGATGATTTATATTGCTTCCTTAGTCAATAGATAGGTAAATTGTCGTGTCATCATGCTAATATGGATAGAAAGGATAGAATGATTGATTGATTGATTGATAACTTTGCTTCATAGATTAGAAGACAAAGAGTAATATGAATTGATAACTTTGCTTCCCATGAATGAAAAACAAAGAGTAGATTGAACTGATAACTTTTCTTCCTATAGTAGAAAACAAAGAATAGATTGAACTGATAACTTTGCTTCCTAGAGTAGAAAACAAAGAGTAAATGATTGATATGACTTCTGATAAATTTGCTTTCTGCGATAGAAAACAAATAGTAATTGATCGTAGAGCAAATTTGATATGATATCCAGTTAGATAGATTGTGTATTGGTTTCCTTGATAAGATTGATTGTGTGATATGGGTTGTTGATTTGATGCATTGATATGAGTCATTGATATGGGTCTGATATAGTTCACTGATATAGGTCACTTGATATAGGTCACTGATATAGGTCACTGATAGATATGAGTCTAATTGATGTTTGAATGATTGATATAATTCTGATGAATTATCCTTGTGATGAAAATATGAGGTTTTCAAAAACCTCCAGATTAGAGAGCGACACTCAGCAGGATGGGATAGGATTCCCAAGTTGACACCTGCTGATATAGCTTTGATAGATACATGTGGTTTGAGATCCTTGTTGGTGATGCCGCCGATTCAGGTCAACAGAGGATTGTTGACGGCACTGGCAGAGCGATGGCATTCAGAGCACAACACCTTTCATATGCCGACTGGTGAGGTGATAATGACTCCTAAGGATGTGTATAGGATATTAGGTATCCCAGTGGTTGGTGCCCTTGTGTATTACGATCACAAGGAGCTTGGGGGTACAGATGTCTTGAGGAGAGTGTACGGAGATGGACATATAGCTGAGTACTGTGTACTGTGGGCTGATTTTTGAGGATATCTAGCCTTGCCTGCAGTTTTGGGTGCGTTCATTGGAGGTCTCCTTTGTCCGAATCACCGAGCAAAGGGATTATCAGTGGGATGGGGCAGGATTTTGGAGTAGATATTGCTACAGCCGTGGAGATATGCATGGGGGAGTTGCATGTTAGCATATCTATATCACAATTTGCATCAAGTGGTATACAGGGGTTCTTCTAGTTTGTCCTGTGGTGTTACATTGCTGCAGATCTGGCCGTGGGAGAATTTTGCTGTGACGAGACCAGTGTGCCCTAAAGTTAAGCCACCAGGTAGGCCCTATATATACATGTATGCCATGTTCCTTACCCAGCCCAAGTTGGGCAAGGTGGATTACTGGAGACGACTGCTAGATGATATGGATATAGTGGTATGGCGACCATATCTTGATTGTGAGCCATGGGCTACAGATGATCTAGAGATGCCGTATGTATGCATTCCTCGATTCCTGATAGGGAGGACTCCTTTCATTCTTGAGAGGTTTTTGGCATTGCGAGTGTAGAGATAGTTTGGATTTACACAGGGGCTGCCACAAGGGGTTGCACACTACGCCCGGAGTAGAGATGAGGCCAGATGGGGGCCATGTATTTCTTATCAGATTGCATATACAGAGTTTATTGCATTAGCACCTGAGGCATGGGTTGACAGGTGAGACATTGTGGATGTTGGTATGTTTGATGAGTATTCAGCATATTTTCACATGCATCCCTTTCCACGGTTTACCAGTCCTGATGAACCAACACCCATTCTGGTAGCACCATAGCCAGGGGCAGTGAGACAGGAGGATGTGGCCGGCGGCGAGCAGGGAGCAGTCGGAGGAGAGGAGGTGGAGAGCGGAGATGAGGAGAGTTTTGATGATGATGATGGAGATGATGGCGGGGAGGAGGGACAGGTGCTGGGGAGGTAGAGGCTGGATGTTCTAAGGGGTGTCCAGATCATGCGGCGGCCGAGGATAGGGATTGGATGACGGACAGTGATCCGGATGGCATCCTCATCTCAACAGGGGCAGATAGCCACACTTCAAGCCCAGGTGCAGACATTACAGGGACATCAGAAACAGTTGCAGAGTCAGCTGGGGCAGGCACAGGGATTTATTGTACAGCTTCAGGCACAGCTGGCATAGGCACAGGCACAGACACCTGCCCCAGACCCACAGTTAGCCTAGGTGATCACAAAGAGAGATGCATTTAGGCGGAGGGCAGTAGAGGATGAGGGCGTTGCTCAGAGGCTGATGGGCACCATAGAGAGTGCATCACTACGAGATGCCATTGCAGAGGGCATAGAGATGGCGAGGGAGGCCGAGTATTATAGGGTCAGATATGAGGAGCTGTGTCCTCCTGATCGCAGAGAGCCATACCTACGGTCCCATAGCAGGACCAGGAGTAGATCACGGACACATACACAGAGTAGGGGAGTGACTGGGCCTCGGCGGGACCGAGATGCAGGTACCAGTGGTAGACCACCTCCTTCCGGACCAGCTCCATCAGGGGCACCGGCCAATTAGCAGATATAGTGCATTAATGTGTACCATTTTTGGAGCATGTTTACGGATTTTTGATCATATCAGATATATTTTTCTTTGGACATTTTAGTATCATTGGACATTTGGACAGTTGTATCATTTTTGATGAGTGGTGATATGTAGCAGCGACGATTGTTTTTGATGATGTGATGTGCATTTATGATATGATAATGTGATATGCATCATGATTTGTTGATTATGTGATATGCAGTTATTTCTATGTGTTATGGATTTTGGTATGCAGTTGAATGGTTTGATGACTAATATGAATATGCAGGGTGATTTGATTATGATGCTTTTTTATTATGATGATGATGATTTGATAATGTGTACTAATGATGTCATGTAGGTGGATGTATGTATGGAATGATTATGAATATATACCATGGAAAATGTGATATGTGATGTTATGCAGGTTTTTAAATGTAAGATGATAATAAAAATGAATGTTGTGTTCATGAGATGCATTATGAATTTTGTATGATAAAATGATATGAATACTGATATGAAATTGAGATGAGTAAATAGTGATGAGATGTATGATAAAATGATATGTGATGAAATATATAATGATTTGTAATAAAAATGACATGATAAATGAAATGAATAATAATGGATGTATAATGATAATGAAATGATGATGATATGATATGATGAAATAATGATACTGAGATGAAATAAATAATGATAATAAAATGAGATGATATGAATGATAATGATAGTGAAATGATATGCTTTGATAATGATAATGAAATGAATGATAATTACGTGATAAATAATGTGATGATAATGATAATGATACTGAGATGGTAATGACATGAATGAAATGATAAAATATATGATATAAATGAAATGAATGATAATGATAGTGAAATGATATGCTTTGATAATGATAATGAAATGAATGATGGTGCAATAAATGATAATGATAATGAAATAATGAAATGATGTCAATGTAATGATACTGAATGAAATGATAATGGGAATGAATGATAGATGAAATGATAATGGGAATGATAATGATAATGATATGATAATGGGAATGATAATGAAATGATAATGATAATGATATGATAATGATAATGATAATGATAATGCAATGATAATGATAATGAAATGATAAAATGATAATGCTAATGATGATAATGAAAATGCAATGATAAGATGATAATGAAATGATAATGATATGATAATGAAATGATAATGAAAATGCAATGATAAGATGATAATGCTAATGATGATGATAATGAAATGATAATGATAATGATATGATAATGAAATGATAAGATGATAATGCTAATGATGATGATAATGAAAATGCAATGATAAGATGATAATGAAATGATAATGATATGATAATGAAATGATAATGATAATGATAATGCAATGATAATGATAATGCAATGATAAGATGATAATGCTAATGATGATGATAATGAAATGATAATAAAATGATAATGATAATGAAATGATAATGAAAATGCAATGATAAGATGATAATGCTAATGATGATGATAATGATAACAAATGTTTGCATTGTCCTCCACAAATAGTCCAAAGAAATATGACAACCATTAGCCTTTCAAAACTCTGATGCAAATCCAATATGCAATTATGTACAATGACCTAGAATGAAATGCAACTAAATGAAACCGACCATTTTGTTGAGCCTTTTGGTGAGCCTGCTTAAATAATCATAGAGCGTTTGAAAATGTTGGAAGTGTGTACAAGCATCAGAGGGGAAATTAGCACCAATGATGACCTGAGCACAACTTTCATTATTTTTGATATAGCAAGTGAACACAAGCATCTAGGTATAATTGAACCGAGATGACCTGGGTGTTTTTTGCATAAACAGACAAAGACTAACCACCATCTGATGCAAATTTGGAACTGTCATCAATGATAAACTTTGAAAAATCATGTCTCACGACATACTTGTAACAGATGGATGATTAACCTCAATACAACAGACAAAGAAAAATCATCCTCTTTCCTTGCCACTCTAGTTCTATACATCATCTAGTGTGCTCCAAATAAATGATATCGAAAATTAAACAACCATTGTTCAAAAATGAAATACTGTTATTCCAAACATTATTCAGATTATAGATCATCCAGATATGAGTCATGATAAGGTACGCAACTGAAAGCTACTGTGATATGGATCAATGATTGGATGTTTTTAGTTTGATTTGGATGTTTTGTTTTCGCATGATTGGCTTCGATGTCATTGTCTCACTATTTTGGTAAAACGTGAAAGTTGATTGCCCCCAGTATGCCTATTTTTTCCCTTGATATTGACATAACTTGCTGAAATGAATATGTACAATAGTCAAGCCATGATAAGACATTATCGCTCAAGGTAAATGATGATAGCATGGTGTTGGTGTGGCACTAAGATGATGAAAAAGACACATGAAAAAGAATGCTGAAAAGTTAAGTGCAGAACATGAACTAATAGATGGAAAGCTACAAATAGCATCTGTTTGCCAGATTTTCACTATTTGTTTTTATTGCATTTTTCTTGTCAATAGATTGCCTGTTGCTAGGTTTTCACCCTATGACATTTTTTTTTTTTGCTATCGAGATGCCTGTTTGCCAGGTTTTCACCAGGGTAACCATTTTTTCAGGACTTTTTCTGATTTTTTTGTATTTTTTCAGGACTTTTTCTATTTTTTTTTGTATTTCTTCGTGATCTTTTCTAATTTTTGTATTTCTTCAAGACTTTTTATTTTTTGTATTTCTTCGGACTTTTCGATTTTTGGTTTCTTGGGACTTTTCTGATTTTTTTGTATTTCTTCAGGACTTTTTCTAATTTTTTTTTTTTGGTATTTCTTTAGGACTTTTTCTGTTTTTTTGTATTTCTTCAGGATCTTTTTCTGATTTTTTTGTATTTCTTCAGGATCTTTTTCTGATGATGATAACTGCTTTTAGACATAATACTTTTTTAGGTGCATGCTGTTGATAGGTTCGTCAAATAGGTCCCCTTCTGGCGTTGATAGGTTGTAGGCTCCTGAATCATAGATTGCAATAACCACGTAAGGACCTAGCCAATTTGGTTCAAACTTTCCTTTCTTCTCTCTGTCTTGTTGATTGTGTGGGTTCTCTTTTAGAACAAGATCACCCACTTGAAAGGTATGTGGCTTTACTTTGTGATTATAGCTGCGAGACATCATCTATTGATATGCTTTTAAATGATCATCTGCTCTGTCTCTTTTCATCTAGAAGTTCTAGTTCTTGGAGTCGGGAGACTCTGTATTGATCATCCGTTGTAAGACCTTTCAATGATACTCTAAGTGAGGGAATCTCAACTTCTAAAGGTAATATGGCTTCCGCTCCATAGACAAGAGCGAATGGTGTTGCTCTTGTTGGTGTGTGGACACTGGTTCTGTAGGCCCATAGAGCAGGATTGAGTTGAACGTGCAAATCCTTCCCTAAATCATTCACAGTTTTCTTCAAAAAATTTAATATTGTTTTATTTGAGGCCTCTGCTTGGCCATTCCCCTGTGGATAGTAAGGTGTTGAATATCTATGCTGAATGTGAAATCTCTCACAAAGTTCATCAACATCCTAATTTTTGAATGGACGTCCATTATCTGTAATAATGGAGTTGGGAATGCCATACCGACAAATAATATAGTTGAGTATGAATGATGATATTTGTTTGCCGGTAACTTTAGTAAGAGGGACTGCCTCAATCCACTTGGTAAAATACTCTGTAGCTGTGATGATGAACTTATGTCCATTTGATGAAGAAGGATGAATCTTGCCCACTAGATCTAACCCCCATTGAGAAAATGGCCAAGTGGGCGTGAATGGTTGAAGTTCCTGTGCAGGAGCATGAATGAGACTCCCATGAATCTGACATTTTGAGCATGTTTTAACAAAAGTGAATGATTCCCTCTCCATTGTAGGCCAGTAGTAACCCATTCTAATTAATTTCTTGGATAAGGTCAGTCCACTCGAATGAGTACCACAGATGCCACCATGAACTTCTTGTAAAGCTTTGTCAGATTCCTCACGTTCAAGACATCGGAGTAAAGTACCATCAAGACCACGGCGATAAAGGGTGTCAGCGATAAGAGTGTAGCGAGCGGATTGGCGGATAAAATTGCATTTTTGGTTACGGGATAAATCGGGTGGCAAGATATCATCTTTGAGGTAGGAATAAAATTTTTCGTACCAAGGTGAATTGGATCCTACCAAATGGCAAATGATTTGGCTTTCAGGTGTATCATAAGCAGGTGTAAATGATTATTCCACCAGAAATTCATAACGATCATGAGTTTCTGGGAGTTGTAACATTGATGCGATCGTAGCCATGGCGTTAGCTGCTTTATTATCAAGCCTTGGAATTTGTGTGAATTTGATGTCCACAAAATATTTCTTGAAATCATCAACCATCTTTTTATATGGTATTAGTTTTTCATCCTTGGTTTGATAATCATCATTGATCTGATAAATGACCAGCTGTGAGTCACCATACACCTGTAATTCTGTAATTCTCCATTCTAGTGCTATTTTAAGCCCAGTGATCAATGCTTCATATTCGGCTATGTTGTTGGTGCATGGAAACATCAGCCTATATGATTGAGGAATGGTATGTCTTTGAGGGGTGAAAAAAAGTATGCCTGCCCTTGATCCATGTTGAGTGAAAGAACCATCAAAATATAAGGACCATGGTTGTTTAGATTTTGCAGTGAAGACATCAGCATCTAGAAATTCAATGTGCAGGGGATGATCTGCTTGTAGTGGTGCTTTAGCTAATTGATCAGCGATAACTTGTCCTTTGATTGCCTTGCGATCAACATAATGAATGTCAAACTCACTCAGAATCATTACCCATTTTGCTAACCTTCCTGTCAATGATGCTTTGCTTAACAAATACTTGAGTGGGTCAGTCTTTGAAACCATATTGATTGTATGAGTTAACATGTAATGCTGAAAATTTTGTGAAGCAAAAAATACTGCCATACAAGCCTTCTCAATAGAAGTGTAGTTGAGCTCATGACTTATCAGTGTTCTACTGATGTAGTAGATTGCACGTTCCTTTCCTGTAGAGTCTTCTTGTGCTAGCAGTGCCCCCAGAGATGTCTCTATTGCGGCAATGTATAAAATTAGGGGTTTGTCTAGATTTGGTGGTACGAGAACTGGTGGAGTCATTAAATACTACTTGATTTGTTGAAAAGCCAATTCACATTTGTCATCCCACTTGAAAGGAACATTCTTATGTAGTAGATGTGTGAAAGGTAAACTTTTGTCAGCCAATTATGCAATGAACCTTCGTATAGACTGTAGTCATCCCTCTAGTGATCTTAATTGATTGATGTTCTTTGGTGGAGGCATTTCCATAATTGCTTGTACTTTTGCAGGATCTACTTCAATTCCTTTTTCTAAAACAATGTACCCCAAGAGGTTTCCAGATTTGACCCCAAAAACACATTTCTTGGGGTTGAGACGAACTTTGAATTTCTCTAATCTTGCAAATATTTTGGATAATATTTCAAGATGTCCTTCTCTGGTGTATGATTTTGCCAATATGTCATCTACATAATCTTCCATGAAGATGTGCATCATGTCATGAAAGATTGTAGTCATGGCTCTTTGGTAAGTAGCCCCAGCATTCTTTAGACCAAAAGGCATGACGTTCCAACAATAAGTTCCCCATGGACATGTGAAAGCTGTTTTCTCTTGATCTTCAGGTGCAATCTTGATTTGGTTGTAGCCAGAAAAACCATCCATTAATGAATACATGGCATGGCCAGCTGTCAGATCAACTATGGTGTCAATGTTTGGCAGTGGGAAGTCATCCTTAGGACATGCTTTATTAAGATCTCTGAAATCTGTGCATATTCTCACAGTTTTATCTGGCTTGGATACAGGAACAATGTTGGAGATCCATTCTGCATAGTCGATTGGTCTTATGAAGCCTACATCAAGGAGTTTTCTCAGTTCTTCCTTAACCAATAATGCAACATGAGGGTGCATCTTTCTGAGTTTTTGTTTCACCGGCTTGGCCCCTGGTTTGATAGACAAGTGATGCATGATAAGATCAGGATCAAGACCGGGCATGTCAGTGTAAGACCACGCAAAATTGACTTGATTTGCTTTTAGGAATTCCATGAACTCTGGTATTTCTTTCTTTGTCATTGATGCAGCTAACTGTAAAATCCTTGGTTTGTCAGAAGTCTCAAGATTGACAGCATTTGTAGGCTCAATCAAGATAGGCGATCACTCATGGTAGTGCTCCGAGAGAGTGTCAAGATTCCCATCGTCTGGTGCCTCAAAGAGGTTTTCACCATCTGATACGCTCTTTATTTTTTCTTTTGTTTGATCTAATACTGCCAGATTCTGGTTTTCACCATTAGATCTTTCTTTTTTGTTTTTACTTTTGCAGCTAGGAGGCTTGACACTCTCCTGATCAAAAAATCTATGTCAAAAATCGCTGGTGGAACAATCATTTATATCTTCTGCAGAAAGGAAGTTTATGATAGCTTCATCACTTGGAAACATGGGTATGTTGATAGGTTTGGTTGAATCCCAATCAATGAGATTAGGATAAATTAAAGATAGCGGATCGTCAGGTTGTGTGAAATCAGCTATGGTTATAGTCATAACGGAGTGGTCCGTAGGATCCGAGGTATGAGGTGGGTCAATGATGATATTGTCCTCATGATAGTCTTGTTCGTTTAGATCTGACTTAGTATCACTAGAATCATAGTCAATTTGTGGTTCAGATTCTTACAATTGGGACCCTGAACCTTGACCTTCAATTAGAGTTGGGGTGTACTGGTGTATTACATCAACCTCTTTGTCCCTCTAGAACTCATTATTGTAAATGGTGTCCCATTCATATTTAGCAGAGTCTGTGTCAGAATTGTTATCCAAGAAGTTCTGAACTGTTGCCAAACATGCTTCTCGTGAATCTGAGTCTTCTTGCAATGCGAAGACCGTATCATGCAGTTGTTTGGATGTGCTTTCTTTGGAGTGATTATCATAACCCAATCCAGTTCTCTTTTGCAGCGAGTCCGCGGAGGTGAATGGGCTCAACTACTCCTTCCTTCCTTTTTTTGATAGAACCTTTATCATAGCCCATCTTCTGCATGATTGAATACCCTTTTCCATATTTGTCTGTGGGTAATTTGACATTAAGGACTGCTTCATCTTCATCTTTATAGAGCCAGTTTAGAATTTCTGTATCCTGAGGATTTTCCATTGGGAATTTTTCTTTGATGAATTGTCCATTAAATTTTGTGATTGGCTCTATTGGTGGTTGCTTTGATGTTGATGTTGCTGATATTTGATGTTCCCTAATAGACGGTTGTCCATGTGATCGAGGTGATGTAGGTAAATTGGCAAGACAAAGAGAGTATTCTCCAACTCCATGATCCTTGAATTTCATCTTTTTGTCAAAACTATTGGTCAATTGTTTGATTTGTGTGTCAATCTTTAGAGAAGTCCTAGCATGAGCTTCTCGATTGTTAGGGACCAAAATATCTTGACTGGATTTTATATTGGCACAAGTTTGAATATTGGAATTATCAGCTGGTATCATGATTTCCTGTCCATCATAAGGAAACTTAAGAAATTGATGATAGGTTGATGGGATAGCTTGCATTTCGTGGATCCAAGGATGACCCAACAAGATGTTATATGCAAGATCACGGTCTAGTACTTGACAGAAAGTATTCTTTATAACAGGGCCCACTCTAATTGGTAGCATGATTAGACCCTTGGATGCTCTTTCTTCATCATCATAAGCTTTTATGGTAATCTTTCTTCTAAAATCAATGGAGTCCTCAGAAAATCCTAAAGCCTTAACCAACTTCATGGTATAGATGTTCAAACTAGCACCTCCATCTATTAGAACTCGTCTGATACGAAACTTGTGAATCATGACTTCTAAGTACAATGATGAATTATGGGGATGAGTTATGGAAACGTCATCTTTTTTAGAGAATGAAAGGCAAGTGGGTGAGGACAAGTGTCCTACCATGGCTTGAAATTGGTTCACATCTAGGTCAATGGATACATTAGTTTCAACGAGGGCTTTTTCGAGAATTTCCTTATGGGCTGGGGAAATCTTCAATAGTTCCAGAATAGAAATTTGAGTAGGGGTTTTCCGAAGCTGATTGACCAAATCATATTGATGTTGAGGTGGAGGTTCAGTGGTTTTTGAAGAGGCGCCCTTTAAAACAACTTTAGCTTGCGCTCTTGTTGTTGTGTTGACTTCTCTATATTCCACCTTCTTGTTGACTTTAATGACATTCACCCGCTCGTCGTCTGTGTAGAGATGATTGATTATATGATTCACATTTTTTTCAGAAGACTCACCCTTTTGATAATTGGGCAAAGGGTTGCAAAATGCTTGGTGGTCTGCGTTGGTTTGTTGATTTCCTTCTATTGTAATGATGTCATTGTCGATTAAGTCTTGAATGGAATTCTTCAAGGCTTGGCAGTTGTTTGTGCGATTACCTTTACACTGATGATAATCACAATAGTATGCCTTATTCCATGATGGAGGCTTTACACTGGGTTCATAATTTCGTTGAGGCGGAAAAGTAATGACATTTTTGGCCATCAACTCTTTGAATGCGGATTCTAAAGATTGTCCCAAAGAAGTGAAAGTTCTTCTATTCGAGAAGAATGTGTGGATTTGTATTTGAGGTGTTCCCTAAGGAATTGTGATTGTTATTGGTTCCTCGGTAACCTTGGTTGTTGGAAGTCCCTTGATTGGGAGTAGGTATTGATTTGTATTGTTCCTCGAAGGAGGAGGATTATTTCCGTGATTTGCAATTGAGTTGACATTGTTGTTGTGAATGTTTAGAGTACTGAGGATAAATGGTCTGGTCGAGGCATGATTCACATCAACAACACCATCATTCACCATATTTTTGTTGCGAGTCCAGAATTTGGACTTGTCCTGAATATTGTGATGGTTGGATGAGCTAGGATTTTCTTTGTCATGTTTTATTATTCCTCTTTTGACCAAAGCATTTTCAATGGTTATGGCATCTTCAATCATTTTCTCAAAAGGAGGACAATGTAAGTTCAAATGATAGCTCATTTCTGAATTTAAACTGTTAATGAAAGTAACCATCTTTTCCTTTTTAGGAACAGGACGTGGATATCTGGTGAACATTCTTCTCCATCTCTAAAGAAACGTAATGAAAGATTCACCAGATTTTTGTGCAACTTTGCAAAGATCTATCATGGTGATCTAGTGTTGTATGTTGTAGGTATATTGTGATATGAATAGGTTGATCAATTCTTCAAATGTCCTGACGGGAGGTGTAATCTTAGATAGCCATTCCATAGAGTGAACTCCAAGGCTCCTTGGAAACAATCGCATCAAGTAAGTGTCTTCGTGAGAGAATTCCAATGTCATGTTTCTGAAGTCTCTAACATGATCGATTGGATCCGTTTTCCCATTATAGCAATCAAATTTTGGCATTTCACAATGCTTGGGAAAAGGAATCATGTTAAGACTTCGGTCAAAAGGATAAGGACAAATGTCCTCGAGAGTATATTTCTTTGTGGTTGTTCCCCCTTGTAATTCTTTAACTTGTTCTTGAAGTGCCTTGATTTTTTGGGTCAAAGCACTAAAATCAGAAAGGGGTGTCTCTTCAGGTTTGTTTTTCAAATTTTCAGTATTAAAGTCATGAGGCAATTTAGCCCCTTGTTCGGCTAGATAGCGAAAATATTTTTCCTTATCTCGCTGCAAGATCTTTTCGATGGCTTTGTGAAATTTTGGATCTTGCTCAGCCTCTCTAAGATGTTCCTCATCACTATCTATCTGTGTTTTTTTCATGTCTTTGTATTGGTGGAACGGATTTTCTTCTCTATTATCTGTATCTTTGTCAAAAAGTGGATTATGATTCATGATGTAAAGAGGATTGCTGCTTTCACCCTCTTCTTGAATGTTTTGAGTATGCCCTTCTTGTTGGATTTCGTCCTTCAATTTATTGAATTGGGATCTTGTGAAGATAGGCATATGATTTTGAAAAATTCTTCTAAACTTAGATCCTAGTTTTGACAAGTGTGATGATGGTGATATCTTGATCTGATAAGATGTGGAATCTTATGATATGATCAAGGATGCTCCTAATTTTTGATTGTGGCTTCCAATGATGAAGGATGTTAGAATCCTATTGGGGAAGTTGAACCAAAAATTAGAAAGTTGTTTTGAAAAGTGCACTCTTAAAGTTTTGATCTTTATTTTTGAAGAAAGATTTCAAAATCACTGAAGGATTTCATTGGGATGTGAAGGATATTCTATAGAAGGTTGTGGTATGTTGTCAAATTCAAGAGGTTGGTTATGATTATGTCGTTGTGATAGAGCTAATCTCTGATAATAAGCTCAAGAATCTAAGGGATCTACAACATACTCATCAGTGAATCCTCTAACAAATTCCTGGTATCTGTGAAGAAATCCTCGGTAATGAAGCAAGACATGTCAACTTTTGTACAAGAATTTTCTCCTTTATAATGTTTTCTTGTATCCTAATGTGGGTTTTCTAATCCTTTTGGACACTGATTTCTTGGGAAATTTTGTTGATTTCCAATCTCTAAGCATGGGAAGAGTATTGGGAATGTTATTGGACCAATGGTATGAAAAAAAGCTTTTGAGTGATTTCAGTTGTTGTTCTTCATGTTCATTTTGGATGATCTCTTTATCTGAATTAATGTGATGGAAGACACAACAAACATTTTTGAAAATAGTTGTTCTTAAAGCCCTATACTAACATGAAGTGTTTGATCAAGAAAATGTTTTCACATGTTTTTGCACATGAAAGACAATTCAGATAGACTCACTCTTAATGCTCAAGTAGGTCATTCTAGTAATCAACAACCCACATCTTAGAACTGCGTTGACTCACACAGCCGTGTCACCCCCGAAGGGGCGCCCGTGTTTTTGTCTTTTCCAAGCGCATACTCAGAGTTATGGAAGTGGATACTGGATCCCCTGAGCAAACGGTCCTTGGCAGTTATATGGTGAGTGTCTTGGGGGAAGATTCTTCCCTTCCCTTGCACTATGATTATTAGAATGTTCGGAAACTGACTTCGGTTGGCCACTACACTAGGTTCGTAGTAAGGATTTCCGTTCGGTGCGGCAATAATAAACTCCTTCAGGAGACCTCCCAACCTTTAGAACAAAGGTTTTGGGGATGGTTATCTTGCACACTACTGGAAAAAGAGGGTTTCCCTAGATTTGCTTTAAATTTTATAGTGGGGCGGAATAGCCTGGCTTTGGCTTGAACCCACTTGAGTCGTTCCCATAGGGTGAGTACTTTTTCCCACTATGGCAGGCTCTCTAAAGGATGTAATTAAAGCAGTAAAATTCATGAAATTGAAAAAGGCAAGTCTGGTATTTTGATCACCCAGTTAAGGGGAGAGCATAGACCTATTGCCACAGTCAAAGCAAGCAGATGTTCTTTTTAAATTCCAAATCACAATGATCTAATCTAAGTGAAGATATTGCTTCACCAAAAACAAGTTTGTTCAATTTTAACTGCAAGATCACTGTTTGGTGACTATCCTAGATTGCTTCATTTTATCCAGATGTGGCTACCCTGGGATTGCTTCATTTTAAAATTCAGAAAAAGAAAAAGAATTCTATCTGCGGAAGGCGTTAGACTCATAATTCTGTATTTTTGTTACAATCCATATGCGCTAGAACAAAAGGTATATGCGCCAGAAGATATATGCGCCGAAACAGAAGGTATATGCACCAGAACATAAGGTATATGTGCTAGAACAGAAGGTATATGTGCCAGAATAGAAGGTATATGCGCCGGAACAGAAGGTATATGCGCCGCAAGAAAGATTTATATGCTCTTAAAATAGTTACTATGTGTGCCAAAGGAAAGTTACTGTATGCACCTAAACAGTTACTATATGTGCTTAAACAGTCACTATATGCACCTAAACAGTTACTAGATGCGCCTAAACAGTTACTATATGCGCTTAAACAGTCACTATATGCGCTCCAGAATCCTGCAAAACAAAAAGTTAAAAACCCCGTATGTGCCGCAAAAAATGTCGAATGCGCTTAAATGCCAAAAATTTTCTGAAAGTTGACTCCAGAATGCAGAAACTATCAAAACAAACTTGCAGAGAATGTTAAATTCGTGGGTTTGAGCCCCACGGTGGGTGCCATTTTATGTGTGAGTGAAAAATGTATCAATGTATAAACGAATTCAAACACATATTAATAAAACATCAAATCAAGAAAGCTGAAAAAGAAAATAGAATGAACAAACTATGACCGTAGCTTCCCCGAAATCGTCTTATCTTCCTCTAACTCCAGCGTTTTGTTGTTTCGAATGGCTCTCAGATCAGTAGATCAAGCTCAACAAAAGGACAGCTAAAGAATGAGATTTTAAAATGCACACTATGCTTAATGCAAGGCTATGCTAAGATGAAAGTATGGCTATGATGCTAAAAATGATGTGAATGCATAAGCTGATTATGTGTATGTGTAGGTACATGTAGGTAGGTAACCAAAGCTTGGATTTGCACCGGCTTTTATAGAGTTTCCGAGAGGATTCGATTGGCTGATTCGATCAATGGCCTGGATTAAGCTTGTTCGAATGGACGGTGGGAGATTTTCAAAAGTGGAGAAGGAGATTTTCAATTTCCGTCATTGAGATCCGAAGGGAAATTTCCATTTCGAAGAGTGAGTTTAGAATGAGTTAGAAATAAACAAATTAAATTTGTTTAATTTGTAAGTGAAGATGAATATGGAAACTCGCATAATTAAATAAATCATATTTAATTATGTTTTAGAAATGAATTTAGGGTGAGGAATTAAATATTTAATATTTTAATTTGAGAATGAAGAGAATATTCCATTATTTAAATATTCAAATATTTAAACTTTTAGAATAATATGATAATCAAATATAAATAAATTATGAAAATTTATTTAATTTAATTAAGCGGAAGGTGGAAGGTGGGATGAAGAAGATATTCCATTATTTAAATATTCAAATATTTAAACTTTAGAATGATATGATAATCAAATATAAATAAATTATGAAAATTTATATAATTTAATTAAGTGGAAGGTGGAAATGTCAATAATTAAATAAAATTATTTATTTAATTAAGGTAGAAGAATTTAGAAAATGAACAATATAAATAAATAATTAAATTTATTTATATGTAGATGACTTTAGAGGAATTAATTAAATAAATCATATTTAATTAATTAACAAGCTTAATCATGACCATTTTTAGACGTATACAATACAAACCAAAATGTACTCTTTTACTTGTGAAGGGGGTTCTATAGGGCCGATAAAATCCAATCCCCATTTTTCAAATGGTTCCAGGACTACATGAGGCTGCAAGGGAATTTCATTAGATGTAGTTGGTTTTCCTACCCTTTGGCATTCATCACATCTATGTACATATTTCTTGATGTCCTTATGCATTGAAAGCCAGTAGTATCATGCTCCCAAAATCTTGTGAGTTGTCCTTTTAGTAGAATAATGCCCTTCGGAAGGATCATCATGATAGGCTTTGAGGATACTATAGGTCTCGTCTACCATAAAACAACATCGTAGAACCATATCAAGTCCACATCAAAATAAGATCCCATTAATCCATTTGAAAGGAGCACTTTCTCTAACAAGGCGTTTCTTTTGTTTTGATGAAAAATGAGGTGGTACTTCTGTAATGGCCAAATAATTTGTAATATCAGAAAACCAAGGGGTTTTAGTAGAGATGGTGAATAGATTTTCATTTGGAAACTCGTCTTGTACCAGAGCATAGTCACCATCATGTTTAATCCAAGATAATAAATCCACAACTACATTGGACTTCCTTGATTTGTCAACAATTGTTACATTGAATTCCTAGAGAAGTAACCACCTAATTATCCTTGCATTTACCATAGGTTTATTCATGAGGTACTTGATGGATGAGTGGTTTGTGTGCACTGTTACTTTGTATCCTGTGACATAATATCAAAATTTCTTGATTGCATGAACTACAACCAAGAATTCTTTCTCTGTTGTGGTATAATTCTTTTCTGTTGGCGTCAAATTCTTGTTGATGAAATACATGGTATATTTTCCCCCATTCTCATCTTCTTGTCCTAGAACCACTCCAATTGCATCATCAGACACATCAACATAAATATGGAATGGAAGGTTCCAATTAGGTCCTCGAAGGATGGGAGAAAAGATGAGTTTCTCCTTGATAATTTCAAATGATGATTGATACTTAGGTGTCCAAATGAACTCTACATTCTTCTAAAGGAGGGAAAACATAGGGGCTAGATTTTGCTGAAGTTATCTATGAATCTTCAATAGTATCCAACATTCCCTAAGAAACTTCTAACATCAGTCTGGGTTTTTTGAATCTCAAGTTGTAGTATTACTTTGATTTTCTTAAGATCAACCTTAATCCCTTCAGATGAAATATGACGTCCCAACACTATTCCTTGTTCCACCATGATCATACATTTATCATGGCTTAGGGACAAATGATGATCCTCACATCACTTTAATACCTTATCTAGATTCTTGAGGGCTTCATCAAAATTTGAACCGTATATAGTGAAGTTGTCCATCTAAACTTCCACACACTCATTTAGCAACTCAACAAATATGGCCAGGATAGCCCTTTGGAACATTGTTGGAGCGTTGCATAGCCCAAAGGGGAGAACTTGATATGCAAATGTCCCCCATGGGCAAGTAAAGTTCATCTTATCTTGGTCTTCTGCTACTACCTGTATCTGGTTGTATCCACTAAATCCATCCAAAAATGAAAAATATTTCCTCCCAGCCAAGTTATCCAACACTTGGTCTACAAATGGTAGAGCGAAATAATCTCTACGTGTTGCTTTGTTAAGCCCCCTATAGTATACACACACTTTTCACTTCCCATTCTTCTTTGGAACCACAACCAAAGGTGACACCCACTTGCTTTCAGAAATTGGGTAGATAAACCCTACTTTTAGGATTTTCTCAATCTCAGTTTTAACAATATCTTTTAGAGCAAGATTGAGTCTCCATTATGGTTGGAGAACAGGTCAAACATCCTTGGTATATATATGATGAGTACACACACTAGGGTGTATTCCTCTCATATATGTATAGTCCCAAGTGAACACTTTAGATCTATTCACCAGGGTGTTGAACAATTTGTGTTCTTCCGGCTCATTCAACCAACTGTTAATGTTCAAAGTTTTTCCTGGAAACAACATAATGGTTTTAACTCTTGAATGGTTGGATGTGACAATATACATGGGCCTTATCAAGGTGTTGAGAGGATAGCTATGAGGTACAATTTATGAAGCCTAGAAACATTTGTGAAGAAATGGTGAGTTTTTGGAACTAAGTTCATCAAAGGACAAGGTAATTCTAGGAAACTGGCATCATCAAATTTTGTGTGATCTATGTTGATTGGGTGTCTTAGAATTTCTTCTACGTCCATCATCTCCTCACCACTCGAATCCATAGTAATACTTTCCACGTTGTTTCCAAATTCATCCTCTAATTCTTCACCATGTTGTTTGATGATTACCATGGACAGTGAAGCCAAATTTTCTTGTCCATTGGGACTTTCTGGTTCATCAACCCATACTTTATTGTGTTCGGAAAGCTTGGTAGGAGGATACAATAACAAATGTTTTCTATTAGATCTATGTGAGATGGTTATTCCTCCCTCTTTGTAGTCAATTTTGGTTGCAATAGTAGCCATCCATGGTCGTCCAAGAATTATTAAATAACTGTCTTTGGGTGTACGGGACTCAATTATCTGAAAATCTACTGGATATTCCCATCCATCAACCTTAACAAGAACATTTTCAATGATGCCCTTGGGAATAGCTATGGATTGATTTTCCATCTACAAGACTATAGTTATGGGGCGTAAATCAATAAGTCCCAACTTTTCCATCACATCAAGAATCATTACATTAATAGAAGCTCCAAGGTCCACTAAAGCATTAGGTATTACTACCTCATTAACTATTACAGTTATAAGTGGACTACCTAGATCGTCATATTTCAAAGAAGTGGTTGTCCCAACCAACAAGTTAGCTAGGTACCCATTTATGTGTACAGTGTTGGTTCGTTTTGGTTTTCTCCCTGGGGTTTTAATACACAACTGTTTAATCAGCTGGTTTAACTCAGGAATCTCCTTAATTGCTTGTAGCAAAGGGACTTCAAAATGCAATTACTTAATTTCTTGTATCAATACAGTTTCGATTGGTGAGGTCGTTTCCGAAATATCTTTCATAGTAATTGGTTTCAGACGCTCCAGAAAAGGTGGTTTGATTTGTCCTTAGGAGTGGAATCCTTCAAAAGTTCAATTAGAGACTAACCCCGATCCTCTTGAGGTAGGTCAAAAGCTCCAGCTGAAGATGGCAGGTTGGGCTTGTGTTGAGTGGTTTTTGGGCATTATTGTGGTTTTCTCAGCAGACTTCTTCACAGGTTCATCTATGATTTCTTCAATAGTTGGTTGCGAAAGTTTTTTTCTAGACCTCAATTGCATGTTTCCACAGTGTATGCATTAAGTCCAGTGATATTTTCTTGTTCGGTAGAATACACCAGAACTGGTTGCACCAGAAGTGGTGGTTGATTAACTTGTTCATTTTGTTGAGTATTCTGGGGAGGTGGTAGAATATTTTGATGTTGAGTAGGCATCCTCCAGGGGCCAGTATAAAACTGATGTTGAGGTTGATTCCATTGAGGAATGGGGTTCTGAGGGTACCACTATTGTTGAGGCTGGTTAGGCCACTAAGGGTTACCCTGGGATTGACTTACCCATTCAAATGGTCCCCAAGGATAGGTTCCCCAATTAGGGGGTACTAGAGGTGGTGTCTGAGGCTAGGGTGCTTCCCATTGATTATTGTTCCAATTAGGTTCGAGTCTCCAGTTAAGGTTTGAGTTCTGGCCATAGGAAAAATTTCCTCCAGTTCTTTGATTTACAACATTTACTTCTTCCTCAACTAGGGTTGTTCATTTCTTGGAATTCTTGATGGCATTCAAAAGATCGCATTGATTAGTGGGATGATTTTTGTCACACACTTGAAAAACATCAATCTTTTCAACTTTGTCCAAAGAAAATTCTCTTAGTAAATGTTTATTTCAGCACCTGGGGCAATAAATGGACAAAGTTTCAAGATTTATGTTTTAGCCTGTATGCCATCTAAGGTGGTGTTTAATTGAACAAGAATGTCGATTTTGAAGTTGGCTAGCTCTTCACAAAGTTTTCCTATGTCATTGGAACCTTTAAAGAGGGTGGAATTCCTAATTCCTCCTTGAGTACGAGAGAAATTCTGACACAATTTTGTAATATTGTCCAAACCCAATTGGGACACGTCTCCTTTTCCCATTAACTCCAAGTTCCTTCGAGCTTCATCATCAAGACCTTTGAGAAACAGGGTCTTTAGAATATCAATACTAATAACTTCTCCACCACAACATTCGGATAAGAAGATAAACCTATCTAGGTAATCCTCTAAACTTTCATCCTCATTTTTCCTTATCTTGAACAGTTCTTCTTTCCTATCACTGACCCTATAGTAAATTTGGTATTTCTCCAGAAAGATAGACTCCATTTCATCCCAAGTGGTTATCGACTGAGAAGCTAGTCCCATAAAATAGTGCATGGTTGAGCCTTTCAAAGTGGAAGGGAAAAGCTTGAGTTTCTGATTATCATTCTTGTAGTCATATATCTGACACAAGACTTTAAAATCAAATAGAAACTGATCAGGGTCCTCAGTAGACAAACCTTGAAAGGTTGGTAAGAAGGTCAATGAGATATTTTTCATTGTTGTATCATCATCTGCATCAATAGCAATAGGATACATGAATGCGTGTGGTGGTGGAGGGTTATTGTTGTTGTTGGTAGCATTTCTTCAGTCACCCATGATATTGAAGAGAATGTGACTCTCTTCCAAAGTTCACTTAGTTGGGAAAGGTTCTAGAGTTTGTAAAGGAATACGCTCCTTGAAAACTATGTGTTCTCTTCTTGAGGTATGTGGGAAGGTCTCAACCTGACCCTGTTCAGTCAATTCCTCAATAAGTTCTTGATTTGAGTTTCCTTCCTCCCTACTTGTTGTTGGTACATCGATTGGGGGGGTTTTTGGTATGAATCTTCCATGGGGGCCTCATTTCCTGACCATGTAGAAAAGAAGCTGAAGGAATATTTCTATTCCTAAAAGGGGTATTCAAGATATCTCCTACTAACACTAGAAAAAGAAATATCCCCGACAATGGTGCCAAAAAGTGATAGGTTGTTGTTAGGTCCTAACACTTTGGTTGATAAACACATTAATATATCAACCGGGTAGTGTCCAAAGGCTATATGCAATAGAAGACATCTTGACTATCTCTCTCAGGTTTCCTACATACCGAACAACTAAATAAAACTCTAAACTAAAAAGCCTCTTAAACTTAGAAAATAGGAAATCATCTATCTAGAAAACTTGAAATAATTAAACTAGAAAGCAGAAAACTATGAATCTGAAAAGCATCACCAATAAGCTAGAAAGCATGGAAATGATTAGTCTAAAGAATGTATAGATTGTTGAAGAAGTAAAAGTTGTAAAGAAACTAGGAAACATTGATCTAGTGCAAAAGATAACAATCTAAATAGCTATTAGAAAAACCATTTAATAATATGAAACAATTGAAGGAAGGTGCTCTGAAACTTCAGACATTAAATTCAGAGACTACGAACTTAGCTATAACCTGCAAGATTGATTTTAATAGCATGACACACATGAAGATAAATTCCAATTTTGATTATTATCTACTAAAAGAAAGTATAGAATAAGAATTAAAATACTTATCTATCTAATCTATAACCCTCGAGTGGCCATCTCTCGTACAACTATCTCAGATCACATGCACTGGTAATCTCCAAATTACTTTATTCAAAGAACTCCATTCACATTGTTCAGTAATTTCAAAAGTGGTAGGAAAAACTCATTTTATTCATATGGAAGTTAAACTTAGAAAGACATAGTGGCAACATAACGATATTCTTCTGTATTCATCATTTTCAACAATTACATATTTATATGAAATCGGTTAACAAAATCCTACTTTCTAATTAATGAAGTATTCAAATGATTGTCAACAGCTAATAGACTTTAAAGCCCATGACATGAAATATTAAAGAGGCTCGATATGAGCCATAAAGTTTTTAGAACTGAAAATAACATAAACTATGAAGACTCAATCCATAACGTATGCTCCTAAAATTCTGATGCCCACTCAGTTGTCTTCTATGATGTTGAAACCCATGTTAATCCCTTTTTTACTGGAATGGTAATCGGTGGTGGAAGTTGACCCATGGAATCCTCAAGAACTAAACTGCTAAATTAGAACAAATTAGCTTATTTCGACTAATTACAAGAAATAAAGATTGCATGCTTATTCATAAAAAGAGAACAATTATTTATCCTAAAGGTAATTAATTGGTAGGAAAGTTTGGCTGAAAGGTATAAGGTTGAGTATTGAGTCCATTATATTGATGAGGTTAGTTTTACCTCATCAGTAGGCACATTGCATAATTTGAAAGGTAAGACATTATAGGAAAATGTGTCCCAAGGGCATGTAAAAGTAGTTTTGTCTTAGTCTTTCGAGGCAATACGAATTTGGTTATACCTACTAAATCTATCAAGAAAGGAAAATAACTTCTTTCCAGCCAAAGTGTCTAAAACTTGTTCAATGAAAGGAGGTGGGAAATGGTCTTTCTTAGTGGCCTTGTTAAGGGCCCTTTCGGTTCTTTTTAGGAACTATGACAAGTGGGGACACCCATTGGCTATCTGATATCAAATACATAAATCCTACATTAAGAAACTTTTGAATTCCTTCCTTAACTATTTCTTGTAAGACTGGGTTTAACCTTCTTTGGGGTTGTCGAATAGATCTACTCCTATATAGATATGGTGTGTATAGGTGGTGTTGTGCAGTTTTGCACACATGCCCCACTGAAAGTGGGGGCCCTCTTTTTGCTCTGGCTTTTGGTGTCTTTTGGCCCCTTAATTTTATTGATTTCATTGCTTTTGAGGGTCCTTAGATGTTCATCTTGCTTGTCCAAGTCCTTTCCCCCGAGTTGTGCCTCAAAAAACTAAGTTTCGAACAAAATATGGGTTTTTACTCCAATCTGGGATTTTTCGGTCCGTCCGGATTTTCCCGGATTCTACTCGAAGTCCAGCTCTATGCAAAATCCGGGTTTTTACCCCAATCCGGGATTTTCTGGTTCGTCCGGATTTTCCTGGATTCTGCTCAAAGTCCGGCTTTGTGCAAAATCCGGGTTTTTAGTCCAGTCCGGGATTTTTCGCTCCATTCGGATTTTCCCGATTTCCATGAAAATTCTGGATCCGAGCGAAGTCTGGGTTTTTTCCTGCGTTCGAGATTTTCCGGTCCGTCTGGATTTTCCCGGATTCTGGTCTGGAGTCCGCCTGGCCCGGATTTTTCTGGATTTTCCCCTTGGTCTGATTTCCTCGGAAGGGCCCAAATCCTGAAATTTCCCAGAATGGAAATTTTTTCGAAAATAATTATTTATTTACTTTTTTCAAAAATGGAATTTTTAAAAATGTTCACGAAAATGAAAATTTCTTGAAAAGATTTTGAAAATAAAATTTCCAAAATGGAAAAAATTCTGAAAATGGAAAGTTTCCTTATAAAAATATAAGTTTTTCAAAGGTCAAGATTTTATTCAAATTTAATTTGGACATGTGGGCTATTAATGATGATATTTATTTTTTAGGATTAAATAAATTCAAAAGTGGGACCTACCTAAGAATCTGTGCCAAAACTGTCTACAGCTGGAGGACTTTCTGGAAGACACGTGAATCTGATCTTGTTGGAGATCGTAGGCTAACATGGATAATATTCATGCATTTAATGCAAATCTTGTCCTATTTTTGAAATTCTCCTGGCCGACCTATTTTGGGGCCCGTTATTATTGTAAAATCTAATTAGGCCGACCTGTTTTGGGGCCCGTTATTATTGTAAAATCTAATTAGGCCGACCTATTTTGAGGTCAATTATTATTGTAAAATCTAATTAGGCCGACATATTTGCAGGGTTCTCTATAAATGGCATTTGTGCCTCATTTGTAGGGGAGATTTCAGGAGTTTGACTAGGCCAGAATTTTGCTAAGTTAGAAGGCTAGAATTGGCAAGTAGTTTTTAGAATTAGCTGTAGGAGATGAGAGACTTGAAATTGTTATGTAATATTGGAGAATTAATGCAATTGGATTGTTGATTTGGCAAACTTTGTATTTATTTTCAACAGTTTTTATGGTTTCTTGTTCTTGATTCTCAGATGTTAGATGTTAGATGTTAGATTTCAGCTCTTTTACAATGATGGTGAAATGTTAATGATGTTGATCGATTTCCGGTCCATACTTTTAGCAATTTGCTGATTGTAGATTGATGTGTAAAGTTAGTCTGGGCCTCACTTCTGTGCTAAGTTCAACTGTGAATGCTTGTTTACATTGTGCCAGTAGTTGGGTATGTGAATGAATGTTCAAAGTCTGAAAATCTTTAGATTTCCCTAGAAGATCGCACCATTTTTGTGTAGTTGCAGGTTTGTCCTTGATCAAGCAGAGATCGGTTTTATTGGGGATCTGTCCATTTGCAGCTTTCATCATTACTGTGATTGATCTTAGGAGTTAGAATAAATAGAATCTCTCTAAACCCTTATCTCTTTTGCTATTTATTTTGAATCTGGGTTAGTCTTAGGATTGAAAGCATCACCATATTGTTGCATCTGACGAAAATTCACTTCCAACATTGTTCATTTGTAAGGCCCCTTGTGATTACTAGCATTTTCACATATTATCTGAGTTGTTTATGCATTGTCATGACCTGACACCCGAGAGACCTTGGGGTGATTTTCAGTAATTTATTGTTGAAGATTACCTTTCAAAAGAGATAGGATATTGTATTTTGTCTAAGTTGTTGCTGTGCAGAAAACACCATCAACAGGTGGCGGGATGAATACCTCTCATGTCTTGATAATCCTAGGAAAAAGCTTCTTTGTGTGCACATAACATCTCAATTAGTTCTTTTAATTGGGAGGCATTCAAAATGAGATTGATTTTAAGTGTTTTATCAGGTAGGAGTAGCTTGTGACTATATAGGGGTATCTACAACAAGTACTTGTGATTTAGACGAAGGTGGGTCAAAATTCCCAGATATAAAATATGGACTATATATACAAGTATGTGGCAATAATTGATGCAAAGTAATAAAATGTTGAATATATTGTGAGCTAATAACTAATGGAAAGTTTCCAAATGAGCAATTATCACTTATGCTCATAGGAAAAATCATTGTCTCAAGAACATTATCAACCAAATAATAGTTTTGCAAAAAATGATTAATAGAAGTGTCTTCTAAAATATCTTTAAATTCCCTACTTTTATCTATTATCAAAATAGGTAAAGACTCTTTAAAATCACTATCAATCCATAATGGATCCTCTGTCTCCAACAATGGCTAAGCTAGAGGGTACAATGTTAATTGCTTCATTTGCTCCCCATTCGAGATCACCATGTTTCTAGACCTACAATTAATGAAGGCATTAGTAGTAGCTAACCAAGGTCTACCTAGAATTAAGGGGTATCCCCTAGCTTAATCTTTGGTTGTAAAATCATGAAATTTGTTGGATAATCCCAAGATTCAATAGAAATAATGATATATTCAATCATACTTTCTGGTTTTATGAGGGAGCGATCATCCATTTGTAAGACTGTTGGAGTAGGTCTAATTCCTTGAAAGGCCAGGTCTTGTTATTCATTACATTTATAGTTGCTTCTAAATCCACAAGTGTATTTGGAATAATTACATCACCAATACATACCTTAATCATAGGACTTCCTTGATCTATGTACTTAGGAACAAAGAGTCTCCCTAACATCAAGTTTGTGAGTTGTCCAATGACCTAGGTTGTCTTGGGGTCCTGCTTCTTTTGTTGTTTCCTCCCACAAAGTTCCTTGACTACTTTAGAGTACACTAGAACATCTCGAATAGCCTGTAACAAAGGAATTTTAATAATAACATTACGTAATTCATTCATAAAATCAAAATCAAGTCGAGATGTTTCCTGTTGTTTTGGTCACTCTTGTAACCTATTTGGAAATGGAGCTTTGGTTTCTCTTCCTATGGATCAGTTGGAGAATCTTTGACTTTTGTGATGAATGGCCCTTGGAGGTTCTTCCCTTACCTTAGGTGTACACCATCAATATATAATGCATTGATAGGGTAAGTTGGAAATCTTTCCACTCCATTATTATAAATTGGTTGCTCCACCTTATTATTTGGATTTGGTGATGGTTGGGTGGCCATTGGCATGGCTTTTGGAGGTTGAGATGAGATAGATGGTTGATTAGGTGATGGCATAGGTGGTAAGAGTTGTTGGGATTGCTGATATGGATTTATTGTTGGAGGTGTTGGATACGAAGGGAACAATTGATCTTGTAGGTAAGGTGGTGGTGGTGCTCGCCATGCTTCCGATGATTGTGGAGTAGGTGGGTATTGTTGTGACCAATGGGGATAGTATGAAGGTTGTTGCCAACCTCCATACCATCCAGGTTGGTTTGGGAAATAATTCTATTGAAAAGTATTTTGGGGTACGACTTGATAATTGGTTGGGGGCACTTCTCTTGGTTGCCAAGGTCTTCGCTGGGCCATAAAGTAAATGGGTTCATTTGTGTATTCTACCTCATTCATCCCTATAGGAAGAGGTTTTAAGGTAGTTTCCATACTAACTTCCTCTAAAGAAGATATTTTTGTTCTACTATATGGACACTCTTCACCACTATGCCTATTTCGACAAACAAGATAAAAGACAACTAAGGATTTTTCAGCCTCCTTTTGTTTCCTTTGTGTATACAAAGTGTCTATCTATTTACCCATGTGACTTAATAAATCATTCTTGAGGTCTTCAAGTAGAATACCTATCTCACACTTTGTTATGCCTGTTGTATTTCCCAAGGAAGAGATCTTACTCCCATAATTCCTCCTTGAACATTGAGACCTCGAGTAATTCCTATAAATGTCACAAATATCGTCAAAGCTCAATTTAGAGATATTACCTTTGTTGCAAGTATGAGAAAGTTTGGTGGTGTTGTCATTAATGTTGTCATTGATTTCAACATAGTTCAGTATGTTGTGTATTGTGCATGTATAGTTGAGACACTATTGAGATGTTGTGAGTACATGGGGCTATCCTTATGATGTTGTAAATATACTGAAATGATGGCTTACCAAGTGCTTTTGAGAAAATTAATAAAGAGTGAAGTCAGAGTTATGTATGTGTTCAGAATGTGCTCTAGTATGTGCTTCATGTTTCTTTTTTGTTGATCCTATACTCATTCGGATGTAAAGGTTTGTTTTCTTGGTGATCTATTGGTGATATCTCTAGATTTGTGGTTGTTGATTTGATGAAAGGTGAAATTTTTGTTCACTGGTGTGTGAATTGTTTTGGTAGAGTTGGTTATTTGTGGACTAGGAGAAATTTTTCTACTCTGTAGTACTCTGTTGTTTTGTTTCAGGTCTTGCAGATCTAGAATATGTCTTGTAATGATGTTCTCTAGGTTTTGGCAAAGATGTTCAATTTTTGGTGTTCCGGAAGATGAGCTTCAGAGTTGTTGTGTGGAATTGCATAGTCCGGATGGATTGTTGGAAAGAGTTGTGTTTGAAGGTTGTTACACCCATTGTGGATGTATCTGGAAGTATATAATATGTGTTCTCATGCATGATGAAGTGTGTTACATCATCCACATGTTATTTTCTTGTTGGAAAGCATGTACTTCAATGTTCATTTGTGTTTTCATTAGGTTTGGGCGATCTGGTGTTTACACTTCATATGAAGAATTTTAAATCTAATTAAGGAAGCATGTGGTTGATCTGAGATGTTGCTTTTGGTCTTGGTTAAGTGTTTAATTGGTTCACTCTCATTATTTTCCACCATGGGATTGTTGAGTTGCCGACCTAGTTTGAATTTATGAAATGAAGCGTATGTGGCCGACCTTGGAGAATGTTTCTAAGGTTGAAGATGGTATAAATGAAACTCAATATGTGAAGGGTTTTATGATGGAAAAATAATGAAGTAAGCCAAAAGTGAAGATAAGAGTTATGTGAAAGTGAGTTGAGGCAGCAACACTTCATTATGTTAGATTCCTGAAAGTAGTGAGTTGAAGGTTTTTGCAATCTTTTGATCAAGGCTGCGGATGTGTGTAAATTGTTGTGGTGGTTCTTTATGTTATCTTTTGTATCTGTAGCCAGTGAGCCTCCCTGTTGGACAGTGAGTCCTTTTTGTAGGTAGTGAGCCTTTATATCTAGACAGTGAATCCTATTTTGGGTAGTGAGCCTCTTGTATTCGGTTTTTTTATCACTTTATATTGTGAGTTAATCCTCACTGTGGTTTTTCCCTTATTGGTTTTTCCACATAAAATCTGGTGTTCATTGTGTTGATTTTTCTTTATGTTACATGAATTTCATGTTCATACTTAATAACAAAATATTGTGGTTGTAAAGTTGATAAGTGTTTGAAGTTTTGTGATTGAATCTGGTGACAACGGATTCACCCCCCCTCTCAATTGACCTACACCTTTTAACAATTTCCATTAGATCCTTCATTCCTTTTTGTAGAGCTTAACCCCTTAAGGAAGATATGATGGCACATAAGTTGGTGATCCATGTGTTCAATGGATCTGATTATAGTGACTGGAAAGTGCAGATGAGAGGATATATTATCTCTCTTTGTTACAAGACCTGGAAGGCTATTGAGATGAAGTATGTTGCTTTGGTGAGTGGTCCTACTATTGTATATGAGGTTTCTTCTTATGAGGAGAATGAAAAAGTGAGGTATGCTATTTACAGTGCTTTATCCAAGACTGAGCAAACAAAAGTTATCTCTCTAGGCACAACTTATGAAGTTTGGAAAAAGTTGGAAGATATTTATGAAGGAAATGATAGAGTGCAATTGGCAAAGAAGATGACAACAAAATCTAGATATGAGAATATGAAAATGGAAGGAAAAGATATTGCAAGCTATTTTTAGAGAATTGATCTGGCAGCAAATGAAGTTAGAAATCAAGGGGGTACTTTGACTGATGAAGATATAATTGAGAAGATTCTAATGACTCTACCAAAATATTACAGTGACAAATTTTTAGTTATTGAGGAAATATATGATCCTAAGAAATATACTAAAGAAGAGCTATTTGGCACCTTGACTGCATTTGAGATGAGAAAGTTTGGAAAGAAAGAGGAAAAGAAAAAAACAATATTTAAAGCAACAAACATTGAAGATGATTCAAATAGTGATGGTTTAGATGAGTTGGAAGAAAAATTTACAAGGAAGTTGAAGAAGGTATCGGTAAGTATAAAGGTATGTTTCCCTTTAAATGTATTAGTTGTGGTAATATTGGTCATTATACTTCAAGATTTCCAAATAGAACTCTACATAAGAAGAACATAGATCATAAAGATAGAAAGGATAAGAAATACAAAAAGTTGTACTATGTTAGAGAAGAAGATAGAATCTCTGATGATGAATCTGATTATGAGAATGATGATAGTGAATGCTTGTTCTTATATTTGGAGAGTAAATCTATGTCTGATAACTTTGGAAAATGTGCAAGAAAAAGTGATCCGGGGAACAAGAAGGATGAGATGGAAGGTACTTTGGTCACCGCTTTTCATGCTAGAAAGGATGAAGACACTAGGTGATTGATAGTGGATGTTCTAATCACATGACTAGAGATAAAAGTAAGTTTACTAAACTTGAAAAGTATGATGGAAGTTTGGTCATGTTTGGTGATGATTTAGGAGTAAAGATTGTTGGGAAAGGTACAATTAGTTTTTATGGAATACACATCACTGATGATGTATATTACGTAAAGGGTCTAAGGAATAACCTTTTGAGTGTTGAATAGATGTGTAGAAAAGGTTTTAAACTTGTGTTTCAAGATAATACCTATGAGATCAGAAAAGGATACAAAGATATGGTTGCTTCAGGAAGGAGAACTCATGGAAACATCTATCAGCTTAAGGGTGTTGATGGTCAGTGCCTTGTATCTCAAGTCAATGAAAGTTGGTTGTGGCACCAGAGAATGGGACATGTAAACTTTGATAATTTGGTTAGAATCAGTAGTTTATATGTTGTCTAAGGTCTGCCTATAATCATAAAGCCTGCTAATACAATTTGCAGAAGTTGTCAGCTAGGGAAACAAACAAGATGCAATTTCAAAGGAAAATAATTTGAAATGTCCATGATTGGTGAGTTGAATTTCTTTCTTGGTCTTCAAGTAAATCAAACTGAAAAAGGGATACTCATTTCACAATCTAAGTATGTGAAAGATTTGTTAAAGAAGTTTGGAATGGATGACTCCAAACTGGTTAGTACTCCTATGGTGACCAAATGTAAGCTGAGTAAAGATAATGAATTTTCTAAAGCTTATCAGAGAAAATGCATATATATGATTGGTGGACTGCTATATCTTACTACTACCAAACCAAATATCATGCATGCAATATGTTAAGTTTCCAGATTTCAAGCAGATCCTAAAGAGGCACATGTTACAGCTATAAAGAGGATATTCAAATATCTTAAAGGTACACTGGATTATGGCTTATGGTATCCTAAGGATGATAATTTCACTTTAAGTGCTTATACTGATATAGATTGGACTGGTTGTGTGGATGACCGGAAGAGTACCAGTGGAGGTGCTTTCTTTCTTGGTAGAAGATTGGTTTCTTGGTTGAGTAAGAAACAAGAATTGGTCTCTTTATCCACTACAGAAGCAAAGTATATTGTTGCAACATCCTGCTGCACACAAGTTTTTTGGATGAAGCAAACTCTGAAAGATATTGGAGTGGTATGTGATGAGAATATTCCTATTTTTTGTGAAAATACAAGTGCTATAAACATTTCAAATAATCCAGTAATGCATTCAAGAACAAAACATATATCTATCAGATATCATTTCCTAAGAGAGAAGGTGTTGGAGAACAAAGTCGGGCTAGAGTATGTGTCAACAAAGGAACATATTGCAGATATATTTACTAAGGCTCTTCTGAAGGAAACTTTTTAGTATCTTAGAGAGAGGTTGGGGGTCATTGGCCCTCTGAACTAGGTGCACATAGAGGTGCATTAGTCCAGTGGATTCATAGATCCTTCATTTATCTAGACTGATGAATGGGTCTACTCTGCAGGGGGAGTAGAAGGTTTCATTATTGCAGTATGAGTTGAATGGGTGCATTCCTAAGGGGGCATGATCAAAGTTTTTGATCTTTTCCATTGATGTCAAAGGGGGAGAGAGATTCATGTGAAAAATAGTAAAAGAGAAAGAGAAAAGGTTTTCTCCCAGAATATTGTGTAGGTTGTTTAAAAGAGAATGTGGTCTTTGATGTTTTTTCACATAATGTGTTGGCATCAATGACAAAGGGGGAGATTGTTGCAAGTATGAGAAATTTTGGTGGTGTTTTCATTAATGTTGTCATTGATGTCAACATAGTTCAGTATGTTGTAGATTGTGCATGTATAGTTGAGACACTGCTAAGATGTTGTGAGTACATGGAGCTATCCTTATGATGTTGCAGATGTGCTGAAATGATGGGTTACCAAGTGCTTTTGAGAAAATTAATAAAGAGTGAAGTCAGAGTTATGTATGTGTTCAGAATTTGCTCTGGTATGTGCTCCACATTTCTTCCGTTTTGATCCTATGCTCGTGCGGATCCGAAGGTTTTTTTTTTTGGTGATCTATTGGTGATATCTTTGGATTTGTGGGTGCTGATTTGATGAAAGTTGAAAGCTATGTGTCACCGGTGTGTTAATTGTTTTGGTAGAGTTGGTTATTTGTGGAATAGGAGAAATGTTTCTGCTTCGTAGTCCTCCACTATTTTTTTTCAGGTCTTGCGGATCTAGAATATGTCTTGTAATGATGTTCTCTAGGTTCTGGTAGAGATGTTTGAGTTTTGCTGCTCCAGAAGATGAGCTTCAGAGTTGTTGTGTGGGATTGCATTGTCTGGATAGACTACTGGAAAGAGTTCTATGTTTGAAGGTTGTTACACTTGTTGTGGATGTATCTAGAAGTATGTAATATGTGTTCTTGTGCATGATGAAGTGTGTTATGTCATCCACATTTTATCTTCTTGTTGGAAAGCATGTACTTCAATGTTCATTTTTGTTTTCATTAGGTTTGGCTGACCTAGTGTTTACACTTCATATGAAGAATTTAAAATCTAATTAAGGAAGCATGTGGTTGATCTGAGATGTTGCTTTTGGTCTTGGTTAAGTGTTTAATTGGTCCACTCTCATTATTTTCCACCGCGAGAATGTTGAGTTGTCGACCTAGTTTGAATTTATGAAATGAAGAGTATATGGCCAACCTTGGAGAATGTTTCTAAGGTTGAAGATGGTATAAATTCAAGTTGAGATGTGAAGGATTGTTTGATGGAAAAGTAATAAAGTAATCCACAAGTGAAGAGCAGAGTTGTGTGAAAGTGAGTTGAGGCAACAATACTTCATTGTGTTGGATTCCTAAAAGTAGTGAGTTGAAGG
>VDFB02000015.1:577309859-577333947 GCA_007258455.2 Sequoia sempervirens
CGGCAAGGTCAGGGGGCTAGGGTGTGCAGTATACCATGGGCTATACAGTATAGCATGATCAGTCGCCACATACCAACAGATTCATGGTCAAACCCATGGAGCCTATCCATATAGGGGTGAGACCTACCTCTTCCAGGATTTTCCAAACTTTCCTTTGTTTCTCTATCCATTCCATGAAATGGGTTCAAACTTGCTACGAGGTTGCCTCCCACTATCTCACTATGCTTCCTCTACTATAAATTCCAAAGAATTCTATACTTATTTATGCCTAGATGGGTTTGATAGATAACCTATCATAACCCCAAGATGCAAGCTTGACCAATTTTTCTTCTCGTTACCTTTGAAGAGTTGATTCGTGGCATCATCATTTCCTTTTTGGTCTTTGAAGAACTTATGCCCCTGTAGATGCAACCCAAAAATTTGGGCTATGAACTCCTTAGTAATAGAAAAATCCACTCCATTCACCATTAAGGTTCCATTGTGCCAGCCTTTCACAAAGAGCTTCAAGGATTCATGGTCAAACCCATGGAGCCTATCCATATAGGGGTGAGACCTACCTCTTCTAGGATTTTCAAAACTTTCCTTTTGTTTCTCCATCCATTCCATGAAATGGGCTCAAATCTGCTATGAGGTTTCCTCCCACTATCTCACTATGCTTCCTCTACTATAAATTCCAAAGAATTCTATAGATGAAGAATGCATAAGGGATGGGCTTAAAAATACCCACAAAACATGTGAATCTATGAGAAATAATTAAACTCCCATCCCATCTTGCCTCATAATTTGTGTTGCTTGTCATTTCTTAATAATGTAAAGGCCTTCACAGGTACAAAATTATACGCCTCCTAAGTCTTTCCACTCATTAGGTTGATGCCCTTGTTGGAAAATAAATCAGCTAATGAGTTTCCTTCTCTACACATGAGTAAATATAACCTCCTTGAATGTGCCAAAAATTGATAAAGCATCACTATTGAGGGATTCTATTGTCCAATTTGGCTTACTCATTTTTTGCAAATATCTAATGATATTGAGAGAATATCCTTCAATACAAACCTCTTTATAGCCTTTTTCATAGGAAATTTTAATTCCATTATATGTTATATGCTTCTTTGGCTTCAACTTGATGATTGATTTGGGTTCCCAATGGGAACACCACCATTGCTAGAATCCTACCTTCATCATCTCTCAACACCCCCCACAACTAGTAGGCCCAAGATTACCCTTAGCTTCCCCATCAAAGTTAACTTTAATCCACCCATGAGGAGGGATCTTCCGCTGAATGATATCTCTAGGATTCTTAGTAGACTTGAAGGGAATAGAAATTTTTGAAACCATATTCCAACTAGATGCCACCATTAAATCATAGCCATTCAAAGAAATATTTTGGGAATCCAGAGGAGAATCCAAGAATCTGGCATTAAAGTTCTCTTTAATATCCCTCCAAATCTTGAAGAAAATAATCTCTTCTTTGAGTTTCTCCTCTCTAAAAATCCTATCATTCCTCTCCTTCCAAAGATACCAAGAGATGTGGGGCCATCAGTGAGCACAATAGACAAAGTGAAGAATTGGGTGAGGGGCAAGTCCAATGATCAAAAAAAAGTTGGAAATAATTAGGAAAAATACAATCAAGATTCTGAAGGGAGAGAAACTTACCCAAAACATGAGCAAAAAAATTACAGTTGAGGAAAATATGAAAGGCACTCTCAGCCTCACATTCACATAAAGCACATATGTTAGGGAGAGCAAAGCCTCTTTTACACAAAGTATCCAGAGTTAAAACCTTCTTTTGTGAAAGAAGCCAAAATAAAATATTGATCCTGGAGGTTAGAAACTTGTTCCACAACCCACACTAGAAAGGGATATGATTAGGCTTAACCAATAGACTGACACAAATAGAGGCCACAGATAAATAACCATTAGTGCATGAAGCCCAAATAATTCTATCATCCTTAGGAAAAGACAAAATATGAATATGCGAGAGAAACGCTTGGAGAGTAGAAAGGGAGGGGTCCAAGCTCTAAAGATACTTCCATTCACCATCTTGAATGCAATCAGTCACCCAACAACCAAAAATTATTAAGCATACATCTTTTGAAGGGAGGCCGCATTGGTGATCTGAGAGTGGTCCACCATCACACCAAGGATCTTCCCAGAAAAGAATCTGAATACCATCGCCTAACAACCATTTTGAGCTATACTTAATAACTTTTCTTGTAGACACTAAAATTTTTCCTAGGCCTGTGAACACTATTTTTCCTCGTTAATCCCCTTTCTTCCTTAATAATTAAATAATTTTAATTATTTGATTATTGTTTAAAGTCATATTCCTCTATTAATTAAATAATTTTAATTATTTAATTAATTCATCTCTTTTCTTTTATTTCCTATCTTTGATTAATTAAATAAATTTTATTTATTTAGTTATTTACTAATTTTTCTTTTCCCTCACTTTTAAATTAAATCATTATTTAATTTAAAAGTCAACTTTCCCTTTCTTCTATAATTAAATAATTGCTTTAATTATTCACTTTCCCTCCTAAATTAAATAATTAAATAATTATTTAATTTTCTTCAACAACCTCTTTTTCTATGCCAACCTCTTTGTCCATGCCATTCTTATCTCTTCACATCTCATTCAATTTTCACCCTTGATTGAATTATTTTATAATTTAATCTCAACTGTCTATCCCTACCCTAGTCCTATCTTTTCCCTAATTTGGCCCTAACCCTATTTCATACTACATCTTTCAGTCTTAGCCATTGATTGTCATGTCTTATTGGCTTTTAATCCTAGCCCTTCATTCAAATTTGGTTTTCTATAAAAGAGACCTATCATTGTAATTTCAACACACATTGAAGACTACCTAGACTATTGCTATCAAAGGAGACAAGTACAATCTTCAATATTTTTGTATCATTGGCATTAGGCTATCATTGCATACTCAAAATTTGAGGGCAATCAATCACATCAAGCAAAATGGAGGACAATGGAGGTGAATCAACCATGGCATAGGCAATATTGTTTTATGCTTATGTTGGATTGTGCTTCATTATTGGTTTAGGGCTTTAGGGTTTTAGTTTTGATGATTAATAACCTTAACCTTGATTTTACCCTATATTACATTGGTGAACCTGATGTGAAACAAATGTTTGTAGATTTACCTAATCTTATATTGTTATTTTGTGCAAAAAATTTGGAGACTAACATTTTGTAGTTAGGGTTGGAGGCACAAGCCTAGGGTTTGGAAAGATTTGATCATATCTAAAAAATGGCTACATATTTTTTCACAATTTTTTTTTGTAGGTTTGGCATGATATCAAGAGCCTTCAATCAAAAAAATAGATTTTTTGGATCCATTTTAAATTATTTATAAGTTATTTATGATTTTTCATGAAAAAATAATTTGAGAGCAAATAATCGAATTTTTTGGATTTTCATATATTTCTGGAAATCTATTAAAATTCTAATGGGAGTGTGTTCTTTATGTTTTTTATTTTGATGAAAAATTATAAGTAGCAAAAAATCAGATCTTTGAAAATTAGGGTTTTAGAAAGATTTGATCACATCTCACAAATGGTTGCAGATTTATTCACAAAATATTTTTGGTAGGTTTGGGATGATATCAAGAGTCTTCAGTAAAAAAAATCAGATTTTTTGGATTTATTTTGAATTATTTATAGTTTTTTTTATGATTTTTTATGAAAATTTAATTTTGGGAGAAAATAAGCAATTTTTTTGAATTTTCTTATATTTCAGGAAATCTCTCAGAATTATAATAAGGGCATGTTCTTTATGTTTTTTGAATTTTTATGAAAAATAATTCATGAAAAATTAGATCTTTAAAAAATAGGGTCTTTCAGTAAATTTGCTCTCTAGAGTTGAAATCAAGAAATTTTTCTAATTTTTTTACATTTTCAGAAAGCTCTCAAAATTTTAGTAGGGGTTTCTTCTTGGAATTTTAATTTTTGGAGTCAAAATCATTTCAAAAAAATCATATATTATTGACTAGGTCAAAATATAAAATAAAAATAAAAATAAAAATAAAGGGGTGTTAAATTTTGTATCTAATAATTTGTGTCCTTGTAGGAGTTTTATTGTCATTATCAAATCTTATTTCTTTTTTTTTTTGGTTTTAAAGATAACCCTCTAATATTAGTGATCAATTATCTTGTTAGGGTTTTGCTTTGTTGTTGGTTTTGTTAATGTGCAGAAAAATAAAATCTTCAAAGGGGAAATTGGATCAAGTGGACAAAAAATTGGAGCTAAATGATGTAAGCAAGGTGGTTGAAACTCACAACCCAACACAAAACGACCAAACTTTAACAAGAATTCAACTTTTGCAACCCTTTTCTCATCCCTTTTCACAATCTCACAACAAGAGGCTTGTAGCCCTCAAAAACCAACAAATGATGATATCTTTTTGAGAAGGCCATACAAAGGCTTGAAAAACATCAATTAATACTTACCACATAACCCCAAACAATATACAAAAAGATCCAAATAGGTTTCTTTGAAACAATACTAAAAACCAATAGGCTGCCTTGCCTTTTAGGCTACTCAATTAGCCCTAATTTACAAAGGAAGTACTTCCCAAATGCTTGTTCAACACTCAAACTCCCTTGACAGTCATAAATTGTGATGCAAAACCACAAATTCTCTAATCATTTCTTGGATACCTAACCTCTAGACCACTTATCCATGAAACCCTCCATTTCCATGCACAAACACAAGGGTCTGTACAGACTCTCTAAACCTTCACAAGATCAATTACATCAATATTTCATCAAAATCCTTCTTTAGTTCCTCATTTTCACATGAAAAATTCTTTGCCCATCCCTAGGGCATCATCCCAAACCAACCAAATCGCTTCCTTTTCCACTCCAACCAATATAAACATCTACCCTAACATCCAATATGCCATTCCTCTAAGAAACAAGACATGACAGTAGGAGGAATGGCTTATTACATTATTTAAACTTCAAACAAAGCCTTTTTTGGCCTAACACAGGCAGTTACAGAGAATTAAGGAGATCTTCCTCTAAAATTAATATTAGACCCAAAATGATTTAAAATGGAAGTTAAAACATGCTAGAATAATATAAAATGAATTTCAGAGCATTCCAAGCCTATATGGGTCCGTACAAAATGTACAAAGTTTAGGAAGATAGTGAAAATGCATAATTAACATTGTTTCTTTCAATGGGAATCACATTACAATCATCATCAATTGCTCCTCAACCCTTGAAGAGGATTTTAATACATATTCTCTCCAAAAGATAACCACCCAATGTACCTAACTAACTTTTGAAATGTTTAACTCTTCATATTCCCCTAAGTTGCATTTTTGACAATTTTTGATTGACAACATTTTTTGCAACTTTTACCTATTTGACACCTACAACTCAAAACCACCCAAGTACATATCAAATGGCCTTGTTAGACCTTATTTATCATAAATAGACTCAAAATACCCCTATCTACCCTTGAATCAACTACTGACCAACTTATCAACCTTCAAATGATCAAATTTTGACAATAAGGCTTAGGTGCTCCTACACCATACACCCCCACAAAAAAAGAACTCATGTCACATGAGTTACACCTTGTACCAACTCCTCCAATCTTTACACATGTCTTCTAATTTGAAAATGACTTCAAATGGTTTACATACAATGATCTTGTGACCTGCCCTACACTCTTGTTCTTGTTTGTACTTGAATGTGTCTCTAACTTTTCATTCAGACCTGGAAATGATCTCTTATCTATTCCTTGACTAGAACCTGCTTGTCCTCCTTCATCTATACCTACAAACAAAAAATTGTTAGTAATCCCTTCTACTAACTTCTTCTTTGTTTCAACTTCGTCCTTGCATCTGCCCTTAACTTCTTGTACACTCTATCCCTGCATCACTGTCATCAGACTTTTTGTTTTGTCAATACCATATACCAATGTACTAACAAACCTTTCACCTACTATACTTGTATATTCCTTATACCTTGCAATTTTACTCTCACCTACAGGACACACAATGGTCCCGACCAAAAAATTCTCATTCAAATTCACTGTCAACTCCTTTACTACTTGTGATACCAAATGTTTAACCTATTCTAAGCAAATAAAATGCAATAGAAAAGCATAAGGAAACACCTCAAGATTAGCCTAAGAAATTTGTAAATGCAAAGAGGAAAGTGTTAAATGAAGACAAATGATTATACCTCCCTTTTGCAGCTGAAACTCCTTGGTTGGCCCTTGATTTGGATTGATTTGTATGCTCCTTGATGGCTCTTGATATGGCTAAATGCAAGTCTTGACTATATGCTTGGATGCAAATGAAACTGGGTGAAATTGATGGCTAGATGAGTGTATAAAATGGCAGCATTTAGTTGCAAAATGGCTAAGTGTTTAAATGCCTTAGAGGAAGGGGTATTTATAGAGAAACTTGAATTATCTAGAGAATTCAATGGTTGGGATTTATCCAACAAAGTCAAGATGAAGGGCTAAGGTGAGTTGAGGACTCACAAGCCCTCACATTTTGACATGTGGAATGTGAAGTGGATAAAGGTAGGATGATGTGTAGGTGATGTGGAAAGAGAGTACATGATGTGGAGGAAGGACAAGTACCTTCCAAGTACTTTGATGTGACCTTTCAATGATCACATGGGGAAGGGGAAAGCTTTGGGAGAATAAAAGTGAATTTTAAATTCACAATGATTGGACGAATCTAGTGGATAAGACAAGGTTCCCAAAAGGTGGGAATTTGTCACATGTGACTTCATGTGACAAGTCAAAGATTCTAGAAGGTGCATGGGAAAATGGAATTCTAGGAGGAATAAAAGTGAATTAAAAATTCACATGGGGAAGAGAGGAGCCTTGGATGAATAAAAAGGAATTAAAAATTCTTTGGGGGATGGGGAGAGTTGACCAAGGTACTAATTAGGTTTGACTAATCAGTAATTAGAGGATAATTAAGGGTTAATGAGGATTAGAAGCCAACTTGCAAAAGTTGGAGGATGTGACACATCCTAATCAAGGATTAGGCATGTGCACATCCTTAATGAAGAAGATTAGGAGATGGATTAGGATTAGATGAAAATGACATGTGAGGAATTAAATAAATGTAATATTTATTTAATTCATTTGATGAAAAGAGGATTAAGGTAAGGTATTTAATTATTAATTACATACCTTAGGGATTTGATAGAATTAAGGATATTAATTAAATAATAGTAATATTACTTAATTAACTCGGATAAGAGGATGCTTAGATGAAAAGTGATAAATTTGGATAAATTAAGTGTCCAAATTTGGATGTCTACATTTTTCCCCTCTTTGAGATGGTGTTACGAAGTAGCATCATTTCAAAGAATATTAAAATATAGAACCCGAAAAGAGATGGTTAGATTGGAAAAGATGCCCCAGTCATCAAAGGGATGACTAGGAAGAAAGATGATGTGGGTGAAGATGAAGGTTAGGGATTGAGGATGCCCCCTCGAGAGGACATGCGGGTGCAAGAGAACACAGATGTGCTCTCGAAATGGATGAGATGATGAAATGGGAGATGGGGAAGAGGATGCAAAGGGATGGATATGAAAGGATGAAAAGGCGACAGGAGGTTGGGAAACAAAAATGGATGCAGAGACGAAGATGATGTTGCCCCAGTCAAGGTTCAAGCCAAAAGGGGTTGAGGATGGATGGAGTGTTGTCAATGAGGATAAGGAAGGATACATACCAATGAGTGGTATTGATGAGGGAAGGATATATACCAAAAGACCACTAAAGGATAGGGAAGAGTACCTCCCGACGATGATGATGAAAGTGTTGTTGACGAGGGAAGGATACATCCCAAACAACACCAAAGCGATATGGAAGAATACATCAGGATGATGAGGAGGATTGGATCAAGGCTTGTAACAAGACTGGGAACAAGAACAAGGTTATGATTAGATGATTTGTGCTAGATTGAATGGATGGGGATTGGATAGAGATGTGAGATAAGGATGAAGGATGAATGGATTGGGGGATTTTGATAGATGAGAGGATGGGGGATACATGCAAGATGATAGAAATGAAATGCAATCCTAATGCAATTTTCCATCTTCGGAACACTGATTTTTGCTATAGCATAAGACACTAAGTGCCAGGGTATGTGGAACCAAGGCGGATTCATGTCGAATGCATAAAACAAACACAACAAACAAGAAGGCTATCCCAACACCCCAAAGTCACAAAGACCTTGGTCGGGCCAGGTATTGAGATAACCACAAGCACAAAAGGATGCCCCAGCGTAACACAAGACCTCGGGGATCTTGGTGGGTACTACATGGGACAACCAAGAAGACAAAAAACAGACATAAAAAGATCAAGATATGCCCCTATGTTGACTAGTCAAAGTACACCGTGATATGATGGATCAAGGCGACCATGACAAGTGATGATAGGGAGCTCAAATGATAAAAAAAAGCCAAACGTATCAAAAAATCGCAATCAGTTTCAAATGTCCTTTGCCATAGGATCAAGGGGATGGATGGGATTGATGAGGTCTATTAGGAAGGATGCATCTTGTTGAGACCGAAGATGAATACTAAACTAAAAGATCGATATGACGCAGGATATTTGGAACTGATTGGATCTGATGATACAAGTGGATCTTGTTGGTTAAGAACCAGCTAGATAAGGGCATAGCTTGACGAAACGACACAAGAGATATGACACAAGATAGGAGACTGACACATCCTAGCGACCTAGGGGCTCGGGGGCTGATCAAAGATTAGCCTTGCCTATGTGAAAGCGCAGAGCCCTCATAGTTTGATAAAAGGCTGACGATTGACCAAGATGGAGACCTTCACGAATGGTAAAGATAGGATGGACAAAAGGAGTAAAGTGGACAATGGCGATCGATGAGAGACAATAGACGATAGAGGAGCCTCGGGGGCTGATCAAGTGATCGACCTTGCCTACGTGAAAGCGTAGGGGCAACGTAGTTCGACCAACGACCAATGACAAATGATGGATAAAGGATGATAAGATGATAGGATGAGATAACCCTAGATAAGGGGACAAAATGGTTAGATCGACATCATGGGACAAGATAGACCTGTTGGATATGATCGGAGGATGGTGACTACACAAAGCTCAGGGATGGGATAGTTATCCAAAAAGATGAATTGGGAGGATGATATGATGGGATTGATTCTACACCAAGTTTTGGGGTTTAAAGAACGTAAGGTGCTAACAATCAGATTTTTCCAGATTTGACAATTTTCAAAAATTGTCAAATTTTCCCATTTTAGGAAACCTTACAGGCATACTTTTGAGAGTCCAATTTTTCCCAAAAAATACCCAAAACAAAGATAAGATGAATTGCCAACTAATATCCCAAATTTGAGACATGCATTTCGAGTTATGGACATGATTTTTCAAAATGCTGGAAAAAACACTAAATTGCAATTTTGAGGGTCAAGATGAAAGTTTGAGGCCCCGAAAATATGGAAAAACGGGGTCCGAGAGACTTCTAGTCAGTTGGGGATCCACATGCCATCTCATAACACAACCACCCGTAAAATTTCAGCTCAAATGGACACCCAAGTCAAAAGTTATGGCCTCCGGAAGTTTCGACACAAAAATCAAAATTCTCAAAATGAAGTCTAGGTGATTGGGATGGATGATTTGATGCTAGATATGGGCTTTAATGATGTTCTAAGGGGCACTTATGTGATTTTGGTGATGGAACAATTATTTTCATAAAAGTGTTGATGATGGGCAAACGTGTGCTCGTAATAGATGAATGACTCTCAGAATGAGCAGAGGAAGATTCGAAATAGATGAACGAGTATTAAGAACGAGTGAACGAGTGAACGAGTGAACGAGTGCTCAGAAATAGGGTTGAATTGAAGCCTAGAATGATTGGAGGATGTGATGGGATGAAAGAATGGATAGAGATATAGGGAAAGGGGATGGGAGATATATTTTAGGGGGGTGGGGAAAATAGGGCGCGTCGCCGCACAGAGGGGCGGATACACCCTTGGTTGGGGTGAACACACCCCGGAATGGGGGCGGATATGCCCCGGGCTGGGGCGGACACGCCCCCGGAGGGGGCGTAGCCACCCCGGGCTAGGGCGGAGCCACCCCAAGCTGGGGCGGACATGCCCCGGGTAGGGGCGGAGCCACCAGAGTGAGGCGGCTCTGGTGAACCGCCCCAGGTGCCGAGCCGACAGAAGGAGTCGAGTGGGGAGCCGCCGTCGGTAGTCGAGCACCGTTGTGGACGCACAGCACACGGAGACTCCACCGAGGGAGAGCAGCAAAGCCCAGAGAAAGGGAGTTAGTCGCACGCAGATGGCGGATGGGGGATGGGGGGATAGGAATATAAGGATTGGGAGATGAAAGGGATGCTAGGATAGATGGATACGAAGATAAGGATGGGGAGATGGAAGGGATGCTGGGATAGATGGATACGAAGATAAGGATGGGGAGATGGAAGGGATGCTTTGATAGATGGATATGAAGATAAGGATGGGGAGATGGAAGGGATGCAGTGATAGATGGATAGGGAGATGAAGGGATGTTATGATAGATGATGTCTCCAAGGACTATGTCACAAAGGAAGCAAATGCTTCCACTCTAGATATGTCATATATGATGAGGCATGAGGGATGGAAGATGAGTGGATGGGAAAAGGAGATAACTAAGGAATGCAACAGAGCATGGATGAAGGGAATGTATACCAAGAGGTTGCCAAAGCATGTATAGATAGGTGCCCCTGTTTTGATCAAGATCACAAGAAGGATGGAGGGATGGGAGATAAATGGGATATGATGGTAAGATTCGGAAGATAGGTGGGATGGAGGGAATGCATATCAGGAAGTTGCCCTCAAGTGCAAATGGGGATTTACGCATGATGCCTGTTTTCCAAGTTTTCATCATGGTACTTATCCAAGGTGCTTGTTTGCCAAGTTTTCACCATTGGATGGATTATTTCTCTTTACTATTTTTGGATTTTTTGGATTTTGTTTGACTTTTTTAGAATTTTAGATAGCAAGGGGATGAAAATGGATAAGGATAGGGATGTTGATAAGGGGATTTAGAAGACATGAAATAAGGATATGGATGAAGGACTCAAGCATCAAGTTCCATACGAGGTATTAAGAGCCCATGTTTGAAGCGACTGTTGGATGTTAGTACAACCTTATTAGGATAAATGGATTATGCAAGAGGATGAATTAGAGGGTTTTGAGAGAGGAGATACATGGGATAATGGATGGGATGCTATAAAGGGTATGGATGGAATGATGGGGTGGATATGTGATGGGGATATGTGTTCAAGACCAACATTGGCACATGTGGTGGTGGATGTGAAAAGATAAGAGGATTAATGGATGGAGAATGTATGGATAATGGAGGAGATGGGGTGGTGAACTTTGGAACATAAGGACCCAAAATAGACTTAGGAGATGAAAGGGGTGTATGACTAGCTTTTGGATTAGAAACTTTGGATGTTCTTATAGATTTTTCATTTGATTGCATTGCATATTTTTTCTTTGGGATCCACATGGTTTTGATATTTGCTTTGGTGGGACTTTGTGGCCTACGAATTTGATTTAGATTTAGATTTAGATTTTTCTTCTCTTCACCATGTATTTTGGAGGGGACATCGAAAGCTTTAGATTCATGTGGATCTTTAGATTGATACATTCTTGTTTTAACACCCAAAGTGCTTTTGGTAGCAATGGGATGGGTGCGAGGAGATGGATGATGTGGAGCGACGAAGGTAGGATTATAGGGATTATGTGTAGATGGAGGATGTGTGGGTATGTGCCTTTGTTGATCCTGATTAGGGGACATGTGAGAGGGATGTTTATGATGGATGACATGGATAGGTGTTGGATGGATGAAAGGATGAGATGAAGGAGGTGAGCTTGGGATATACGGACACAAAATGGATGGAGTAAATGAAGGATGGGATATGGTGGATGGAGGGATGTAAGGACCCAAAATGGATGGAGCAGATGAAGGGGGAATATGGATAGTTGTTTTGAGGCGATATGATAGAGGAGGAGGGATGGCAGCATATGATCTAGTGGGGTGATGGGAAGAGCCGACATTTCTTTTGGAAAAGGCTCGTTGAGGACGTCCAGAGGTTGTACCAACATCTTTAGATTGTGAGTCTTGGGAAATAGGTCCAAGACCTTGCATGCAGATTTTTCTTTGACTTGGATGGGCTCTAAAATACCTTGCTCATGAAGGCCTAGACCTCTTCCTTGATAGTTCATTTTCTTGAGCATGCAATCCATGATAGGATTTGTGTTATTCTGAAAACATGATGCAAGTCCATTATTAGGTGGAGGATGATGGGTGGTAAATACACTATGCTTTTCTTCTGCAAGGAGGCCACCATGGAAGAATGTGAGAGTACCAAGGGGATATGCAAGCGGTGTAGGGATAGCAGTTTTAGGCGATGATGGGGGATCATGGAAGGGAGATGATGGGATAGCAGCATGTGGATGGGTGGTATCAGGAGAGGGATTAGGGGATATGATAGGATTTGGATTTGTGGTAGTGGGATCATGCGATGGAGATGGAGATGGAGCGGTGGAAGCTTGAATGACAAGGGGATCATGGGCTGGAATGGATGGGGGACTGTGATCTTGAGGTGGACTAGATGGGATGGTAGGATCTTGATCTAGAGAAGGGGATATGTTGGCATGCTTTGGATTAGACTCTTGGCATGACTCATCTTGTGTGGATGGTAAGATGACGGAGTGATGGAGAGACTCTTCAAGTTGGGGAGATGGAATGATGGAGGATTCAAAACATTCATGGGATTCAATGGGTTTGATTATTCTTGGGGTAAGAGTTGGGTGTTCAATGGATTCGGTAGATGTGATGGTAGGAGATGGGGGCTCAGTGGATTCAGAGGATGTGATGGTAGGAGATGGGGGTTCAATGGATTCAGAGGATGTGATGGTAGGAGATGGGGGCTCAGTGGATTCAGAGGATGTGATGGTAGGAGATGGGGGCTCAGTTGATTCAGAGGATGTGATGATAGGAGATGTATTCTTTGTTATAAGTCCTTGGAGAACTTTTGGAGTGAAAAAATTGAATACTCTAGGCTGAGATGGCATGGTAGGAGTGGATGAAGGATTATGGATTGGTGGACTAGGATTGGATGGGGGAATGGGATTGGATGTAGGACTGGAAATAGATGGGGGATTAAGGTTAGATGAAGGGTTAAGATAAGGGGATTGGAATGGTGAATTAGGACATGAGGATGCGGGTGGTGGATTGTAGTAAGGGTATTGGGATGGTGGATTAGGATGGGAAAATTGAGATGGCGGATTGAGATAGGGAAATGTGGATGTCGAATTAGGATAAGTTGATGTGGATGTTGGATTAGGATAGGAAGGTACAAATGTAGGATTAGAGTGAGCAGATTGGCATGGAAGATTAAGGTAGTGGGTATATGCGGATGAAGGATTTAGATAGGAGGATGTGGATGGGGGATTAGGATAGGGGTATTGTGATGGCAGACTAGGATAAGAGGATGATGTAGATGAAGGATATGATGGATATGACGGATATCCCTTGTCAAAGGTAGAATAAGAAACATGATTAGGCATGGATGAAGACATAACGGGATAACTAGAGGGGGTGATTGGATTTGGGAAAGTGGGTGGAGAAAGCTTACTAGCAATGATAGTGTCAAAGGGATCTATGTCACATTCTTCTTGATCGACAAGACTTTCGTTATCGTTGTCAATGTAATGAGGGTTTCCCTTGACCACTATTGATGGAGGATAAGGATTCATGATGATGAAAGGATAAAGAGGATGGGTCAACGATTTGGGATGGAAATGGACTAAAGCTCAAATCAGGATTTAGGTTAAGCTCAGATTTGGATTGGATTAAAGCTCAGATTAGGATGATTGGATGATGTGATGGGATTGATTGGATGATGTGATGTGATTGTGTCGAAGGTGATGTGATTGGATTGGATTGGATAAGGTTGATTGATGATTGATAAGATCAGCTGATGGATCAGATAGGATGATGGAAGGGATTCTAAACCTTGTTCAGAAATTATCTTAGGTGACTTAGGATGCTAATTGATCAGATTAAAGGATAAATGGACAATTGTAGCACCGAATCCACCTTGAGATTTAAGGTGAATTGATTGGGCCAACAATGATGATTAACTTAGGACAGATGACAATCCTAAGCAAATGTTGATGAGGACGATCAGATCAGACACTTAGGTCAATTTGGATAATAACTCGAGATGAAGTTTAGGGGATCTAGATGGGAAAAATGATGATTTGATTGGAGAAATGGATGATAGAAAGTGGATGAAAAAAAAAAACTCAAAGTGAGTAAATGATTGATCACAAAGGATGAACGACTACTCAAAACAAGTAAACGACTACTCATAATGGAAAAATGATTCTCAGAACGAGAAGATGAAGGTTTGGAATAGATGGAAGATTACTCAGAATGAGTAAATGATTGATCGGGATTGTTGAACGAGAGTTCAAAATGATTGAATGTTTACTCGGAATGGGGAAACGGATGATTGAAAAGGGAGAACAACTATTCATAATGGATGAATGAAATGTTGAAATGACTAAAGCTCAGATTAGGATTGGGTTGAAGCTTAGAATGATTGGAGGATGTGATGTGATTGATTCTGATAATTGGATTTGATCATCAAAGGATGATTACGACACCGAATCTACTTCGAGATGGAAGTAGATTGATCAGGTCGAAGGTGATTGGATAGGGATGCGATTGGAATGGATGAATGATCAAGCACTCGAAACTAATGATTGCTTAGAATGGATGAATGATTGAAAGCTCAAAATGAGTAAACGATTGATTGGAAAGGATGAACAACTCTCAGAATGAGGAGATGAATGCTTGGAATGGATGAAAGAGTACTCGAAACTAGTAAACGGAGGATTTGAAAAGGATGAAAGACTACGTGGTCAAACAGATGTTGGAATGGCCAAACAAAGGTTTGGAATGATAAAATGGAGCTTTGGAATGATAAAATGGAGGTTTTCAGAGGTTTAAAATGACAAAACGGAGGCTTGGGATGATGAGAAAAAGGTTGGGAATGATTAAGTGATGGTTCAGAGGCTAAACGGATCCAAGCGGGGTGATTTCGGGTGTTCAGGAGGGAAAATTTTCCCCTCTGTAGTAAATCAGGGGCATAGTCGCCTCACTGCAGAAAATCAGGGGTGCAATCGCCCCATTGCAGAAAATCAGGGGCATAATTGCCCCATTGCGGAAAAATCAGGGGCGTAATTTCCCCACTGCGGAAAAATAAGGGGCATAATCGCCCCACTGCAAAAAATTAGGGGCGTAATCGCCCCACTGTAGAAAAGTAGGGCCTTGGTTTGATGAAAATGACTATGGCAAGGACTTTAAAATGATAATGATAAGGCCAATTTGTCAAAAATTTCACTGGTTTCTCACAAGAAAACACTTTCAAGCAAACACAATCCTATGATTAGTATTAAGGGTATGGCCAAAGAGGTCTTAATCTAGGATGCACAAGGTGTTTAGGGAGTCCTCGATATACTCTTGGTACGTGAGGCACAACCGTGAACACCAGCCCGTCACAAGCGTGAGTCGGGAACCCCAGCAAGATACTGAAGGGCTTAGACCAATTCTTCACATCTATCTAGGTATCACCCTAGCTTCGACGCTCCGCCAATTACGACATGACTAGATTAGGGTACAACTTTTGCTCTCCCCCCTTTATATACCCTACCGGTACGCGTGGTTGGAATCGTCCCTTGGGGTGATGAAATCCCCAAGCAGGTCCCACTAGAAAGAAAGTACTAATCATTTCCAACTACTCCCCAAGCTCACACGAAGTGCAAGGGGAAAGTGAAAACAAGCTAATGCTCCCTTTGGGTAACAGAAAAAGATAGACACAACAAGCAACGAATATTACTCCCCCTAATTAAACTGTGTTCTTAGATTAACGCAAATGACAAGGATAGTTTAAAAAGTTTGAGCAAACGGATAGCCCTGCAAGCAAATGTTAGATGTTTTATCCCACTTTCTTCATCAACTTCACAAGAATATGCTGCAAAAAGTTAGCAAAAACACCGGTATCCTTGCAAGAACAATGTTAGGGAGAAAATAGCAAAAAATTGAAGCCAAAATGACAGTTTTACCTTCCAAAATGCATTGCTTTGCGGTGACCAGGGGGCGTAGTCACCCTTCTATAGTAAATCAGAGGTGTAGTTGTCCCACTGCAAAAAATCAGGGGCGTAATCACCTCACTGCGGAAAAATCAGGGGCGTAATCGCCCCACTGCGGAAAATCAGGGGCGTAATCGTCCCACTGCAGAAAAGTGTTAGCACAAAAATTTCAGCCCAGGGGGGGCGTAGTCGCCCTTCTGCAAAAACGTGTTAGCACAAAATTTTCAGCCTAGGGGGGCGTAGTCGCCCTTCTGCAAAAAAATTGCTAGCTCAAAATTTTCAGCCCAGGAGGTGTAGTCGCCTCACTGCAGAAAAAGTGTTAGCCAAAAAAAAAAAAAAAAATTATAACCAAAAAAAAAAAAAAGTTAGCCAAAAAAATTAGCTTAGGTGTAGTTGCCTCGCGCAGAAAGGTGTTAGCCAAAAATTCAGCCCAGGGGGCGTAGTCACCTCATTGTAGAAAAAGGATTAGCCAAAAAAAAAATTTCAGCCCAGGGGGGCGCAGTCGCCTCACTGCGGAAAATCAGGGGCGTAATCACCTCACTACAAAAAAATTAGGGGCGCAGTCACCCCACTACGGAAAATCAAGGGCGCAATCGCCCCACTGCGAAAAAATTAGGGGCGTAGTCACCCCACTGCGACGTATTCCTGCAAAAAACTTAACAACAGCAAACGTGAAATATAGGAACCCGCTTGTGGGTCCCACCGAACGTGCCAGAAATGTGATACCAAATGTTTAACCTATTCTAAGCAAATAAAATGCAATGGAAAAACATAAGGAAACACCTCAAGATTAGCCTAAGAAATTTGTAAATGCAAAGAGGAAAGTGTTAAATGAAAACAAATGATTATACCTCCCTTTTGCAGCTGAAACTCCTTGGTTGGCCCTTGATTTGGATTGATTTGTATGCTCCTTGATGACTCTTGATATGGCTAAATGCAAGTCTTGACTATATTCTTGGATGCAAATGAAAATGGGTGAAATTGATGGCTAGATGAGTGTATAAAATGGCAACATTTAGTTGCAAAATGGCTAAGTGTTTAAATTCCTTAGAGGAAGGGGTATTTATAGAGAAACTTGAATTCTCTAGAGAATTCAATGGTTGGGATTTATCCAACAAAGTCAAGATGAAGGGCTAAGGTGAGTTGAGGACTCACAAGCCTTCACATTTTGACATGTGGAATGTGAAGTGCATAAAGGTAGGATGATGTGTAGGTGATGTGGAAAGAGAGTACATGATGTGGAGGAAGGACAAGTACCTTCCAAGTACTTTGATGTGACCTTTTAATGATCACATGGGGAAGGGGAAAGCTTTGGGAGAATAAAAGTGAATTTTAAATTCACAATGATTGGACGAATCTAGTGGATAAGACAAGGTTCCCAAAAGGTGGGAATTTGTCACATGTGACTTCATGTGACAAGTCAAAGATTCTAGAAGGTGCATAGGAAAAGGGAATTCTAGGAGGAATAAAAGTGAATTAAAAATTCACATGGGGAAGAGAGGAGCCTTGGATGAATAAAAAGGAATTAAAAATTCTTTGGGGATGGGGAGAGTTGACCAAGGTACTAATTAGGTTTGACTAATCAGTAATTAGAGGATAATTAAGGGTTAATGAGGATTAGAAGCCAACTTGCAAAGTTGGAGGATGTGACACATCCTAATCAAGGATTAGGCATGTGCACATTCTTAATGAAGAGATTAGGAGATGGATTAGGATTAGATGAAAATGACATGTGAGGAATTAAATAAATGCAATAGTTATTTAATTCATTTGATGAAAAGAGGATTAAGGTAAGGTATTTAATTATTAATTAAATACCTTAGGGATTTGACAGAATTAAGGATATTAATTAAATAATAGTAATATTACTTAATTAACTCGGATAAGAGGATGCTTAGATGAAAAGTGATAAATTTGGATAAATTAAGTGTCCAAATTTGGATGTCTACACTACTATATCAACTTTCACATTTGTTGTTGGTGCTTTCTCAGACCTTGGACTGATTGTAACATCCAACTTTTTATCTTCCTTCACAACATTTACAAATTCTTTCTTCCCACACATAATCACCTTGGCTTTACCCTTATCATCTTCCACCAAAGGAGTAAAAACAAGCTTACATCCATCCTTCTCTATTGTATATGTGTTTTCTCTTCCAACATACAATGTACACCTGTCATACTACCAGGGACTACCTAGGATTAGATGACAACAATCCATAGGAAGAATATCACAAACTACCTTATCCTTATAGCCTCCAATCTACAATTCAACAACAACCTGTTCATTGACTAAAAGAGATTTCCCATCACTCAGCCATGACACTTTATATGGCAACTCATGAGGAATTTTTTGCAAATTCAATTTACTTGCCATCTCACTTGACACCATATTCTCTGTAGAGCTATAATCAATAACAATTTTTCATACCTTGTTTTTGCACTTACATGTGGTCTTAAAAACATTCTTTCTTTGCAATGGTTCCACCTCCTTGGCTTCCTTCAATACAGTCTTCCTCATCATCAACATTTCCCCTATTTCAAGAGCAACATGTAAACTTGTAGAATGAGTTCTCTCACATTCCTCTTCTTGAATGATTTGTGCCCTCCTTTTAGTCCACTTTTCTCCACTTGATGAACTACCAAACTTTTCAGGACATTTCCATGAAGGATGACCATATTCATTGCAATTATAACATCTCCCTGCAAACAAATTAGGATTTCTACCACCACTAAACCTTCCTCTACCCCTAAAACCACCTCTTGTATCAACACCTTGATCCTTACCTCTATTTTCTTCTTCATGTTCCTCATTTGGCTACTTTGGAGTAGAGATTGTTCCTCTTCCTCTTGTACTAGTGCCTCTTCCTCTAATGGATTTCTCTTGCCTCTTTTTGATCTTTTCCTCCACCCTAATTGCTAACTGAAAACACTCAATAGTCTTTGGGTTAGCAACAACAAGTTCATCTTGAATATTAAATATGATATCACCTAGATATCTAACCACTTTTTCAACTTCATCTTCATCCCTTCTTTCCCTTATACTTAATTTGTAAAATTCATTTCTATATGTCTTGGCATCTAGATCTTTTTGTTTCAAACCCTGCAATATTTTATACAATTGAACTTATTAATCTTTTGGAAGAAACTTACCTTTCAGTTTTTGTACCATCTTGTCCTAAGAAGTTATCCTTGACTTGCCTTGTTTTCTCCTTTTTTCTTGCTCATAGTCCCACCATAGAAGAGCATGACTTTTGAGTTTGGTCTTTTCCAACTTCACCATCTACTCATCTGAAATGTTTTCACTTTCAAAGTAATTTTCCATATCAACAATCCAATCAAGCAACTCTTCTTCATTTAAATTTCCACCATACATAGGAAGATCAAATTTTACCTTCATTGAATCACCTTTCACTGCCTTGAGCAACTTTTCCATCCTTTGATCTTTAGGTCTAATTCCTCATCCACATCTTCATATTCATCATCTTCCTCCTCTGTTTCACTCTCTTCATTCTCATCTGTTCTTTTCTTTGTCTCCAAGGCAACAAGCCTTTCCAATATTTCATTATGTGACTCCAAAATCTTAGCATCCTTCTCCTTCAGTTCCTGCAACTCTCTAGCAACACCAACATCCTTCAGAGGCATCTTCACCAATTTGTCTTTTCACCTTCCAATCAACTTTCTTTAAACCTACAAAATTCAATCACAAAATACCTTGTTCCTGAGCTCTGATACCACTTGATGTAAGCAAGGTGGTTGACACTCACAATCCAACAAAAAATGACCAGACTTTAACAAGGATTCAACTTTTTCAACCCTTTTCTCACCCCTTAGGACAATAGTAGTTTGGCACAAGTGTCCCATCAGGCTTAAAAATAAAAATTTCTAGAATTTCAAAGTTGCTTCAAGACTGCAACACTTCTAGGTGCACACCTTTTTTCTTACAACTTTCTATTTGGTTTTATTGGCATTTCTAGGCCATTTAGTTCATGTTTGCATATCACGGTTTTTTTTCCAAAACTTTGCATTTCTTAAGGTTAGCATCAATAAGTCATCTTTCTTTTCATTTTATTGCACCTAGGACATTAAATTTAGATACATTTCATCCTTCATTACATTATTCTTGAGTGCAATCATTAGCATATTTCCCCATCTCTCTCCTTTTAGGTGAAAAACCCTAGAAGAGTTAGAGAGCATTTGGTTTGCCAAAATTATTGTTTACATTTTGGTGAACCCACTTTTAGAATACCTTCTTTTCTATTTTGGAGTCCTTCATAATCATAGATCTAGCTCATATTAGCCTTGCATTAATATTTTCATTGCTTAATTTGCATCTAGGGTTTCAAATTTTTGCATTAGTAAAAGTACATATAGGTTGCATTTATGCGTCTCCAATCATTGTATATCATTGAAAAACTATATTTACATGTTAGGTCTACATCATATAGTACATAAATCATCAAAATCTATTGGTAATTCCTAAAAATTCTAAAAAAATCCCTTACTGGGACTAAGTCGCAAGTCTGGGCGACAATCACTATCGTAATTTTTCATTGTCTGTTATAGCATCAGAAACCTCATTTTTATGCTTCCTAAGCCTCCTAGTATCATATACTATAAGTCTGGAAAGTTTTGGGATCATTTGTTTCATGTATCTTGCTCAAGAACATCAATTTAGGGTAGTCATTTTTTAAATCATTTCAATTACAAGTATTTTTGCATCTCAAATCATTAAACATTTATGAAATTTTGCATTTGCATCTTAGGACTGCATTATACAGTATAGAGACCATCAAACCCCATCTAATTTTTTTGGAAAATCTCAAAAAATTCCCTACTAGGACTAATTCGCCACCTTGGGAGAATTAGTCCCCGTTCACCCCTGAAACAACCTTTTATAGAGCTGAAAGCCCTATTTTTAAGCTTTTGTTTGGTGCCATTACCTATCTGTATCAATTGGCTGATTTTTTGTAACATGCATTTCACTAGATCTCACTTAAATTAGCTCATTTCATGCATTGCTTAATTTAATTTTTGCATTTACAACATTTCATTTTTTGATTGTTGCATTGTCTAAATAGAAAATTAGCTTACTTAAAAACTAAAAATTGCATTTCCTTTTAAGTCATTGCATTGAACTTTCTTTCCTTTTTCATCATAGCATGTTTCCTTTCAAAATATGTGGCTTTTATTTTGTTAATAGTGGATTGTATAAGTACACCATTCCCTCTTATGAGTTCACTTTTGATTACCATAATGAGGACTTTAAGAAACATGATCAAACCATTGGTACATCCTTAATCTAACATTGCCCATTGGTGAGAATGGTAGTGTAGACAATCATCACAATCATACTTGTTCTTCTCCTGATACCTCTCCTATTAGTGACAAAGGTATCTTGGTGCAAGAAGTTACAAGTGTTAGAACTCCAAGATCTGATTGCAAACCAGAAAATACCTTCCACAGAAGAGAAAAACGAAAAAATAGAGATTGCATAAAAACATGCAATTTGATATATTCGAAAAGACCAATTAATTATAAGAGATAATTTGCTTTATAAAAGCAAAGATGCCTAAACCTAATCTTATCTTGAGCAACAAGATAGCTCGATAAGATAAAGATGAGATCCTATAACTTAGGAATTAAATAAACCTAAGTAAACTTATGCAAAGTGTAATTAATAATTAATTACACCAACACCCCCCCATAAGTGCAACTTAGGGAGAAGTAGATTATTATGTAAATATGAGTCCCGACAACAAGGCCTGATCAGGTACTCATGTACAAATGCAAAGAGAGAGAAACCCCCCTCAGTGAGATGAACTGCTATGAAGAATCACTAGAAGAACTCTGATGAAGCAACACTGGAACCCCAAATCCGGCAAGCAAGGAAAGATAGTTCTATTTGCAAGATACCAATCAGAATCACAAATGCAATAGCAGACCCGATGCCAAGGAACACTGGAAACTCACATACTAGATCAACTCTGGAATCTGTGAACAACAGTAGATGAAAGGATGAATGAACCCATAATGGTGACAAATCTGGAAGTTGTGTCTCGAAGCCAATGCTAAACTGAAACTAAAATTGCCCATAGGATGAGTACCATCAAGATTTTGGAACATTCACCATAAAAACATGGCCTTCAAATGGAAAAGATCTGAACCAATGAGGATCAAGAACCATAAAATCCCACTGTGAAGTGTGAACCAAAGCAAACCAAAGATGTATCCAGCTAAGCAAGAAAGAAGCTAAAAGGAGACAATAGGAAACCAGACACACTCATGTGAGTTGTCATCAATATGAAAGATGGATGCAAGAACCCCCCTTAATGGAACTTTATATCAGTTCTTTATTACAATAATCCAATGATTGTAAAAGGAGATAATGCAAAACATGCATAAACTACAGAGAAAATGCAAACCTAGTGCATGAAAACAAAAAAGAGTGCATGCACAAACCAATGTTCACATCTGCCTCCATGATGAAAAATCTTCAAATTTGATTTCTGAAAAATCTGTTTATAATGAGTAGACAAAAACAGAAACTCAAAAATTTTTTGAAGCAAAAAATAAAACCCAGAAATCATTTTTTGATCCAGCAAGTAGAAGATGAAAAAATATATTTTTTTAAACCTTTAGCCAGGTGAAAAAAATGACGCGTGACGGTTTTTGTGCAGCTATTTTCTTCAGATCCGTGAAAAAAATCAAAAAACTGAAAGATACCCAGATTGGATTTCGACCCTGGCTACAAAACCCAAAAATCATTTTTCCTACAACTAAGTGGAAGCTGGATTTATGAAGCAAAACTAAAAACGGCTCCAATAAAAAATGATTTTCATCAAACCTCAATCTTTTCCAATGCTCTGAATTGAATGGAAAAACTTGATTTGATCCAAAATGCTGCATAAATATACTCAAGGAGAAAAACCCTTGAGGGACCTCGAACGAACTCTGTAATGAATCTCTCCAGAAATCTGAGAAGGGGCTGCAAATCAAGGCTCTGATACCATGTTAGAATGCCAAGATCTGATTGCAAACCAGAAAATACCTTCCACAGAAGAGAAAAACGAAAAAAAAAAGATTGCATAAAAACTTGCAATTTGATATATTTGAAAAGACCAATTAATTACAAGAGATAATTTGCTTTATAAAAGCAAAGATGCCTAAACCTAATCTTATCTTGAGCAACAAGATAGCTCGATAAGATAAAGATGAGATCCTATAACTTAGGAATTAAATAAACCTAAGTAAACTTATGCAAAGTGTAATTAATAATTAATTACACCAACAACAAGCCTTGAGGTTCTTGATTTTACATCTCCTCATTCCCCTTTGGAATATGTTAGAAAACAAGAACATGAGATCATAGACACATTTCTAAACATCACCTTACCTAGTCTCCATGGTCATGACAATCAAACTTATCCATCTCCTAATATCCCTCCTCGATGTAAAGAGGATAGGTTGGTGTTAGAAGACATCCCTATTACAAATCATGAAACCCTTGATCATCCCTTCCCTAATGCTCCTCTCATTTGGGATAATCTATTTTACAACCATATTGGTCCTTCACTTGATGCCTCCCCCACTTGTGATGAAGCTACTTTACAAACCTAAAACTTGATGAACATATTACATGCTCTCCTAGTAGGGTAGATAACATGGAAAAAGAGAATGAGACCTTAGAAACAACTGACAATCAAATAGAGTCTTCTTCCCCTCTCCCTAATATCCATCATCATAGACATTCAACCATTAATAATTCCCTTAGTTGTGATGAATTTAGTTTGGATGAACCAAGCCTTAATTGTAAAGAACATGAGGTTTGTTGTTCTCTTAAACACTTTCCTTCTAGGGAGACTATCATCATACAAGGCAA
>VDFB02000015.1:577334047-577351751 GCA_007258455.2 Sequoia sempervirens
ATAGGATCTCTCTCAAACCCTTATCTCTTTTGATCTTTCTTTGAATCTGGGTTAGTTTAAGATTGAATGCATCACCATATTGCTATATTTGATGACAAGTATACTTCCAACTTTGTTAATTTATAAGGCCCCTTGTGATTACTAGCATTTTCACATATTATGACTGAGTTGTTTGTTGCATTGTCAAGACTTGGCATTAGAGACCTTGGGGTTATTTCTTGAGGCTTGTTGAGTGAAATTTTCCTTTCAAGAGAGATAGGATACTTGTATTCTCTCTAAGTTGTTGCAATGCTAAAAACACCATCAACAAATTGGGGCTAGATCAAGGGGTGAGCATAAAGCAACATTGTTGGAAGTTGAATGAGCCTTCATGTTGACAATTTGAGATACAATTGATCTCTGGTAAATTTGAGTGAGCTAAAATGTATGACTCGTGGAATTGGGGTAGGATCTAAATCACTTCATAACGAGAACTCCTCTTTTTGGATGCTTCAATTGAAATATTCACAAAATTTATAGAGGGGTAGTTTAGGAATGGTTTTCATTTGAAATATTTTCTTCTAAACCATTGGTGTAGATTACATAAAGAGTATCATTTTGAGTTCACTTTTCATTCATGTGTGGACATTATCATTAAATTTGGGAAGCAACTAGAGTCAAAAGAACAACCTTTTGAGGAATGTACAATGGAGGAATCCATAAATTCTAAATCTAGTGATGGTATGATAGCTGAAATTGAGGTGACCATAGAAGAAAATGAATGTAAGGAAGGAGAATCTGAGTTAACAGTAATAGCAAGGGTAAATGATGAATTTACAAATATGAAGGATGATCATCTTCTAGAGGTTATCCAAGGGTATGAATTGGAAAATACAGTAGAGGATGAACCACAAGAGAAAGAAGTGATTAGTCAAATTCCTTCTATTCATGATGAAGATCCAACACAGGCTAGAAATGAAGAGTTTGTTGCTAGATTTATGAACTATTGGTCAAGCCTGGGGTACAAAGTTTTCCTAAAGGAGTTGTTACCAACTTGGTGTAGGATTCATGAGGAGGAACACTCAAAATTCACATGTTTTGGATATCAGACAACCATTAAGGAGGTGGAAGAGCAAGTATAGTTGTCAAAACTTACAATAGATACATAGAAAGCTACATCGAATGAATCCTCAATCAAGTAATTTCAACAAGTTGTTGCAGAATGTATAGCAACATATGCTGAGGCAACACTGGAGGAGATTGAGTCTTCAATAAAGGAACTTCAACAAATTGTTGATGAATGTCTCATGGAGCAAGCCGAAGGAGCTGATTTTGCAGATAAAGAAGTTGATATTGTTGATGTTTGTAGTCAAGAATATGAGCTTGCACTAATAATGGATAACAAGGGGTTTTCTTACTTATCAAATTCTATTTTTCCTTTACATTCTGATGCATTTGTTAATGATGATTCACATGTTGTATGCTTTGATGTTGGTAATACTTGTCTAAATTATACTAGTGTGTAGGGAATTATAGAAAATGTTGAGCATAATGATGTTACAGTCACCATTGATGGGCATGACCACACAACTGCAAGTGAAAATGTGCTTGAAGATCAACCTTTAGTGGCTTTTTATGAAAATTTCCATGAAAAATTTGATGCATATAAAGGTGTCTCTGCAACCTCATCACTGATACCTTATGACAATATGCAAATAGGTGAAAAGTTCCATGATGTTAATTTTGAATTTGTTCAATCTAAGCCTCACCTTGAATTGCTTATTGATAACTATACCTTTGTTTTGTATGTTTCAACTGTAAGAGGAATGTTGCACCATCAGTTGAGACCTCTTGATGATATGGATATCAACTCTTCACAATTGGGAGACGATAAACACAACATTCTACCTGAAAAAATGAAACATCAGGTTGTTTCCTTCCTTAATATAAATTTTTAAGCTTATCAATTTGATTATGGAGGTTTAGGAAAGACAAATTGCACGTGGATTGATCATGGTTGCAATGATTTACCTCAGTTACTGGTTATCCCTGATTATGACATGGAGTTTGAATGTTGCATTATTGAGATTTATTTTGCTAAATATAAGGATCAATTTTCATTTCTAAGGACTGTTACTATCACCTTATTGTTTTTCCATGCACTGATGAGCCGTCTAGGGGTAAGTCTTAGTCTTCCTTGTCTGATCATGATTCATTTTGAGTTTCCTTGTACATAATCTGATTTGAATAAATGCAATTTGTTCTACTTTTACTCTCATTTTTCTGCTTTCGGTTAGTGTAGGTTTTCTTTAGGTTGGTTTGTTTTGATTTTCTTTATGGATTTGGTTAGTTTAGGTGTTTGCTTTCCTTTGGATTAATTTTTGTTTATTTGCTTCTACTTTATGATTTGGTTAGTGCAGGCCTGCTTGGGTTAGGTTTCACTTAAATTTTTTCATTGCTTCTCTGGTTCAGGGTCCCTCTGCTTTCTATTGGGAATATCTTATGTGCACAACAACTATTTTATTATCCGGGACTGTTTTAAGTATTTATTTTACAAACTCTAATATTTTTTTAGAAGTGGTGGTATAAGTCCCTCATTCAATGTCACATGATCTAAATGTGTAAAGGGGATAAGTCATTGAATTGAGTTAGTTCCTAAATGTGCTCAAATCTTATATTTCATACATATCTTAAGAATTTTGAGGTTGTTGTAGGTTCCTTGTGAAGTCTTGTTAAGTGAAAAATCTTAAATTTCTACTTTAGCATCACTGTGATTCTCAACCCTAAGTGTGAGCTTCATTGCTTATGGGTTGAAAGTTAAAAGAAGTAAAAGAAAAAAGAAAAGAGAAAAATCAAAAAGAAAAGAAAAGAAACTATCAAATATCAAAATAAGAAAATTCAACTTTTTAGGAGGATTCAAATATCTCTATCGGGGCTATTGATGCCTAGCTAGCAGTAGAGCTATGTTTGAGAGAATCACATCGATAACCTCGTCGGGGCTATGGACGCCTGACTAGCAACGATGTTCTATCCAAGTTGCTTTTGGAGTTAGAATCTTTATGTAGATTAACTTGACTGAACTTGGTTTCCTAAAGTAGCTTTGGGAGGGAAATTAATTCATTTTCACACACTTAGATTTCTAGCATAGGAAGGGATACCTTGTTCATTGAGTTTGAGACTTTAGTTTATTGGTTGACTTGATGTGAGGATCAAAACTAGAGATTCTGGGTTCTTGATTCCAATTTTTCATCGAAATACTTTGGAGCATTTCCCAGCAAAGTTTCCATTTGTTGTGCACTTATTGCACACACACCCCACCGAAGGCGGAGACCCCTTTTTTTTTCTTTTTTGCATCTCCATATTTTGGCTCTATCATTTTTCAGTTTTTCTCTTCTTGGGAGGTTATTTTGGGATTAAGTCCAGATTTTATTTGATGAAGGCAATATTTTAAGGCATCTTGAGGGTTTCAGAGAAATCCACCTATTATGGATTTTGGAAATGAGGATTTCGAAGTGAATTTTCAATGTCATATGTAAATATTTTTTGCACCTATGAATAGAGAATGAAAAATTAGGCTAGGTTTCTTTTTGAACTTTTTGAAAATTCCTTCTTGGTAAAAATTTATGGAGTTTTAGAGATTTCGACCAGGTTAGGAATTCGGAAAATCTTTCTTATTGCGAATTCCCCAAAGTTCCTTTCACTTGGAAAATCCTTTCTGTTGTGGATTCCCCGGAGTTCCTATCACTCAGAAAATCCTTCCTTTCATGGATTCCCCGAAGTTCCAGTCAGTGAAAAAATCCTTCCTGTCACGAATTTCCCAGAGTTCCTGTCTCTCAGAAAATCCTTCCTATCGCGGATTCCCCGAAGTTTCTTTCACGAATTTCTTGAACTTCAAAATTTCTTAATAGGGTTTAATTTCTAATTTTTTATGATGGAATTAAATCTTCTAAGGGTTTATTTATTCTTAATTTTAATGTTTTATGGATTGGATTTTCACATGTGAGTTACTAATGATGATATTTTCTTTTTCAAGATTAAATAAATCAAAAGGGGACTTGCATATGGATTCGTGCCAAGAGGAAAATCTGGAAACGATTGTAGCTGAATATTAAGTGTAACCTAAAATATTTAATGTGGGGCTTTCCTATAAATCCCTGCCACAGCCTATCTACAACTAGAGGATATGTTTCAAATATGAGAGGACATGTGAAGTTTTTTTCATCCAATCAAAATTTTAATCAAGATTGAGGTGGAAAATTACTTTTTTCTCATTGCTCCTAGCCATAACAAAATTATGTTGATTGGATGATGACGTACCAAGAATTGTCAAATTTTATGTAACTTCTTGGTGCTTCTAGAAGTACAATCTAAGCCCTTTGATTGGTTTAATCCTAGCCATTTATTTTAAACTATAATATCTATAAAAGGCCTTTTCCTTCTCATTTGTAAAGGGTTAGAGACTGGGTTAGAAGCTAGGATTTATATTTTGCAAGTCAGTAGTTGTAGGAGAGGAGAGAGCAGGAAGACTATTATGTAAATTTTGGAGAAGCTAATGCAATTGAGTTGTTGATTTGGAAAACTTTGCTTTCATCTTTGACAGCCTTATGGTTTCTTGTTCTTGATTTTTAATATTAGATGTTAGATGTTAGATTTCAGTTCTCTTGCAATGATGGTGAAATGTGAATGATGTTTGATCGATCTCTGGTCCATACTTTTAGCAATTTGTTGATTGTAAGTTGTTGTGTAAAGTTAGTTTGGGCCCCTTTTTTTGCTAAGTTCAACTATGGATGCTTGTACATATTGCACCAGTTATTGGGTATGTGGATGAATGTTCATAGTCTAAAAATCCTCTGATTTCGTTAGAAGATTGCACCATTTCTGTGTAGTTTTGGGCTTGTCCTTGATCAAGCAGAGATTGGTTTTATTGGGGATCTTTGCATCTGAAGCATTTTCCATTGTTGTGATTGATCTTAGGAGTTAGAATAGGATCTCTCTCAAACCCTTTATCTCTTTTGATATTTCTTTGAATCTGGGTTAGTTTAGGATTGAAAGAATCACCATATTGCTATATTTGATGATAAGTATAGTTCCAACATTGTTAATTTTGAAGGCCCCTTATGATTACCAACATTTTCACATATTATCACTGAGTTGTTTGTTGCATTTTCAAGACCTGACATTAGAGGCCTTTGGGTTATTTCTTGAGGCTTGTTGATATAAATTTGTCTTTCAAGAGAGATAGGATACTTGTATTCTCTCTAAGTTGTTGGAGTGCTAGAAACACCATCAACATGACCCATAATGTGTTGAAACTAGAGATGCTCCTAGTATGGAACTTAATGTAGTCCCTTTAGCTAGTTGTTTTCCCTGCCTATATGATGAGAAAAATTAGGATACAAACGAGCTACTTTAGGTTGGCTCGCATGTGTGGTGCTCCTTTATGTTTGTTTCATGTGTTTTGTGTGTTTGCTTGCATGTGATGTGATCTCCCATGTTGTGCTACTTGGTGTTCATTTGTTTTTGTGAGTTTTATTTAGATGACCCTTGTTGCTCCGTTGGTGCAAGGATACAAAGGAAACTAACCAATTGTTACACTCTTCTCTTTGTATCTTCATTCTTCTATATGTCATAAACTCTATCTTTTCATTTTGTCTTGTATTTTCCTTTTGGGGATGATGCAAGGCATTGGAACATTAGGTTTCTTCTATGTTGACCCAAAATTTTGTTTGTCTTCTCTCTCTATGTTTCATTCCTCCATTTTGTTCATTGTTTCATGAATATTTAGGGAATAATGTCATTTCTGAGCTCTAGTATATCACTATAGAAAAGATGTAGACTAATGCCAGATCCATTGATCCCTTATGTACTAAGCTCTTGTGACCTTTTTTGCATGACATTTATCATTTTCTACATTAAAGTAATTTCTCACAGCATGGTATTTAGCAATTTCTTTAAGGTGGGGCCATACATTGGCATTTTTGCTTCACTTTTTCAAAGGAATTGAACTTAGTGTTGCATTTGCATAGCATTTTGAACATTTTGTGGCAACTTGTTAGAGTTATTGAGGAGTATAACTCTTGGTATGGTCAGCATGGGTGCACACCTAGTGAATATCGAACTTCACTAGCCCATGTGCCTTCCAATTTGTGATTCACCTAGAAAATATTAAACTTTGCTACAGTTTTAGTCATGAATTCCTTTGGTGTGGATCCTAGCATAACACAACAAGTTCTAGCCCGTGATTATCCATACCCTCCTTTTTTTATTTCATTTTGACATTGTATGATTCTGTGTGTTGTCTTGATGCATTTTGTACATGTGTGTTCCTTTGTGCTTATGTTCTCTTGCCATGGGATCTTGGATCTTGGAGGCTTGTGCGCTCCCCCTTGATCCTTAGTCATCCTATATCTTCAACATTTGTACATGTGGACCCCTCTTGATCTATATTTCTCTACTTTAGTGTGAGTTTGAGTGTAAGTTCACACTCCCACTAAAGTGGGGGCTAAATGTAGTGTCGTAAATTATCACCCTTGACAATTTCACATTATTTTTTCTCCCCTTTAAGTTAATTGACCTAATTAAGCACTTAATTTCTAAAATTATGCATTCCATAGCTTATTTTTAAAAATTACTAACAATTTGCAAGCATAAAACAAATTATCTCATTTAATACTTTATCCTTGTCAATTTAATTTCCAAAAAATAGGGTTGGGACACTCTCACCTAAGGTGCCTATGTCCCCCTATTTTGGATCCAAATTCAAATATGTTGGTGTTAGAATTTTATTATTTGAAATTAAAATGTCTAAATTGTTTCATCTTTATAAGATTGGTTGCCATTGATGTCAAAAGAGTTTTCAAGATTGCGTATGCTCTAGAGATGATTAATGTGTAGAGATATCAATTGGTGCATGTTAGCATTGTAGTGAATGGTTCAGTTTGTTTCTAAGTATGTTGCAAAGGTGGGTACACATATTCTAATGATTTTATAGTATACCTACATTAATATATTTCTAGTTTGGTGTACCACACTTAGTGTATAGTTACAAAAGTTGTGTCTAAGGATTTCACAGTATATATCCTAAGGCAGTGACACAATGTTTTGATCTGCATCCTTACGTAGAGCAATATTTAGTCTTATGGTTCGGAATATGAGTTGATAGAGATGTATATCCAAGATTTCAAGTCATTACACCTTCTATAGTGAAATATAGAAGTGACAGAGGTCTGTTCTATGCTCTAATAGAACAAACTGATTATGAAGGCTTATTGGAATGCTCTGCATTCCTCTAGATGTGATGTTTTGGACATGCAGTTTTGAGGACATGTTCAGTGATGTAAAATGCATTCTATATTGGAGATTCAAGTGGTTTGGTGCTCTACAAGTTTAGTTTTCAAGTGATAGAGTGTTGTAGTTGATTTCAAATGCCTATTCTTCTACATAACATAAGTTTGCATGCTTGTGCCAGTAGAATATTGTATAGATCAGTGGTATGATTTTTTTTGGACACTCCACATGTCCCATAGTTTCTATGGTTTGAAGCACATGAAGATCTATCTTGTTTCTAGTACCTCACAAATGTTTCAAGTTAGATTATGAAGGTGTGCTTTTTTTGTGCCTAACTTGGGTATGTTAATGATGTGCACCACTAATTTGATATTGAGTATATTTCAAGGAGTGTTTGTATATGTTGTATGATTCATGCCGACTCATATAGAAGATATTTAAATAATTTAATATCATTTTTGTATACCGACAATGAAGATGTAGGCTGACATGTTGCAAGTTTCATTATTTCTTGTTTATGACCGACTAAATATGCATTTTCCAAGCATGTAGATGATATATAGAAGAGAAAATATGTGAAGATTATTATGGAAGTGTGTGAAGATGTATGAATTCATGAGAAGAGCATGAAAAGATCTACTACAAACTTAATGAGCATATTTGATGACTAGATCAATGGTTGAAGCAATAATATCAGTCATATTTTAGTTGTTCTTTCTTTTATTTAGGGAGTAGTAGCTTCCTTGGATTTTAGCCCTTAAAAAAAGTTAGAGAGTAGTTGATTCCTTGGGTTTTAGCCCAAAATAAAATTGTAAACTGTTATTTACTTGTGAGGTTGGATAAGGAGAGTAGCTCCTAGCAACATTTCTCACTGTGGTTTTTTCCCTATGGGATTTTCTACGTAAATCTAAATTCATTTGTGTTCTTTTGTGGATGTTTATCTTCTTTCATGTTTTGATTAAGTATGTGAATTCCTAATTGGTTTAATTCAACATCAATAGTAGTTAATTAAGATTTAATTTTAAAGCATAGTAATTCACCCCCCTCTTAGTATTCTGATGTGTTCAACAATTGGTATCAAAGTAAGGTTCCTTGATACAAACCTAACAATTGAGGTAGATACTGTATTCAAAACACATGGAGAATAAAGAAGTTTTCGAGAAGAAGTGCTCTTGGGAAAAAGAGGTCATACTCCAAAAGGAGGATGATGAATTTGAATTTGAATTCAATAAAGAAGACTTTCTAGTGGGTTATGAAGGAGAGCTAATTTCTTCTCTAAATGGTCTAGATGAAGAAATCAATAAGAATGAAGAGCTCCAATTCCAACTTGAAAAGGCACAGAAGAAATCAAAAAGTTGAAAGTTCAAGTTGAAGAAGGAAAAATAATTGAAGAGTGTATGAATATCAAGCTCATTGACAAAACTATTGAATGTTCAAAATTTGAAGAAGAGAATGTTTCCCTGAGGAAGGAACATGAAAAAGAAAAAGGGAAAATTAACAAAGGTATAAAGCTAAAATGAGGTTTTGAAATTCTTGATGAGTTGATCAACTCTCAAAAGCTGTCAAAAGAAAAATTTGGTCTAGGTTTTCAAAAAGGAAAAAGTCCAATAATCAGTGCATCTGCAAACCCATATGAAAATTTCAAAGTGGAAGGAAATTTTGAAACAAAGGAGGAGAAATCTTCCACTAAAAAACCCAAGAATACTACCTCTAGAGATGCAAAGATAGATCAGGATAACAAGAAAGAAGGTGGATTCATTCTTGTCCAAAGATAAAGAATATTCAAAGGTCCTCCACCTGCTAGACAACATGCCTCCACTAGGTTCAATCATTCATTTCAAGGTTATTGTTATTCTTGCAATAAATTTGGTCATAAGGCTATTGATTGTAGATCTAGGAAAAGAAGAAATGATTACATGGGTAGAATACAATTTGAGCCTCAAAGATATGATGTTTCATTTGATGGATATTTCTATGCATGCAACAATTTTGGTCATAAGGCTACTAAGTGCAGAACTAATGTTAGGAAGAATAGCTTTTTGAACAACCAAAATACTGAGGGGGTGAATTAGTATTCACTGAAATTGATTAACTTCATCAACTTTAAACATCCATCAATGCATCATATTAAACTTTCAGTAATAGAAAGGAACATAGAAATCATGCATCACATCAAAGAACATAAGAATGCCAGATTTTATGTAGAAATCCCAAAAAGGGAAAAACTATGGTGAGGATTAGCTCACAATATATTATAACCAGTTATAAGATATTATAGAATGGCCCACTACAAAGTGGACTCAATGTTTGTAGGACTCACTATCTAGAGAATAGAAGAAATGGCTTACTGTCAGCATAGAAAAGTGTCATGCCCTAAATTTTGGTTAAAGACACAGTCACAACTTTAAAAAAAAATTAAAAAAATCATCTAAATGAACAATCATGCAACAACTGGATTAATCAATCATGAATTAACATTACCACCAGTATCCTTATTGATTCAATGTCATGAGCTTGAAAGTTGCTAGTTTTTGAGTGATGGATTTAACGATAGTATTTATTTGTTCATAACCCTTGTTTCTAACATTGTGGGAAAGGATGGTCGTCAGTTTTGAATCTTTATTCCGCAACAAGTGACCCTCACTCCTACACATTAATAGTGCTAATTTTTGCATTTTTACGATTAACTAGAAACCACAGTGTTAGTATTTGATAGTTTCACTAGAAGAATGGATAAATTATTTTTCATCCTCCTTAATAATATACAATAGCATATGCGCACACTGGCTAGCATCAACCTATTAACCTATAACTATTACACATATGTTGATATTTTTCCTTTTTCATTTAATATGAAAATAACTTAAGAATATGGTTAGTTGTTAAAGATACCATCCTTACCATAATGTTGCTTTTGGTATTAGTATTATTATGGTTATATGTTTGTTGACTATACCAAATTTGGTTATTATTATTATGAATGTTTAAAATCTATGTTTCTATATATTATTATTAGTCACTTTCCAACCTTACCCTTTATTTTCCTAAGAATTGTTTTATAATAATAATAACATTACTATTTCTATCACCATCCATACTAATATTTTCTATTGTTAGGGACATTAATGGTTCTCTCAAACTCCCTTTTGTTCATTTTGATGTTTATCCTATTAATATTAGTATTAAGGTTTAATCCATAAAGATTAATATTAATATCAATAAATGATCTATAATCTAACTATATTAGTATTAGTATTCAATCCATCTATATTAATATTAATAAGTGATCTATTAGTACTACTATGTTCATTTATTTATTCCTTTTTTATATTATATATAAATATATATAGTATGGTTATATAAACGAAGGGCGATTTATTAAGTAAAGTGTGAAGTCTGATTTAATTGAAATACATCACGTTTATATTATAGCATGGAAGTAATACACATATATAAAGTTGGAGGATTATTTCATCAAGCCACATGCCTAAGTAAATAGAAGAGTAAATCACATTAAATGTTAATGAATTATGCGTTGGAAATGCATAAATAATAACCTATGTATAAGCACAATATTAATATGCTTAGAAGGTACCTACGTGTTGGGCGAAGGGACTTGTTCCCAAAATATCCATACGATTTATTATTATTTATAAGGTGCTCAAAATAGGGCATTGATTTGCCTATCATAAACTATGGTTATTATTAATAATATTGCCAAAGAGTAAGGCGCTTTCCATTCTTGATATCTGGCATTAATGTAATAGTAATATGTTATAACTTCTGATAAATTCCTCTGCATAAAAAAATAATAATGACTACCATTGCCAGGCATTATAAATCAAATGATTTAATTGTTGCGGATATGTGTTTCACGTCCATTTTAAATGGAATGAGTGATAGAGTTATATTATTTCCCTCTTATTGTTGCTTGGAAACCAAGTTTGTGTACTTTTGATTGGGTGTGTGTATTATAAGATTCAAGTCGCTCTAGAACGTCTAGATGGTGGCTCACTCCACACAGTATTTTTTTAATTTTTAGCCTATTGGCTTTACTTCTAGACTTGCCAGTGCACAAATGCTCGGCATACCTATCTCACGCCGTTAAACCTGTTCACAACCGCCAAAAAACAATTTGAGGGTAGTTTTTTTGTTCTTCTTTGGAATAAATGTAGATACTATCGAATAAATGTAGATCAATACTCCTAAATATTTGCAGTAAATGCATTTAGATGAAATCAGATCTCCAACTCAAATCTGATAGATAAAGCACAGTCAAATCAAATGTGGTTTCAGAGCCATCTTCCCACTGAAATGCCGACGGGTTTGTTAACATTTGAGACAACAAGAGCTAATTTTTCTGTGAGGAAATGGGACCAGAGAGAGACTACAATCATGTTTATCACTATGATCAACTGATTCATGCATATCCTGCAGCATACAAATTTTGAAGCCCAGGTATATAAACCCTTTAATTTATATTATTATATATTTCTTCTGTGATGTCTGATTCCTCTTATTGCATCCACATGCTCACAAATGTTTGGTAATGTTCCAAGAGGATTGGCCCTCTCCCTCTCCCTCTCCCTCTGCGTCTGCCTCTGCTGCTGCAGACCACGCTGGTTATCTCTCTGACAATCTCCTTCACCCATCCACGTCTTCTAATTGTCGGGAGAGGAAGAAAGGTGAGCAGCTCTTTATTTGGTATTTTATGAAACAATTCATTTTCTTGAGGTCCACAAGGTGTAAATATCCATTCTTTGCAAGAAGAGACCTCTTGTATCATTGTTTTTTCAGGCTAGAAATTCCCTTTGCTAAAGAGCCCAAATAACTGGTATTCTCGTACTTTTGCAAGTGTAGATTTTCTTGTCCTTTTTGTTTTCATTTTTCACTTTAATAGTAAAAATCTGTCGTTCAAACGAGATCACGATAATTATTGATCAAATTGTCAACATGGATTTGAAGTTGGTAGCATAGGGTTTCATTTTTTCCAAACACTAGCTCTGGTACATAGCCCGGATATGCGTTGAATTGTTAATAAACAACCCAATATTAGTCACACCCAAACATTAACTTGTGGAGAGAAGAATTTTCTAAGAAAATAAATTCGCAATTTCAGGGTTGTCACATGGATTCCAAGGATAGATGCACCTAGAATGAATGCTTAGACAGACGATGTTCCAGTAATCTTGAACTATTCTTTGCGTAGTCTACAATTCAGGAACAAGGATTATGAGGTATGTATACACTTTTTATAATGGATTCTGATGTGTGTATCAATAAGAGGTTTTTTCGTTTCTTTCTAGGAGAGAGTCTGTCAATCTGATCCCATGTATTTTTGTGCAAGAAGATCTTTGTAGCTTGGCTTATTGGTTGTTTTACTTATATCTCGGCATGTGTTTATTGGTTGTTTTGTTCTAATCAACTACCATTCACTCTTATATGGGTATCTTTGTTTTCCTTGCATCTCAATTTAGATTTCTTTTCTTTTCTTTGTATTTGTTATTGGAAAATTTCCCTCTCTGATTGCCACCCAAAGATTGCACCTACCTTCACTACCCAAAGATTTGAATGTTTTTAGTTTATTCACTCATTCAATATTTGTACATATGCATCTAAAATTTATTCTAGGTATTTGAACAGGAGTTTGTTATGAAATTATGAAATTTAGTTGTTGAGCTCATCCCATTTGATTCTCAATTTTGATGTTATTCGTTACACTTTGGTGATTTATTTCTTTTTTTCAATGTAGGATTCTCTTGATATTGTTGTAATTGTGGCTAGATGTGCCTGCAATTTTGTCATTCAAAGAAATTTTAAAGACGATCCAAGCTTTACTAGATTTGTTGTATTTATTGTTCTATTTGTACCAAGGCATAGGGTAGTACTTGTTTCACATGAGTTCAGTCATGGTCGGGAACTATGATATGGGCTTGAGTTTTCCCTTTCAACTGGTCTGTGTGTCAACTGCTTTCTTCTTAACAACATTTTGGTGCATTTTTTCCCTTTATTTTCTTGTGTGGAATAATCTGGATGGTGCAAGTAGTTGTGGTTAAATTTTCTTGTATTTTTGGTATGATAGGTAATTGTGGGCATGATTTTTCCATGTTGATGACCTACCTTTTTTTAACCTATATGAGGTCTATATCCTTCTGAACCTTTTTTGGGGGCAATGTGTATGTCTCTGGATGAATAGTTCGGTGTCTTGTTGTATTAATTATTTTCTTTGTATGTTGGCAGGTGAGTATTTCTTCTTCTTTTTTGCGTTCAATCAATGACTAGGAATTCTATTATGGGTGTATATATGATTTTCTATTTATGGATGTTCATAGATGATAGTTTGGTGATTAATTAACATTTGTTTTCCTATTATGTGTGTAGTATAATCTTGATGATGTAAGTGGTTGTGATTGAATGTGCCTGCAATTTTCCATCCTCATAGGTTTTGAGAATGATGGAAGCTTTACCTGATCAGTTGGTGTGGGAAGTACTGCATCAGATTAAGAACACATCAGACTGAAACACTTTTTCGCTACTTTGCAAAATATTTGATCTTGAATTGAGAGGGACCAAAGGGAATATTTGAGGGTGGGGTGTGGTTTAAATCCACCAAATGAGGCATTATCTACACTTTGTATGCAGTTCCCTAACTTAGCCAAAGTGGAGATAATGCATTTTGGATGTTTGTCAAAGTTAGGCAAGCAGTTGGATGATGAAGGCCTTAAAATTCTTTCACAACATTACCCTGGCCTCAATGATCTAACTCTAAGTTTCTGCACGTTTATTATTGATACGGGTCTAGGGTATCTAGGTTCTTGTAAAATGAGGCATTATTTGCACTTTGTATGTGGTTCCCTAACTTAGCCAAAGTGGAGATAATGCATTTTGGATGTTTTTCAAAGTTAGGCAAGAAGTTGGATGATGAAGGCCTTAAAATTATTTCACAACATTACCCTGGCCTCAGTGATCTAACTCTAAGTTTCTGCACATTTATTATTGATGCAGGTCTAGGGTATCTAGGTTCTTGTAAAGGGCTTAAAGCATTGAGACTTAATTTCACTCTAGGGATAATTGGTTATGGAATATTGTCTTTGGTTGTAGGACGCAAAAACCTATCAACACTTCATTTGAATAGGTGCCTTAATATGAGTAGTGTAGAATGGCTTGAATATTTGGGTACGCTTGAAAGTTTGGAATATTTGGCAATTAATAACTGTCAGGCTATTGGAGAGGGTGATTTGGCTAAGCTAGGTTGTGGTTGGAGGAAGCTGAAAAGACTACAATTTGAGGTTGATACAAATTATAGGTACATGAAAGTGTATGGTCATCTAGCTATTGAGAGATGGCAAAGACAATGGGTAGCCTATGAGTCTTTGGAAAATTTGAGTCTTGTTAATTACCTCATTAGCCCTGGTAGAGGCCTTGCATGTGTGCTTGTAAAATGTCAAACTTTGCAAAAGCTTCATCTTGATTTGTGTGTTGGGGGTAAGGGACAATTATTTGATAATTCTTTCTCAATACTATACCAAGCTAGAATACTTGTCATTACAAGTTCCTTAAGATTTCTTAGTTCCCATCTTGATGAGCAATCCACTAAGATTGACAGATGATAGTTTGAAGGTCATTGCTTATAATTGCTCTAAGCTAGAATCTGTTTCAATAGCATTCTCAGATGGAAACTTCCCTTCCATGTCTTCCTTCACCCTCACTAGTACATCCTTTCAATGATTTAAGGATGTCCAATCTAGGTTTAAATGCTCGACCATGTATATTCATTCAATGATAGTGGTGTGGAGGCTCTCTATTCAACTCGCTTTTTGAATATCCTCAAACTTATACAATTCCATGAGATTACTAGTGAGAGTTGCATCTTGTCAAACATTTCCCTTGCTTTAGCATCATTCAACTTGCTAGATTTTTGGGTGTGATTGATATTGGGACTAGTATTCTCATTCTTTTGTAAGTGTAGATCTTCTTGTCCTTTTTTGTTTTCATTTTTCTCTTTAATAGTAAAATTTGTCATTCAAATAGGATTACAACAGTTATTGATCAAATTTATAACATGGATTCTAAGTCGGTAGCATAGAGTTTTTTTTTTTCCAAACACTTTGGTACATAGCTCAGATATGTGTTGGATTGTTGAGATAAGGTAAAGGCATGATTCAATCAAAAATGTTTTTCATGCATGCAAAATGTTACTATAGCTAGAAATTGATACATGGAGAGAAATTACAAGGTTTATTTTGTACAGTCTACTACAAAGCTAAGCCTTTGTTTTATTCCTCTGATGAATGAATTATATTAAGGTAAACTCTTAAATAGCTATTTTTTCCTAGACTAAAGATCTGAAAGATATATGAATATTGTTGATGGAAGCCTTGTTGAAATGTTAGTTTGTTTTATTCATAACACTTTATCTTGTATTTCAAGAACGAGATCTCATCAATCTATTATCTATTAGTCTAGTTAGGAAAATATCCCAAGGGAATAAATTGGTGGGACAGTTGTTGCTCAACATTCTGGTCTCTAGAATTGTTAATTATGCTAAGAGGCATTCTACTTTGGGAGACTGAGGTGTCTTTCTGTGAGGTGGATAAACATTTGTCACCTACGGAAGAGCCTTTTGTTGTGGCGGAGTAATGCAAAAAATATGAAAAAAAAGGCTTCTTACTGCCTATTAAAGACTATTCCTTATGAGTTGGACATGCCCATTGGATTAAAGTTCAAATTAATAGCCTATAATAATTTCAATCATTCTCTTCCCCTTTCCTATACACACAAGTAGATTAATAATATGACTACATTTCTAGAAATTTTAGGTTCTCCACCACCTAAACAATCTATATTTCTAGTAGAAAAGGTAAAAACAATTTTGATTAGTTCAATAATTGAAGAATGGTTATTGTATTTGAGTTTTGGGTTGCAATACACTTATAAGGATAAGATATTTGTGAAACCATGAGACATTTAAAATCAATATTTCTTTGAGTTTTGGGTACATAGGGAACAATCAACTTAGGTGATAGTTGTTTGGACAATAAAATAATAATATTTGAAGTTTAATGGGGCTTCAATAGCCTTATAATGATTATTTCACACCCATTTTTATAGACCATTATATGAATCATAACACTTCCACCCTTGCAGCAGCTAGTTTATGGCTTGTGGTTAAATTCAAATGTCCAAAATAACCTCAACACATCAATGAGCTCCTCAAGGTTGATCTCATTTAGGACATGTGCAGGATCATGGTATGCCAAAAAGTGACAATGGAGAAAAAATTACGTGTTTCATCAACTCAAAAACTCGAAAATGCCGAGTTGACTTTAGGTGGCTTGGGTGTCAGTACACACTACCGAAGCAAAGCCCAAACCTAGATTTCCAAATCAGATATCCGATCCAAATCAGATATGTGACACACATATATATTTCCATATCGGCCCGATTAAAACTCATTCTCATTTCACATTTGCTTAACCACGACGGGTGCATAGTGAAAAGTTCATTCCGCAAATCAGATATCCGATTTGGAGCAAATCCATCTTCAAAAGGTTAGATTCTTGATTTTTCTTTGCTCTAATCAAATTTTCAATTAGATTTGTGTAATTTTAGTTGATTTTTTTCAAAATAGGGTTTTTGATAGATTTTTTATGAAAAATTTGAGTTTAGTATGGATTTTGATGAAAATTGAATGTTTGTAATGGATTTTGATTTAAAAATAGTGTTTTTTATGTATTTGGATTAAAAATTAGAGAATTTTATAGATTTTTTGTTAAAAACTAGGGTTTTGTTGGATTTTTTTAAAAAACTAGTATTTTTATATATTTTCATTTATATTGTCTAATTTTTAATTAGATTAATTTGTTTTTAACTTTGTGTCGGGCATTATGACTCTTGCAGCCAGTAGAAAATGCACCAAATTCCAAGCGGCTCCACCACCTCCACCACCTCCACCACCTCCACAACCATCAATTCAGAATTAATTTCACAAAAATGCAACAATTAAGGGGCATTTTTGAAGTTTATACGAGAGTCCCTCGATTATCTGAGATGTCAAACACAATGAAAGAAATAATTAAAAACATAGAAACCCTCTCCTCGCAACATAATGCCTTTCATTCGTGGTGAGAAGACATGAGAGAATATTATGCATGTGGATTGTCCTATGATGATGTGAAAGATCTCGGAATAACCAAAGCCCAAATAGCCTCTTTATTTGTTAACCCCCGCACTAGTTTGCCGGTTAATGTTAATAAAACAAAACTTTCTATAAAATGGTGCACTCATAGAGACATTGTAGAAAACTTTTGGGATCATTAGTGTATGGTTTTTTTGAAACCACCAAACAAAAATTGTGATATACCATTTTACTTTATAAAAAAGTTATATGCTGAGTTTGTGTTAAGGTGTCATGTCGAATTACTTTGACATTAAACCC
>VDFB02000015.1:577355239-577379083 GCA_007258455.2 Sequoia sempervirens
AGGAGGAAAAGTGTATAAGTCATGTTTAGTTTTATCTAAATTCACTAAAGCCAATGAGAAAAAGGTGAAGGATATTGAAAAGCAACTGGCTACTATCTCTGATGCTTTTGATCCATTCACTGGTAATGTTGGTGAGCAAGAAGGTTAGGTAATATCTTTGCTTGACAAGATAAGGAGTTTAAAGCATGAAAATGAAAGGATTGTTGGGAGAGTATGTGAACTTAGGGGACTAATCAGTTCGAAGATTGAAATAATGGCAAATGTATTAAAAGAGGCCAAAGATGCTATGGCAGCTTGTGACCCAGTAAATATTGAAGCTGCAGAAACTCTGTCTTATCTACTTTGTGGTCATATAACCATTCTGGAGAGTTTCAAAAGAGTTTGGGACACAAATCTAAGTGTGTTGAGGAATGATTTTTGTAGATGTCTTCAAACTTATGTAAGTCACAAGTTATGTTTGTATAGTTTTGAAATTTTGTCTTTTGAATTTCCCAAATTTTTTCATTGATGTCAAAGAGGGAGAGAGTGCAGTGAAAAATGACTTGACATTCTAAGGGGGAGTAGTGTTTTGAAAAGAAGTGTTTTGAAATTTTGAACTTTGGTAGCGTACTTACTGGTTTCGACACTTAGTCATTTTTCACTAAGTGTTTCCATCAATGTCAAAGGGGGAGATTGTTAGCATATGGCTTCTAGTGTTGTCATTGATGGCAACTGAAGTCATTATTTTGGTCCGTAGATCATAATTTGGTCATACCAGCAGATAAAATAGAGAACAAAGTGTTACTGGCAGAAAGCAGGAAGAATAGGGTATCCAGGTAGTATGTCGATCCATATGCTTCACTGAATCATCATTTTGAGTTGTGGATCCCCTGGATAGTTTGTTAAGAATCTATGTTATTTTATTGTTAAGTTTTGTGGTGTTGCATTAATCAGCGTACGAGTTAGGAGATCTGACAGGATGTTTTTCTATTTATTTGCTCATTGGTGACCGACTTAATGAAAGTAGCGTGCCACAGATGTATAAGGAGTAATTAATTAATTTTTTTTATGTTCAAGCATTTTTTTTTGGGTCCAAGCTATGTTGTGGCTGACTTGTATGGGTGCGCATAAAAAATTGTTCATGATTTGAGCCGCCACATGGAGAATATTTTGTTTGAAGCCGACTTGTAAAGATAAGATCTATTGTTGCAAATATATATAAGTGATCAGTTATATCATTTTGGTGTGTTAGAGGTGTGTGAAAGGTGTGTTGAAGGGTGTTTTGATCATCAGAAGAGTGATTAGGCGATTATGCATAGTTTCACTTGTGCATCAAATATTTTGTGAAGCGAGCAGAGCAGAGCAAAGAAAAATTGCAGAATCAGTCAAAAGGATAGAAGATCACTACTGAGCTTAACCAGAACTAAAATCAGGCATTTGTAGATGCTATTCTCTCAGTTCATTTTCTTGGATCTAATCCAAATCATTGTAAGGCAGTGTGCCTCTATATTTTGAGTAGTGAGCTCTAGGCAGTGTGCCTAAATGCAAGTGCATTCCCATTTTGTAATCTTTCTTTTGGGTGTACTTAGATTATATTGTGGATTGGCCATCCATCGTGGTTTTTCCCCTAATAGGGTTTTCACGTAAAAATCCTGGTGTTATGGTGTTGTGATTGTTTTCTTTTTGTTCATGCATATTTCTTTTGTTGAATGCTTAAGTGAGTTAAAGATCAAAACAGTAAATTTAATTTTTGCACAACACTGATTCACCCCCCTCTCAGTGTTGCTTGTTTCCAACATTATTGTACCAAATTTTCATTCCATGTCATTTTTTTTGATGCACTAATTTTAAAAGGAAAATTGAAATTGAAAGATCCATCATTGGTAAAGGGAAAATCTAACTTTATTGAAAGGATACAAACCAAATGAAACTATAGAGACTAAGGATGTTAACGAATCAAGGAATCAAAGGATAAAAGTTGTTGCAAATATAGAGACTAAGGATAAAGGGATCAAATTTGGTGAAGTTTCCCAAGGCAACCAAATTTAACAGTAGTATACATGTTTTGATTAAGGGAGGAAAATAGGTTTTGAAGGAACCTGAAACCCTTTACATCAAAATGTTGTTGAGACTAAAGCATAAAAAAATTGTCACGTCTCAGAATTTGATGCTACCTGAATTTACTTTATGTGGAACTAATTTATGGATAATTGTGTGTGGTTGAATAATATTATTTTATTTTGAAAGATGAAGTAAATGATTATTTTATTTTGGAAAATATGAAATGTAATGAATATTATTTTATTTCAAAGTGATGCAATATAGAAAATGTTATTTTGGATTGATAAATTATAGTGCTTTGATTTTTGGACACTAACCTATTAATGAGTATCTGAATTTTAATGAGTGGCAGGTTGATGAAGACAATGGTGTGGTTAAGGTAGAGGAGGTTAGCTACCTGGCAGGGTTAAGATGGAGTGGTCTCTCTTGCACACACAAACACTTAGAAAGCATATAGTTGCATTAGAATTGCATTAATTAATCGTATTATATTGCTTCTTATTTTATAGCTAGTTATTTAATTAATTGGTTGAAAAAAAATTAAGTGCTCATAAATTAGAAGAAATAGTTTTATTTGAAGAATAAAAATATTATTATTTAGTGTTTTATAGATAATTGTGATGCAAGCTAATAAATCATGTTTGCTATTAAATATTAGTTTTATTGGATAAAATCAAATAATTCATGGAAAAGAAAGAAATATTTTGAAAACAAAACAATGAAAAAGAAAACAATAGAAAATTAGAAAAATAGAAAAAAATAACTTAAATTTAGAAAATAAAACACAAAAAACAAAGCAAAATAAAAATGAAAAAAAAAGGAAGAAAATAACAAAAGAGAATAAACCCTCATTCTCACACACAAGAATTATTTTACACAATTTTAAATCCGAAAAATAAGAACAAAGAAGAGAAGATGGGGATTTAGCAAGGAAGCAAAAGAGGGAAAGGAGATCGAGGAAAAGATAAAGAGCCAAACCAGTTTCAAGAGTTGTGGAAGATGAAATCACCTGGTTCCATTTCTATTTAATCTGCTTTGATGTAGTTGGAGGATTGGGATATTCTATCTGCATGATATTTATTGTAAATTGATTTTCCATTATTTTACTTATGTTATACGGAGGAATTTAACGACATTATCTATATTTTTGTAAACTGGTTACTATTGTGTGTATTCAATATTATACTGTTGTTATTCTAAATAAGTATAAATTGTTTTTTCTTGTTAAAATTGTAATACTATATATATTCATCTTATATATATACAGAAACTGCATGTATATATATATATATTGATATTGAAAATTATACATATATATAAATTACCTGTTATACATATCACCTGGAATTCCATTCGCATGGAAGTTTCTAAACTCAGCCTTCAGCATACACGCCTATCTTATAATCATGGCATCCTGTGAGACCATTCTCCTTAAGGTATTTATCCAAGTGGCTCTCGTGCTTTTTCTTCTATCTTCTCTATTAAAATTATGAACAATAAGGTAGGGTAAGCATGTTATCTATCGAAATTCCCTGTATGCCTAGTGAATGTATGTTTTCATATTCCCAAGCTTTCATTTAGCACAAGCAGAGAGGATTGTTCTATGAGTCATGGGTTTAAACTTCCTACTCATGATTGCATGCAAGTTATTACAACTTTCAAATAAATATTCCTACATAACATGCTAAATATCATGAAAACATCTAATGTGCAGACTCTACCTATGAGTTATTTTTCTCTTGAGATTCTCCATTGCCTTCCGTCAAAATTGTTTTGCATGCCATCTGCCTGTTCATGTTTCTAATTTTTGTGTTTTTCAGCCTTTATAAGGCATTTCTTTTATCCATTTCTTTTTAGCGCCATGCCTTCTCCTTACCTTCAACTCTTTATGAACTACTCTTCTCATTAGCTACTGGGATAGGTTGTGCCTCAATGTAACACATGCAATATATCTATATTTTAGTTTTGGTTTGGGTAAAGATTTAAACTAGCCTACTATTAAAATTCATTGTTATTCAATGTGTACCTTTCAACACAGTCTTCATGTATTATATAATATATATATTTGATATATATATATATATATATCAATACTTCAGAATATTTGTTGTATATCAGACTTCCTTGGATAGCCACGATTATGTGTAAACTGTAATTGTTTAGATGAAATTTTCACTATAATTATGGAATAAAATATATAAATCTTCTTACTACTATAATTGCAATATCTGAGTTACTGTTATCAACATAAGATGATTCTTTGTATGATTGTAACACTATATAAGTTTCTGTTATATATATATATATATATTTTCAATTTTCACTTGGAATGTAACTATAGGATACACCAACACCTAAAATGAATAAACTAGGAATGTAAGTAATCTAAGTGATTAAGTAAACTATTGGTTGTTAGAATAAAATATTAACCACTGACTAGAAAGAATGATTTTCTTCTAACGAACTTTGGAGTAAAAATGTATTTCTAAAAGAACTTATTGATTAGTGAATGCTTGAAACTAAAACAACTTATGAGATGTTATATTTATTCTTTCTATGGTATTACTTCCAGGACAGGATACTGAATGTGGGCTCCCAAAGACGGTAATTTAATTTTTATAAATTACCACTTGTTTATTACTTGGCTGAGCTACTGTACCAATGAAATAGATGGTTTTTGAAAAGCCTAGATTTTATGTTATATATGTCTTTGCCACATCCTGAATGCAAGAATTATGTTATTCTGGTTTAGGAATGCATATAAGCATTAAACACACATTGAGAGATTCCCTCTTGCTTTTACCATTATAGGTTGCTAGGCTCCTCGTGTAGGGTCGATGCTTTCTTCGTGTTAGGAAGAAGCCTAGGGAAGCCCAGTACTTCATGGTTGGGTGGAAAAGCGCCTTAACCTCACTCTTGGACTTGGCTTTTAGAAGACCATTAGAGTCATGGCGATTGAGGATAGATATTCTTATGCTATATGATATACTTCATTGTAATATTCTTGTATGGCTTGCTTAGCCAATTTGTAAAACATATAATTATCTTCATGGATGTAATTATTGTATTGATGCAAAATCTCTTACTTGTAACATTGAAACAGATGTAATGTAGCACCCCTTTTGGTGTATGTAAATGAAATGTAACATTCTTTAGTGTATGAAATTTGTACTTCATTATTGGAAACTTGCTATTGTGCAATTAGAGATATTCACGTCGCTTGTGGAGGTTGTCGAGAAATTGCTCTGTAATCTCGAAGTTGGTATAATGTTAAATTAGTCCTTAGATGTACACTGGTGACTGCATGGTTTTGTAGTATGGCTCAGAATTGTGGCTGGAAGGTGTTGCAGAAAATCACCTGGGGATGAAGCAACATTCAAAGGATGAGGATTCCCATCCTACAAATTTAATTGAAATAACATCTGAATTCTGGCTGCAGCTTCTCCATTGAAATAGACAAAATCTCTCTTTAAATCTTTCCTTCCCCTATTTGGATTTTCGGCACATATACTTTTGAATTCTTGCGTTGGGGCTTTAACAGCATAAACTCAATATTACAGGATTTTAAAATTAATATATAAAACCATTTGTGTGTGCTTGCGTGTAACGATAAATAAAATATAATGCTAAATATGTATTAAAGAAATGAAGTGGGTGTGGTGAACAACTCGGCGACAAGACCTGTATCACGGTAGCAAAGATGCGGCAAAGTTGGGCGGTGTAATGTTCTAACAACATAATGCACTTCACCAATTCACTTGATACATGTCATCCTTGTGTTTTTTACTTACACCAAGCATTAACAGTCTTTCTCAAGTAGAAATTACTTCACACTTTAACAAATATAGCCATACTGATTGAAATTAACTCAATAACATATATGCAGGATTACTAATCTTTAATTAAATCACAAACATATGAAATCACTGAGAAAATATAAATGATACCTCACAATAACATAAAATAAATCAAACGCATTGTTGTTAGAGTAGGGGGCCTTTCTCTAGCCCAGTTTGAATGGAGAAAAATGTTTATATAACACAAATTTAAAACTTCAATAGTCTTATATTAATTTCGCTTCAAAATGAAAACTAAGATTGTTTCCATGAAAGAGCATACATATAAGTCTTGATCTGAGAAAAAAATGTTAAAATAGACATGTCCATCGATTACAAGTGTATAACCAAATTACATGATGGAATTTTTAGAAAATGGTAGCAGCTCGACCTACTATTTTCCAAAAATCCCAAAAACTAACTAAACAACCTAGACCATTAAGCAAAAACTAGAAAGAAAATAACTAAAAGGACCACGAGATCCTCCAGGCAGTCTCCATTACGTGTTCCTTCAACCTCCAAAAATCCTTGTTCATAATATCTGCCGAAATTAGTACTCAAGATTGGTTGATTACCAAATGTTTTGCATCCCTCTATTCATATCAATTAACTTTAATCTTTTACAAATATCATGGCAACTTAAGGGGAAAAGGGAAAAAAGGTAAGCTTAATATGGACACAAAACTAGGTGAATTCTAACTAAAATGGATGACAAAATGTAACTCATCATTCCCCCTACTTGAATACTTTGCATGTCCTCATGCAAAAACTTACAAATCAAGCTGAATTATCTGTCAATTTTTGCACTGTTGCCATTATCTCCTTGCCCCATTACTCCTTCAACTACTAGATCACCTATTGGTACTCAATCTTAGAGATATAATCAGTTGAAATCCTTTGTTCCATTGCATACCTTACCCCATCAATTTTACCCTGGTGATACTCTATAGTCATACATTCCTCTACAATCTTGTCTTCCCATGAGGCCTTTAGATTATCAATCACTTCTTAGTGTTCTTCCAAAGTTATATACATGTCCATAGTTGGGTTATGTCCCTGAATCAATTGCTTCAACTAATACCTTAATTTTGTTATCTCGTTAGCCTATTGTTGGTTCTTTTCATAGACTCACTGCAACTATGGTTTAAGGAGTTTCATTTGGGCTTCCAACCAACTGAGTTTTTCTTGTAAGGCCTTGATTTCTTCTACAAAAAATTCCTATGTCTGGGAGATTTCATTGGAATTATCCTATGTTTCTCCCTTAGGAATGCCATGACAAGGATAAGTGTTTATTTCAATTTCTGGAGTTGGAACCTGATCATCAAAACCATAATCATGGGGAGAAACACTAGTATCTTGGGTCACCAAATTTCGTTTCACCTATGGAGAATTACTTTCCAATTCCTGTAAAGGCATCTCAGTGGAAATGTTATCATGTTTACTCATGTCACCCACTTCATGTTGATTATGAGGACCAATAGATATCTCTTCTTCTTGATTATCTAACTCTTCTCACTTTTTAGAGGTCCTTGTTTTATTTCTATTTTCTCATCTTTGTTCACGACTCTACCTATCTTTTCCCTTCAAAAGATTAGTAGTTGTGATCTCAACCTTTGGGTTTTGATTTAGGGTGTAAGCAACATAAGCTAATTGTTACAAACCAGAAGTAGCTTCTTCATACTTCCTCTTAAATCTAGTGTTATAAGGGGTTATCATAGAAGGAGTGCTAACACCAATAATGTCTTTGACCTTCCTAGTATGAACCCCCAATTCAACCTTTGTATCATAACTACACTGTATCGAATTTTCTGGCTATGAACCCTGAAATTTATCACTAGGGTTTTCACTTCCACAGGTTTTTGTATCTTGATCTAACTGCCCTAGTTTTTCATCAAATTCATCACCCTAGTCTTCAGAGATTTCACTACTAGCCTTGGTTTCATGGGTTACAAGCTTATTTGTTGGGGCTGAAGACTTAGAGGGAGTGTCTTCTTTTGAGAATATGTCCCAACTAACAAAAGGAACTATTTGAGCTAAACCCGTTATGACAAGAAATTTTATCAAACCATGGTGTGCTACAAAATTATGGTGTCCTTTTTGCACATCTAGTCTCATTCTATTGATTGATTTGAAAATATAATGTGGGAGGTTAACCAGATCATTGTGGCATAAATGAGATAGGAATATGAAATGGTGGGAAAAGACGTAAGCATACCTTACTTCTCCCATGATATACTGAGTTACAATATTAGCTATGACAACCCAATACATAAGAAGTGAAGACCATAGAGTGTCTTGTTTAGGAGTTGTCTGTAACTTTTCAACTTGTCTCAAGAACCGTTGGGATTGTAATTGAAGCTCGGTGGCCCTATTTACTACTGGTCGAAAATATGCCTCTCCCATTTTAGGTAACCCTATTACCTTGGCTATAACCTATGGGGTAACTAGCAAGGAAAGTCCCCTCACTTTTGTGGAATTGTTGGTAATACTATAGGCCATGGAGAATTCAAATGCAACTATATCATTATACCCACATAGCCATTGAAAGAAATCATGCCATCCTGCATTTTCAAAAACTTGATACACTATCGGGCCAGCTTTCACATGCTTCATATTTGTTGGTTCGTGGTGCTTATGGATACCACCACCCATGGTGATGAAGATCAATAGGAGGTGAAATGAAAATCTTAGCAATAGTGAAATGGAGTTTGTTCGCTGAGAGATCAAGGTTGATTCACACAATATGGGCTTAGAAGAAAAAAAAAGGAATTTATCATAACAAGGTAAATTATTTATGACAGGAGAGTAATTATGACTTGGCACGCACACTCCCTCCCAGTTGAGTGTACAACACTGTCCTTGGGGTTGCCATAATAAATGCAAAAAGATAAAAGAAAGTCAATACAAAAATAAAGGCATACAATGCCTCTGGTAATATTACCATCGAGAGGACGTTAGTGGCATCAAAAACTGGAAATATGTGGCGTAGTCAATTGGAGGTTTGAGGCATTTGAATCAATGAACAACAACTAAAGAAATCTGTGGAGGCATGTTGAGCTAGCAGTACCGATAGAGAAGAAGCGAAATCAATATAACACATTTGTGCTGAAGTGGATCAAAGGAAATCAAGTCCAATGTGAAATGAAATAAGTGAAATGAAAGAACAAAGGAAATTCTAAGGAAAGAATAGTGCGGAAACGCCTTCCAAATGAAAAATTCTTAGGAAAGAAGTGTAGAATATTTCATTTAATTTGAGTTACAGTCATTAAGATGCACAAAAATAGAATAGACAATTTAGCACACATAGAATTGAACAACTTTACGTGGAAAAACCCTTATGGGAGAAAAACCCACACACCAAGTAAAGTCACTTTGTATTACAACAAATAATGTTTACATATAGAGTTATAGACTCCACTCCTAGGTGTTAATTCACCGCAACATTACAATTCCCTGATCAACCTCATATATAGATTCCAAATACAGTTTGGTTCTCTCACACTATTACATGCTCATAAGCATACAAGGTAGAACATTACATAATCAATCAAACCCACACTCATTGTAGAGTGTTATAATATATAATTGTCATCCTGCCATGGTCACTTTAGTTTCAAGAAACCAACTGTTCCAACTATACACAAACCATCACAAATTGCATCGGCTTCAATGTCTGTTTAGTTGCCAATATAGTCGTCAACCAACCACCAAAATTCAGTAAACAACCATCACTTTCCATGTTAGCACCAATTGGGCATTCTCCATGAGTTACCGAGTTGACAAATGTACACTGCTCAATCAATTCTGCACACCCCACAAGAGTTTGTTGGAACCCACCACAAGGGATGTGAAATTAGCATGCACCATTAGATTCTTTTAATCACATCCATTGATTGAATACATTTTGTGTTGGAAATTTACCACTTGTACAATGGTTCCCATTATGCGACAGCATTAACTCATCAACCATTTGTCTATGCACTTTACTCCATGACCGCTGGGAGGTTCCTACAAAGTGCGGGGTTGCGGTGTTACATTGATTAACCTCATTGCAACCATTGATAAACTTATACCATCACATCACTGTATCAAGGAGACAACCTTTAGAGTCCCATCAATGAAGTAACATCCCTCTGAATTAAGCCTATGAACTCATCGAAGAGACTCAACTAAGTGTCTCACCGATGTCACCAAGTCCCACCAATGAAGGGTGATCACTCCATTGAGGAGATAGAATTTAAAGTCCCACTAAAGTAGCCATGTCCCATCGATGAAGTTGGACTATCATAGATTTCATGAACTTCACAACCCATGACTCGTAGTTTCAAAGTTTCAACTTTCCATGATCTAATGATTGGTTTGTCGAGAGGTTATGAATTTATAGAACCTCATGACATGAATTCTAAAGTTAAATTTTCAATGATCTCACGACATACAAGCCAATAAAAGGAAAAACATGCTAATTTCAAAAGTTCCAAGCCAACAAGTTGAGGCACATTTTCCAACATTCTCCCACTTGACAAAGACTTACTAGCTTCTTCCAAACTCAAAGTTATTTAAATTCATATGCCCTTAAGGCCCATTGAATTGGCACACCAACTATACTTTTCTATGCTCACAAGCTTTATCAATGTATCAATTACATTCTATAGAGTATCCAATTTTTCAAGATTAACCTTTCCATCCTCCATATCACGAATGAAATGATACTGAACATCAATATACTTCGCCTTGGCATGGAAAATGGGATTTTCATCAACAAATAACACTACATTTGTCCTGACAAATTGTAATCTGCCTACATTAAGCCCAACATCCAAAACAAAATGTCTAGTCAAATGGCTTCTTCACAAGCATGTGTTGCTGCCATATACTCTGCCCCAATAGTAGATAAACTGACTACAACCTACCGCTTGCTCATCCAACTAACTCCACCACCGGATAACATGAAGATGTATCCATTGGTGGACCTTATTCTATCAATGTCTCCTGCCCAATTAGAATCCATATACCCATGAATGCTAAGAGATATTTGTGATCCAACCGAGTTTCCATGATAACACAAAGCACACTTTGAAGTACCCTTCAAATGTTTGAAACTCTCTTTGCAAGCATTATTAATGGCCTTCCTGGATTAGCCATAAACCAACTAAGTACTCCCACTACTTGGGCAATGTCTGGCCTGGTACAAACCATTGTGTACATTGAACTACCATTGAACTTCCAACTGCACATGCATAAGGCACCCTGGTCATGTCCTCCATCTCAGTAGGAGACCTTGGAAAATCTTCAGCAGATAGCTTTTTTCCCTACAACACTGGAACAACTAACTTCTTGCAATATTTCATAGTAAATCTCTCAAGGATAGAATTAATATACTTGCTCTGGCTAAGCCAAAGATTTCTACTTCCCCTATCCATTTTTATTTCCACACCTAGAATATACCTTGATGTACCTAAATCTTTCATTTCAAACCATGTTGACAATTGAGATTTTAAAATAGAAATCATAACCTTACTATTCCCAAAGAATAACATATCATCCACATATAGGGAAATAATAAGTAAATGATCATTTTTAGTTTTGTAATACCACAATGGTCTAACTTTGATCTCAAAAATCCCAATGACAACACAAAAGTTGCAAAATTTTGGTACCACATTCTAAGTGATTGATTTAAACCATATAGAGATTTCATTATCTTGCAAACCAAAATTTCTTTGACATGGCAGAGTGTTGAGTTGGGCATAGGCTGCTTCTTCCGGATCTCACGGAAGCCGTGTACATCCCATCATCAACCTCCCAAGTGTATTCTCTGCCAGAGGCGACCGAAATGTTGAGTAGATGTTGAAGAAGCTTAGCTGAGAGAATGTTTCTCCATAATCAATTCCCTCCACACGGGAATAGCTTCCCGACCAACCTAGATTTATACTTCTCCACACTGCCATCCAGACCAATTTTCTTCTTAAATATCCATTTACAACCAATAGGCTTTTGACCTTCAGGAAAAGGTACCAAATCCCAGGTTTCATTGTTTTTCAATGATGCCATTTCCTCATTCATGGATTCCAACTAGGAATTTGAATCAGACATTTTAATTTCCTCTTTTACAGTTCTAGGCTCATCAGTGCTAGTAATCAAAGCATAGGCACAATTCAAATCCAACAAGGAAAATCCATACCTATCAGGTTTTCGCTTTTCATGTGTAGACCTCCTCACAAGATGAGGTTGAGGTTGTTCTTCTTCTTCCTATTCAGAACTCCCAGAGCTGCTAGAGCTCTCCTCAGTTTTAGGTACACTTTGAATTTGTAGTTCCTCTTTATTTGGAGTTCGAGGAATTTCAACTACTTCATTCTTCTTTTCCTTTTCTTTTGTCTCTGACTATAGATCAACTGTAGAAGGTTTCAGCTCTTGAAAGATTACACTTTTGTTGTACACAACCTTCTTAGTAAAAAGATTCCAAATCATGCTGCACAGTAATAGGCCTTGATGAAGATGCATTTTATAGCTTTTTTTCCAACTTGGTCGCGCCACCATGGCATGGCTTGTAATAACATAACCAAAAACATCGAATATCGGCACGAAGAGACTGCTTACGGACCAAACTGCGGAGGTGTTTTGTCGACAAGAGCCAACCTGGGTGAACAATTAAGCAGTAGCTGTCGTAGCCACAACCCAACCAGCTGAGAAACTTCTCCGGACCAAAACTCCGCATGGTCTTTTGCAATAGCTTTAAATATGTGGAACCAAACTCACTGCCATTATCCATCCTCAAACATTTAATTTTTCTTCCAGTCTGATTTTCTACCAAGTTTTTAAACTCTTTAAACCGACTGAACACTTTTAATTTACTTTTAAGAAAATAAACAAATGCCCTTCTTGAATAATAATCAATAAAAGAAACATAATATTTATATTTTGATAAGGAAGGAACATTTACTGGACCAAATACATCAGAGTAAACATAATCTAGTATGCCAAAAGATCTATGAGGACTAGAGTAAAATGAAACACTGTGTTGCTTTCCATAAATACAATGTTTGCAAAAGTTGAACTCAAGGTTACAATTATCGATCCCCTTCCTACTGTTTTATTTATTGTTTTAAGCCTTTTTCTTCTATGTGACCGAGTCTATGATGCCACAACATGGTTTTCTCTACTGGGAGCTTCACCTCCAATGAGTTTGCACGTAAAGGAACTTTGTTCTCCTTCTCTTTATGAGTAGCCTTGCTTGAATTTGCAAAGAAATTGTTGCATTGAACAACATGTGCATCCATCTTGTACAAAGTTCCAATATGTGCACCCCTGGCCAACACCATCGAGCCTCTAGTCATATTACATCCACCACTTGAGAATGAAACTTGCATGCCAACATCATTCAACTTGCTAATAGAAAGAAAATTATGAGCTAGACTTGGTATGTGCATTATGCCATCAATTCCTTTTATTCTTCCATTAGAAAATTGAATTCTGACTCTTCCACGACCAATAATTTCAAGAGATGAATCACTTGCAAGATACACCTTTCCACTAGCATACTTTTCATACTTTGTGAACCAATCTCTGTGAGATGTCATGTGAAAAGATGCTCCTGAGTCAATAAGCTAGACATCTTTTGATTCCTGAGTCACCAAGGTTGCAATGAAGAATCTAAGTCACTCTTAAGAAGAATCCTTATCTGAAGAGTTATTCTTCTTCTTTTTTTTTCTCCTCTTTACAATCCTTCTAGATATGACCAGTTTTCTCACAATTCCAACATTCCACCTTGGACTTCTTGCCAGGAGACTTTGATCTCCCTTTAGATTTTTATTTTTATTTTTTGTCTTTCTTCTTTCCTCTCTCATTTGATCTACCCCAAACAGCAAGGGCCTCCTTGGCCATATCTTCTAACAATAGTGAAGAAACAACATATTCTATCTTGAAAGTGGTTTTTTTACTTGCAATAGCCATCACCAGATGATCCCATGTGTTAGGTAAGGAACATAACAAAAGAATACAATGATCCTCCTCCTCAATCTTCACACCCATAGAGGCCAACTAAGAAATAATCATATTAAATGCATTCAGATGGTCTACTACAGATACTCCTTCTTCCATATTCAAGGAGTATAACTTCTTCCTCATGAATAACTTATTCACTAGAGACTTGCCTTGATAAATATCACCAAGTTTCTTCCATAAAGAACATGTAGTCTTCTCCTCATGGATGTTCAGGAGAACAAAATCAGCCAAACAAAGTCCTATCATCCCTTTGGCTTTTCTATCTGCGAGGTCCCAATCTTCTTGCTTCATACCTGCTGGTTTTGTTCCAACAATAGCAATCCAAATATCTTTATCCACAAACAAGTCTTCCATTTTGAGTTTCCACAACTCAAAATTGCTACCATTAAACTTTTCAATTTCTATTCTACCTAATGTACTTTCCATCTCAATCTGTAATCAAGATAATCAATTTTCTTTGGAAGATTCCCATTGAATAGAATTAGCACAAAAAACTAGCCCTATCCACAAGGATAACACAATTGGCCAGGCTCTAATACCACTTGTAAGGAAATCACAATGTGGAAATTCCTTCCAAATGAAAAATTCTCAATAAAGAAGTGCAAAATATTTCATTTAATTTGAGTTACAATCATTAAGATGCACAACAAAAAAATAGACAATTTAACACACACTGAATTGAACACCAGATTTATGTGGGAAGAACCTAATGAGAGAAAAAACCACACACCAAGAAAAGTCACTTTGTATTATAGCACATAATTTTTACATACAGAGTTACAGACTCCACTCCCAGGTGTTAATTCACAGTAGCAATACAATTCCCTGATCAACCTCATATATAGATTCCGAATACAATGTTTTTCTCTTACACTGTTACAATGCTCGTAAGCATGCAATGTAGAAAATTACTTAATAGATCAAACCCACACTCATTGTAGAGTGTTACAATATGTAATTGTCATCCAACCATGGTCACTTCAGTTCTAGGAAACCAACCATTCTAATTGTACACAAACTATCACAAATTGCATCGACTTCGATGTTCATTTAGTTACAAGACAACTATCAACCAAACACCAAAAGTTAGCAAACAACCATCACTTTCCATCTCAACACCAATCAAGCATTCTCCATGAGTTATCGAGTTGATAGATGTACACTACTCAGTCAATTCCACACACCCCACAAGAGTTTGTTAGAAGCCACCACAAGGGGCACAAAATTAGTGTGTACTGTTGGACTCTTTTAATCGTATCTATTGATTGAATACATTTTTGTGTTGGGGAAATTTCATAACACAATGGTTCCCACTACCGACATGACAACTCATCACTGACAAGCCAATGCCTGCACACCCTACAGGACTCAATTGGGACCCACCATAAGAGGCATAGGGTTAGTGGATGTTGTTAGATTAACCTCATCGTAACCATTTTTCAACTTATATCATCACATCATCATATCGAGGAGACAACCTTTTGAGTCTTGCTGATGAAGTAACATCCCTATGAAGTGAGACTATCAGCTCATTGAAGAGATCCGACTAAGTGTCCCACCGATGTCCCCAAGTCCCACTAATGAAGGGTGATCAGTCCATTGAGGAGACAAACTTTAAAGTCTCGCTGAAGTAGCCACATCCCACTGATGAAGTCGGACTATCGAAGATTCAATGAACTTCACAACCTGCAACTTGTAGTTTCAAAGTTTCAACTTTTTGCAATCTAATGATCAGTCTATCAGAAGGTTATGAATTTCTAGAACCCTGTGACATGAATTCCAAAGTTTGGATTTTTAGCAATCCCGTGACATACAAGCCAATAAAAGGAAAAACATACCAAGTTCAAAAGTTCCAAGCTAGTGAGTGGAGCAATTAAATAGATGGAAAAGAAAGGAAAGGGGTGAGCAGATGGGGTGGAATAATGGACTAGGGACAGGGAATGAAGGAAGGAAGGAATGGAATGAAAATGGAATGGTGGAATGGAATGGAATGGAAAATAATGGAGAAAATTTCCACGTGGTAGAAAAGACACAAGAAAATGGGAAAAGTGAAATGGATGCGAAGAATGGAAAAAGGGGTGAAGAAAATGAATGAAAAGGTAGTGGAAAGAGAATGAGCGGGTAGGTGGTTGTATGGAGGAGGACAAGTGGCAATGACAGGAGGCCAAGGATACAACATCCTATCATGTGATAGGATTCCAACTAGAGAATGCTACCTTCTTCCATGGTCCAACAAGACACATTTTATTCTATTTTTTTTTCTATTATTATTTTACTATTTTTTTATGATGATAGACTATTGTGATCCCATTTTTTAGCCGATCATTGCCTAGAGGTGCCAAAGAACTGGTTTTCACCTCTAGGTTTATTACAATTTTTTTCTCTTTTTCTTTTTGTTTTTTTTCTTCTTTTTTTCCCTTTTTTTTCTTTTTTCTTGTTTTTTCTATTTTTCAACATACATATACCTTTATTCAGAAGTCATGAGAGGAACAAGGGTCAGTTCGTCCATCACTATACAAGAAAATGTTTCATTCGAAAGGGATCTTTTGTAAAGATTCAAACAATGCCCATTAACAAGAAGAGTCATGCATTTAAATTCCACATTGCATAGTCTAACAACACCATTTTTGTACATAGTATGGATTTCATAAGGACTGAGCCAATGGGTATGGAACTTCCATTTGAAGCCTTAGAACCAAGAGTCATAAAGTAATGACCAATCCCCAGGTTGGAATGTCTATGATCGAATAAAATGGTCATGCCACTGGGCTCTTTGCTTCTACACCATTTCTGCATGAAAAAGGGCTTCCTGATGCATTTCATCTAAAGAATGGAGTTGAGAAAGTCTCTCTTTTTGTGTGTCACTGATACTCATCCCAAGCTGAAGAGTAGTGCAAAGATTCTTCACTTTGAATCCAATTGGCAATACAACCTTCTTTCCATAGACGAGCTCATACATTGTCAGTCCAATGGTCATCTTCCAAGTTGTACGATAGGCCCAAACTACTTCGAGAAGTCTTTTTGCTCAGTCTTTCTTGTGCAATGCTACTATCTTTGTAAGAATATTCTCCAATTATTGGTTGGTTACTTCCACTTTCCCATTAGCCTGCAAATGATATGGAGAGGACTTTTGATGCTTCATTTCATATTCTCATACCAATGTAACAATCAAGTCATAGGTGAACTATGCTCCCTAGTCCATGAAAATTTCTCGAGGCACATCATACCTAGTAAAAATATCTGAATACAAGAAGTTAGCAACCTTAGTATCCCTATCATGCTTTAAGGTTACTACCTCTACCCATTTAGTGACATAATCTATACAAACCAAAATGTATTCTTTATTCTGAGAAGGAGGATTAATGGGTCTTATGAAATCTAACCCCCATTTTTCAAATGGTTCTATGGATAATTGGGGGTGTAAAGGAATTTCATCAAAGCAGGTAGGCCAAACCATATGTTGAAATTTATCACAATATTGAACATAACGTTATAGTCCTTATGGAGTGTGGGCCAATAGTAGCTAGCAGTTAAGACCTTATGGGAAGTCCTATGAGAAAAAAAAAATCCTCTGCAAGGTTCTATGTGGCATGTGCGAAGTATGTTGAAGACATCATTTTCGGACACACATCGATGCATCATGTTGTCAAGTCCATGTTGGAAGAGCATTCCATTAATCCACGTGTAATCACCACTAAGTCCAACCAACTTTTGGTGTTCCCTCAGAGAGAAATGAGGTGTGAACCTACAAGTAACCAAGTAATTTTCCATGTTAGCGTACCATAGAATTTTTGTTGATATAGCAAAAAGATGCTCATCTGGAAAGGCTTCATCAGCTAGAATTGGTTCATCTTCACGTTGCAGCCTAGAGAGAAAATCAGTCACTACATTCTCTTGCCCTGGTTTATCAAGGATAGTAATGTTGATTTTTTTCAAGAGAAGCAACCACTGAATCACTTGTCCTATAACAATGGGTTTGTTCATCAAAAATCTAATAGCAGATTGATCTATATGCACAAATTTTTTATATCCAAAGATATAGTGGCAAAATTTATTTATTGCATAAACTACAACCAAGAATTCCTTTTTAGTGACAATATAGTTTACCTCAACACCAATACAATTCTTACTGATATAGTAGATACAGTAAAAGAGAGTGTCTTCCCTTTTTTCAAGGATGACCCCATAGAATTATCTAATGCATCGGTATGTATATGGAATGATAGTTCCCAATTAGGTCCTTGTAGCACAGGTGTAGTTATAAGTTTACCTTCGATTTCCTTGAAGGCTTGCAAGCATTTAGGTGTCCATGAGAAATCTACATCTTTCCCTAGCAACACAAAGAGGTGTGAGGCAATTTTGCTAAAATTTTGAATAAACCACCTGTAATAACTAGCATGTCCTAGGAAACTACGTACATCCTTTAGAGAGGTGGGCACAAGCAATTCTTGAATTATTTTTACCTTTTTAGGATCCATTTCAATTCCTTTTTGAGAAATATAGTGACCCAAAACAATACCTTTAGTCATTAAGATATGACAATTTTTATGACTTAAAGAAAGATAAGTATCAATACAACGTTTAAGCACTGTATACGTCTAAAAATGGTCACGATTGATTAAGCTTGTTAATTAATTAAATATGATTTATTTAATTAATTCCCCTAAAGTCATCTACATATAAATAAATTTAATTATTTATTTATATCATTCATTTTCTAAATTCTTCTAGCTTAATTAAATAAATAATTTTATTTAATTATTGACATTTCCACCTTCCACTTAATTAAATTAAATAAATTTTTATAATTTATTTATATTTGATTATCATATTATTCTAAAGTTTAAATATTTCAAATATCTAAATAATGGAATATCTTCTTCATCCCACTTTCCACCTTCCGCTTAATTAAATTAAATACATTTTCATAATTTATTTATATTTGATTATCATATTGTTCTAAAGTTTGAATATTTCGAATATTCAAATAATGGAATATTCTCTTCATTCTCAAATTAAAATATTAAATATTTAATTTAATATTTTCCACCTCACCCTAATTTCATTTCTAAAACATAATTAAATATGATTTATTTAATTATGATAGTTGCCATATCCGTCTTCACTTCCAAATTAAAAAAATATATTTTATTTAATTCTAACTTATTCTAAACTCACCCTTCCAAATTCTAACTCATCCTTCAAAATGGAAATTTCCCTTCGGATCTCAATGACGGAATTTGAAGGAAAAGGGAAACCTTCCATCCTCTTCTCCACTTTCGAAAATCTGCCACCGTCCATCCGAACAAGCTTAATCTGGGCCGTTAATCGAATCAGCCAATCGAATCCGTTCGAAAACTCTATAAAAGCCGGTGCAAATCCAAGCTTTGGTTACTTACTCACTTACACACGCATACACCTTCGCTTACCATATGCATACACGCAATCCGCTTATGCATTCACATCATTTTTAGCATCACAGCCATACTTTCATCTTAGCATAGCTTTGCATTTAGCATAATATGCATTTTTATTTAGAATCTCATTCTTTAGCTGTCATTTTGTTGAGCATTGGTCTACTGATCTGAGAGCCATTCGAAACAACAAAACGCTGAAGTTAGAGGAAGATAAGATGATTTCGGGGAAGCTGCAGTAACGGTTTGCATTATTCTGTTTCTTTTTTAGCTTTCTTGATTTAATGTTTTATTAATATGTGTTTGAATTCATTTATACATTGATACATTTTTCACTCACACATAAAATGGCGCCCACCGTGGGGCTTGAACCCATGAATTTAACATTATTTGCAAGTTTTTTTTGACATTTTTCGCATTTTGGAATCAGCTTTCGGGAAAAATTTGGCGTTTAGGCACATTCGAAATTTTCTGCGGCTCATACGGTATTTTAACTTTTTGTTTTGCAGGATTTTGGAGCGCATATTGTGACTGTTTAGGCGCATACATTGACTTTTTAGGCGCATATCGTGACTGTTTAGGCGCATATCGTAACTATTTAGGTGCATATAGTAACTTTCCTTTGGCACATCGTAACTGTTTTTAAAGCATATAAATCTTTCTTGCAGCGCATAAAGTTTCTGTTCAGGCGCATATAGTTTCTATTTAGGCACATTTAGTTTCTGTTGAGGCACATTTAGTTTCTGTTCAAGTGCATATAGCTTCTATTCCGGTGCATATAGCTTCTGATTCGGTGCATATATCTTCTGGCGCATATAGCTTATGTTCAGGTGCATATGAATTGTAACAAAAATACAGAATTCTGAGTCTGAAGCCTTTCGCAGACAATTTTTTTTCTTTCTTTTTCTGAATTTTAAAATGAAGCAATCCTAGGGTAGCCACATTTGGATAAAATGAAGCAATCTAGGATAGTCACCAAACAATGATCTTGCAGTTAAAATTGAAATTGCGCTTCGGTGAAGCAATACTTTCATTTAGATTAGATCATTGTGATTTGGAATCAAAAGAACATTTGCCGCCGCATAGGTAATAGGTCCATGCTCTCCCTTAACCTGCGGATCGTAATACTGCATTTGCCTTTAGTTTTCATGCACTTTTATTGTTTTAATTACATCCTTTAGAGAGCCTCGCTGTGAGGTGGAAAAATTTCACCCTACTGAACGACCTGCTGGGTTCAAGCCAAAGCCGCTATTCACCCACTATAAAAATCGAAGCAAATCTAGGAAACCCCTTTTCTTTGTAGAGGTAAGATAACCATCCCCAAAGCCTTTGTTCTAGCATTGGGAGGTCTCCCGAGGGAGTTTATCACATCGAACAGAAATCTTACCACGAACCCAGTGTAGGCCGTACCGGGTCCGGGCTTCAAACATTCTAATAATCACAGTGCAAGGGGAGGGAAGAATCTGCCCCCAAGACACTCACCATATAACTGCCAAGGACCGTTTGCTCAGGGGATCTGGTATCCACTTCTGTAACTCTGAGTACGCGCCTAGAAAAGACAAAAACACAGGCGCCCCTTCGGGGGTGACACAGATGTGTGAGTCGATGCAGTTCTAAGATGTGGGTTGTTGATTACTAGAGTGACCTACTTGAGCATCTAAGAGTGAGTCTGTTTAAATTGTCTTTCATGTGCAAAACCTATGAAAACATTTGTTGAAAACATTTTCTTGATCAAACACTTCATGTTAGTATAGGGCTTTAAGAACAATTGTTTTCAAAATGTTTGTTGTGTCTTCCATCACATAAATTCAGATAAAGAGATCATCCAAAATGAACATGAAGAACAACAACTGAAATCACTCAAAAGCTTTCCATACCATTGGTCCAATAAAATTCCCAATACTTTTCCCATGCTTAGAGATTGGAAGTCAACAAAGTTTCCCAAGAAATCATTGTCTAAAAGGATCAGAAAACCCAAGAAACTGTTAGGATACAAGAAAACGTTGCAAAAGAGAAAATTCTTGTACAAAAGTTGACACGTGTTGCTTCATTTCTATGGATTTCTTCACAGATATCAGGACTTTGTTAGAGGATTCACTGATGAGTATGCTGTAGATCCCTTAGATTCTCGAGCTTATTATCAGAGATTAGCTCTATCACAATGGCATAATCATAACCAACCTCTTGAGTTCGATAACATACCACAACCTGCTATTGAATATCCTTCACACCCCAGTCATATTCTTCAAAGATCTTGAGAGAATTTCTTTAAAAAAAATGAAGATCAAAATCTTTTAGAGTGCACTTTTCAAAACAACTTTCTAATTTTTGATTCAACTTCCCCAACAGGATTCTAAAATCCTTCACCATTGAAGCCACAATCAAAGTTAGGAGCATCCTTGATCATATCATAAGATTTCACATCTTATCAGATCAAAATATCATTCCCATTGCACTTGTCGAAAAACCATGATCTAAGTCTAGAGAAAATTTTCAATCATATGCCTATCTCCACAAGATCTCAACACAATAAATTGAAGGATACAATCCATAAAGAAAGTCATATTCAAAACACTCAAGAAGAATGAGAAAGCAGTAATCCCCTTTTCAGCATAAATCAAAATCCACTTTTCAACAACAACATGGACAATAGAGAAGAAAATCCATTTCATAATTACAAAGATAAAAACCATGTGGATAGCGATGAGGAACAAGATGAGGAATGTCTTAGAGAGGCTGAACAAGATCCAAAGTTTCACAAAGCCATTGAAAAGATCTTGCAGCGAGATAAGGACAAATATTTTCGCTATCTAGCCGAACAAGGGGCTAAATTGCCTCATGCTTTGATACTGAAAACTTGAAAAAAAAACCTAAAGAGACACCCCTTTCAGATCTTAGTGCTTTGACCCAAAAAATCAAGGCACTTCAAGGACAAGTTAAAGAATTACAAGGGGGAACAACCACAAAGAAATACACTCTCGAGGACATTTGTCCTTATCCTTTTGACCGAAGTCTTAACATGATTCCTTTTCTGAAGCATTGTGAAATGCCAAAATTTGATCGCTATAATGGGAAAACGGATCCAATCGATCATGTTAGAGACTTCATAAACATGACATTGGAATTCGCTCACGAAGACACTTACTTGATGTGATTGTTTCCAAGGAGCCTTGGAGTACACTCTATGGAATGGTTATCTAAGATTACACCTCCCATCAGGACATTTGAAGAATTGATCAACTTATTCATATCACAATATACCTACAACATACAACACCAGATCACCATGATAGATCTTTGCAAAGTTGCACAAAAACTTGGTGAATCTTTCATTACATTCCTTCAGAGATGGAGAAGAATGTTCACTAGATATCCACGTTCTGTTCCTGAAAAGGAAAAGATGGTTACTTTCATTAACAGTTTAAATTCTGAAATGAGCTATCACTTGAACTTACATTGTCCTCCTTCTTTTGAGAAAATGATTGAAGATTCCATAACCATTGAAAATGCTTTGGTCAAAAGAGGAATAATAAAACATGATAAAGAAAATCCTAGCTCATCCGACCATCACAATAATTAGGACAAGTCCAAATTCTGGACTCGCAACAAAAATGTGGTGAATGATGGTGTTGTTGATGCGAATCATGCCTCGACCAAACCATTTTTCCTCAGTGCTCCAAACATTCGCAACAACAATGTCAACTCGATTGCAAATCATGGAAATAATCCTCCTCCTCCGAGGAACAATACAAATCAACACTCTACTCCCCATCAAGGGACTTCCAATAACCAAGGTTACCGAGGAACCAATAACAATCATAATTCCTTAGGGAACACCTCGAATGCAAATCCACAAAGATTTTCATTCTTCTCGAATAGAAGAACTTTCACTTCATTGGGACAATCTTTAGAATCCACATTCAAAGAGTTGATGGCCAAAAATGTCATTACTTTGCCGCCTCAACGAAATTATGAACCTAGTGTAAAGCCTCCATCATGGAATGAGGCATACTATTGTGTTTATCATCGGTGTAAAGGTCATCGCACAAACAACTGCCAAGCCTTGAAGAATGCCATTCAAGACTTAATTGATAATGACATTATTACAATAGAAGGAAATCAACAAACCAACACAGACCACCAAGCATTTCACAATCCATTGCCCAATTATCAAAAGGGTGAGTCTTCTAAAAAAAATGTGAATCATATCAATGATGATTATATAATCAATCATCTCTACTCAAACGACGAGCAGGTGAATGTCATTAAAGTCAACAAGAAGGTGGAATATAGAGAAGTCAACGCAACAACAAGAGCGCAAGCTAAAGTTTTCTTAAAGGGCGCCTCTTCAAAAACCACTGAACCTCCACCTCAACATCAATATGATTTGGTTAACCAACTTCGGAAAACCCCGGCTCAAATTTCTATTTTGGAACTATTGAAGATTTCCCCAGCCCATAAAAAAATTCTCAAAAAATCCCTCGTTGAAACTAATGTATCCACTGACCTGGATGTGAACCAATTTCAAGCCATGGTATGACACTTGTCCTCAC
>VDFB02000015.1:577379183-577549083 GCA_007258455.2 Sequoia sempervirens
TCTTTTATCTGTCTGCTTCAGAAAAGAAAAATAAATGTTATTAAAAAAAAATGATTTTTCTTGTGTTTATAGAAAAACTACTGTTGAACTGAAAACTAGTGCAAGTTATTAGACTAGAAATGAAGGAAAATATAGTTATTATACTGTACCAATCTTGTTTGTCAAAACAAAAAAAAACCCGTACCTTCTGAAATATTCAACTAATAAAAAAAAAAGAAAGAGTTTTTAAGAGAAATGATTTCTTGTTGAAAATTATAAATTTGAAGGTTTGGATATATATTCTTTTTAAGTCTAGCTAGATATATTCATCGCTCTATGTTTATCTGGTATTTTATTAATTATAATCACCCTCTGTTCTTTTACTCAGTTTATTTATATAAATATATATATATTTAGGTTTATATGGTTTTAGATTTTTTTTATTTTATTTTTCTATGGGTATATGTGTTGGCCGTCGGCCATACGTCTGTCATATGAAATTTTAATTTTGCTCAGAATCGAAATTTGTGTATTCATTTTATTTTATGATTATATTTGAGTTTATTTAAAAATATATATATATATATATATAAAACAAATTTTTTAAAAAAAAATTATATTTATAGGGGAAGGGAAGGGGTCGTACCCCGTCTCCTCCACCTTTTGGCAGAAAGGACTGCCACAGCAGTCCGCAGACTACTGTGCGCAGCAGTCCTACGGATTGCCGTGCGTAGCAGTCACGAGGACTGCCTACGGCAGCCCTCTCTCCTCTGTGCGCCAGGGATAGTTCGACGTTTTGGCTTTATTTTAATTTCTTTGTTTAAAACAAAAAAACTTTGATGGCTTTTCTAATTTCATTTATTTGATATGCAATTAATTAAATATATATATATATTTATGAGTTTGTTCAGTTTGGACAGAACAGTATAAGAAGATTTCTTTTTTACGATGATATAGTTTAATGTGTGATTGTTTAGTTTGGTAAGAACAATATAGAATATATGATGATTATATATATATTAAATTATATATGTATACAATATTATTGTGTAAATATGAATATACAAAAAGAGATAACGATTATTTGAGGAATATGATTAAGTTGGGTAAATTTGAATTTTTTTTTTATCTTAGAATAATTGAATGTAGCAAAATGGATAAGGCGTCAAAAATGATTATTGTGTTTATTTTAAGTGGATCTAACAAAGCTAGAAAACTCTTAAACGCTATTAGACTCACGTATTTCTTTGGTTTTGCTATAACAATATTCATGTATTAAATGGGATTTTGGGTGTTGGTAATTAAAAGAATTATTGTACTTCGGTGTGAAAGTTATTATTTTGTTCTTAGATTTCTTATTTTGATTGGCTTTTTAACTCGGTGGGTTACCTTTTTTTTCTTGATGTGGGAACCCGGTTGTCAATTTGTGAAAACGTTATTTTAGAGGCATGTTTTAGTTTTAATGTACTTCTCGTCTTGATCACACTTTCAGAGTTGGAACTTATGGGTTTTGTGCTTGGAAGGGTTGAACTGTTCTGTTAAGATTTTTGGTTATGAGTAACTGCGAGAGGGTTAATGCCTCGTGTGTTTGGATTTCGTTTATACTTTGTTGATGTTAGTTCAACCCTTACCAGTTGTGATATGTTAGGGGTTATAGGAGGGAGAGTGGCTCTTCGTGGGCGCCGACGCCTCAGGATGAGGAAGGGCTCAGGATAACCCACGAATGAGTAAGCTAAACAAGTGATAACCTAAACAATAGAATTAGGGGGTTGGGTAGTTTAAAAACACAAGATAATAAAACATTGGATTCCTCGGCTATGCATTAGGACTACCATAGACTAGTGATAGACTGAGAAGGTCGTGGTCGGGTATAGTCATAGGCCTGCCTTTCACGAGAGACTATTGGCTCCTCGGTGATCAGCCACCTCTATGGTGTCGTGGGCCAAGGAGGAAGGGGTCAGGATCCATAGATGGGTGCCTACCGGGCTTGGGTGAAGGCCGTGAGAATCCCACATGAGAGCTACAAGCGATGACACCTCCACTCGGGACACCCTTGTGCTTGTTGTTGTTGCCTCGATGTTATCTCTTTATGATGTTTCTTTGAATTCTTGAGAATTTGTTTGATGATTGTTAATTGATAGTACTTCATGTTATTGTAATGAGTTTCTTGGTTCTAACTTGTCATGTGATTTGTGAACGTTATTGGTTGTTCATCGTATGCTTTGAGTTGTACTTGATTTGTATCATAATGTGGTTGAGTCGGTTTGACATTCATGGTCGGGTTCACTTCCTCGTCACCTCTGAGCACGGGGGGTGAGTTACTTGTAATTCACATGGTTGGGTGGAACGTGCTCCGCACCCGTTGGGTTCCCCATCAGCATCTTGTCTTCTCAGCATTCCACAGTGGAGTTGTACCAGTGATCACTTGTATTTCATGTTTCATTATTCTTGTATCAATCCCCATGTTGGGAAATCCAATGTAATTCATTTGTCAAAGAAAATTGTAATGTAATATTATAACGGTGATGTAATAGTTAGGCTCATTTGTAACTCTTTTAAGAGATTTATCATGGATGTATTATGTGATGTTTATTGTTATCACATCACAGTTATTGGATGTATCATTGGTTATGGTTATTATAAAGTTAATGGTTATGTTGTAATATTTATCTTTTCTTATGTTTAGTTGTTGTGATGTAACCTTGCGTGCCCTAGAGAACCAAGTGTATTAATGCTATGTGTTATGCTATGTGGTTATGGGTTAATGATATTGCATGTTTAATTTAATTGTTTAAAAAAAAATATTTTACTGTGTGTTCCTCTGGCTTTTTTTACACGACCGGGCGCCATAGCTTCTAGAGGAGACTCTAACCTTCCACCAATATAAATTATTCCTTTACTTTGAATTTAATAAATAATTATTATTCATTTCTATTAGAATTACGAATTAAAAGTCCCATTGATAGGCCGATTGAAAAACATCTATAACTTCAAAATATGTGTCACATTCTATGTTTTTGCTTACTATAGATTAAAAATAAAATTCGAATTTTATAGGTTTTAACCAAGTTAAGGTGGTCGGAGATATCGCAGCTTTTATATTTTTTTAAAGTTGTAATAAAAATTCATAATTAATTATTTACTTGGAAAAAAATTACAAAAAAAATATGTCACACTGACATGAGTCCCTCTACTTATATGTAAAATCTTATAAAAAATATTATCATTTTATCATGGTTAGGGTGGTCGCATAAACACCTACTTCTTATTTTTCCCCTCGAATTTAAGTACTACTGCATTGAAATTTCAATTTTCACCAAATAGACTTTTAAAAAAATAAAATAAACTTAGAAGTTTAGAAACTACATTCAATTTTCCACATATTCTATTCTTACATATTTTTGAAATAATATAGATAACTTATTCAAATTTTTATGTCAAGTTGCCTAACTCTGATTTTTCTGAATTTTCATTGCCACTTAAGGGCCTGTTTTTTCCATGATAATCCTGCACATACCCATATGTTGACTCAAACTATGTTGGATTTATTGATGATAGAAGTAAACTATAGAATATTTTCATCATTCCTAGATCCAAACCTATTTTCATGGATTAGTAAGAATCAAACTATTTTTTCTCATCCATCGAGGCTGAACAAAGGTTTTTTACATCACATTTTGCTGATATGGCCAAGTTATTCAAGAAAAGCCAACTATTATTTTGTGATAATCAAGAGGTGTTGAAATGTGTGAAGAAACCAGTGTTTCATGAAAGAATAAAGCATATAGGGTTTGGATGTCATTAAATTTGAGAAAAAAATTTACACCACTGCATTCTGCTCTCTAGTACTACCCATCAGATTCTTAGATAGTTGATATTCTCATCAAGTCTCTTGGCAAGGTATTAAAACTTGAATTTTTTCAAGGGTGCATTTGTAAGAATAATGTAATAAGGGGGAATGTTAGCATAACATTATTACATCAATTGGTATACTAGTAATAGGCATATGTAGTTGAGTGTGTAGTTAAACTATCTCTAGTTTATTCAATCACTTCCTCCTTCCTCATTGTTTCCTCGCTTGCATAAATGTTTTGGAGATCATCGAATAATATGAATCAAGCTTTACAACTCTTGATCAAACATCTTTTGTGGTTTCCCTCTTAAGGCTTTGAGTGTTTAGAACTAGATACATGAGTTTTTCAAATCATTTAGACCAAAATATTTTTCATGACATCTTTCAAGGGATGGGCCTCACATCCCTTATAAATTCACTTATATTTGACATTATTTTTAGGTGGAGATTCTATTTAGCATATGAAAAGATAGAAATTTTGATATTTTTCAAATTTCTTTGTGGATCATCATGTTTTTCTTTATATTAAAGTTATGATTTGTTCTAATGCTTTACTACAAAGTCAAGTGCAAGCTAATAAATTTGTACTTGAGGTGGCTCATTTATAGGTGCATCTCAACCACTAAGGTAATTTCCCTTGTTTTGTTCCCAAAGTTCCTTCATCTCCTTCTTCAACCCAAGATCACTTCCATTCTTATGGGTGCATCATGGAGGTGGACCCTCTACTCCCTCCATATCCCTCTTCAACCCAGGGTCACTACTCATAGGATTTTCCCTTGGATATGAGAAGAGATCATGCTTATTAGGTTGGTCATGACCTAATCTTCAATACTTTTCCTCTCCACCACTTATTGGAGGAACTTCTAGGTGGAAAATGAGAGGTGCTCTTAGCTAGTTTGGTTTTATGAAATTATCTTGGTTGGCTCTTTCTATCTTCCCTAAATGTACAACTAAATAAGAAGATAAAGAAGATGATGTTGAATGGTGGGACTCAAACACAAACACTTTGGATCCCATTAATATATGGGGAAAGCCATATGATGGGGATATTCCTCCACCCCCCACTATTATGGTTCTCTCCACTTATTGAATTTGTTTATGTTTTTATGCTTTGGATTATTTTCTCATATAGAATTTAAGGGTGTGAAAATTTCCACCCACATTATTTTGTGAGTATGTATAGCACTATTTTATATATGGTAATATAGAAACCATTCATATACAACAAAAAATCCTAACAAACCCCAATTAAATAAACATATTATAATTTTGATTTTATTTTTGGATGACTACTTCAAGCCATATATAGAATTCCTTAGCATATACAAATAATTTTTATTTTCTATTTACTATATAATTTATAAGCTTTCATGTAGATTTCATCTTTATAGTAAAGTGGTGATCACATAACCATCATCTTTTTACCATTTTGAAATTTTGATGCACCTTGGAACATTTATTTAATAATAACACTATCACTAAGCTCCCTCTCTATCATTTACATCTTGGTGGTGAAAATATAACATAACATATTTTCCAGGTTGACATCCACTTTGTAGCTCATCCAAAGCCTCATATTTCTAGTTATGTGGTAATTCATGAATACTCTTGTTTTTCCAAGTTTCATATACTATTACGATAGTCGTATGGTGTAGGGGTATAAAGGTATAAAAGGATATAACCAGTAATAAATTAGGGTTAAACTGAAGGAAGTCTCTCTAAACTATTTTGTAGAGGTTTAAAATATAAAATAGTAAAATGAAAAGTACAACCCTATTAGTTGAAAAAATAGTTTTGACTAATGTACTTAGTCTATAAGATATTCATAAGATATGAGGAATGTTCCATATTCAAGTGTTTGTAGGAATTCCTAATTATGTGATATTTTGCACAAGACCATACACTTCTCAAGTAGTGGGAGTTCAAAGCATATGTTAATGGAAAATAAAAGTTATGACCATTGTACACAAGTGAAAAGAGTGTCTAGGTGCTTGATTAAAACATTAAATTATTGTATGAATTACCATGGCAGTAATAATGTGGGAAGTTCATTGACTATATACACACATTTATAGATTTTTATTGAGGTGGAGATATTGATAACCAAAGGTCAATAAGTGATTATCCTTTTATTATATTTGTAGCAAAAATTAATTGGATGAGAAAGGAATAGAAGATAGTTGCACTATTGATAATTGAATAAAAATATGTCTATAATATATGATTGTGGAATAGTTTGGTTAGAGAAGCTTAGTGATATTATTGGTTTCAAGAGTCATGTAATATTGAAATGTAATTCATTGGGTGCAATTTGTTTCATACTAAATAATTTTATCAATGCCCAAACTAAGCACATTTTTTTTTCACTTTCATTTTTTGAGAGAGATGGGTGAGAGAAAGAAAGTTCAAATAGAAAAAAATGGCACTAAGGTAAATATAATTGGTTCTTTGATAAAACTTGTAAATATTCTCAAGTTCATGTGTTGTAAGGATAAGATGGGCTTTTCATATCCATAAACATGAGTTCATTTTTTGGGTTGTATAGCATAAATTTTCCTATAGTAAATAAAGAGTGAGAGAATCTTTATACTTGTGTGTTGTTCACCTAAAAATATTTCTTATAGGAAGAGTTTGTTTGTAAAATATAATATGGTGAAATGTGATGAGTTTTAGATGTTAAAATATAGCATATATATTGGTTCCCATGTGGTGATGGTGTGGTACAACATTACATGTTTTACATCTAGAGATATTTTGGCAATGGTTGCAAGTTATTTGAATAATTCACAACCACATATGGAAAAAATTATTTACTATAATTATGAATAAAGATGCATAAAAACTCGTGGAAGTTATGAAGTTCATCTAGCACAATCTAAAAGTTGGAAAATTTTCCAAAAAATTGACATAAAAGCTGCAATTATTCAAGAGAAAAATGATTTTACATAGGCTACCACAAATGTTGAGTTAGTAGTGGTTTCTATAAAGGACAATGAACATACCAACATTATTATGTGAATAATTATTGATTTATGGTGTGTGGAATTGGCTATGTATACATAGTGAATATCTATGCATAGAGACATTATACTTTGTGATATATGTGGTTTGCTAACATCATAAAATAAAATTATAATTTTTGTGATTCTTGAAATTATTTAGGTTGGTTAAATAGTGAGGTGGCTAGGATTTCATTTTTCTATATTTATCATCTCATGTGAAGGGTCAATATTTGTTACATTGAGGTCAAAATTGTACAAATTTAGTTGGATAAAAAAATAGTGTAACATTATAATAATTGTAGAAGAAGCATATTGTAGATTAAAACTCTATATTGCAACTTGTTGTATGGAATACTTTGTTCTAAATAATAAACCATAAAATTCCCAAGTAAATATTTGAGTCTTATGTAATCTTGATGATACATTACTCTATTCACTTCTATTTATTTTGTTAGATATATTTTGTAAATAGTCTTTACTATTATTTATATAACTTAATATTGACTTTTCATTATCCTAGTCCATCTACAATAGGGTTAAAATTCTTAAAAATCATGATAATATAGAATTTCACTTATAAAATTGCACCTATTATATTAACTTGGATATATATATTTTTAATTGCTTAGGTAGAATAAGATATTTTTTATATTATATTTTCTAGTTTTGTGATTTTTATCCTTATCTTCTTTAGATTTGGAAAGTTAGAAGCTATATTCTCTAGCTCTTTCCTTTCATTAACATACATGTAATTGAATTTAGATATTAGAATTGTTGAAACTCATTGTATTTTATTTTTTTATTGTAATAATATTTTATTTTTATGTAGATTCATTATTGCAAGTTCATTATTAAATCTAAAATATAGTTAAAGTAGGAAAAATCAAATGCAATTTGAATTCAAATTTGGGATAATAATTTTTTTCTCTTAGTTTTATATTCTTGTAAAGTGGTTTATAGAGTTTTATTTTATATTTTATTGGTTGCATGCTTTTTTGAGGTAGTATAAAACCTAATGGACAATTCCACTTCATCTAGGCTGGTTGAAAACTCATAGATCAATTGTTAATTCAATGAGTTTAAGAATTTACTTTAGAAGAAAAATTTACATGGCCTTAAGTATGTAGCCCAATGTCATAAGACTTTTAATGCAAGTAGTTGTATAATTTTTGAAATATTTTAAAAATATATGTGCTTTAGTATTTTTTTTAATTTATAAAATTTTAAATTAATAAATAAGAGGTGTTATAAACAGGAAGATTTTTTACAAAATAACAAGCTTGTGTGGTACTCCTATCAATAGGTACCTACATATATGATATTTGTCCACAACCTATACTATCTCATGAGATCACATATTTCTCTTTAACTTAAACACATTTCACCACAAGAGCATTAGTATGTGGTTAGTCCAAAAAATAACACACATATAAGTTACAAAACAATGTCATCAATGAAAATAGCAAAAAATTAGGTCATATAATTTTTAGTTTACTCATCAATTATGGCAATTAAAGATCAAAAGTATTGATTCTATAACATTTACCATTAAAAGCATATTAGTGAAAATCATTGGGTATGAGTACTTTTCAAATACTAGTGTTCTCACCCCAGTTTAAATTACATCAAGACATTCAATATTTAGTACAAAAATGAAAATATGGAGTGTGCAGGGATGTGACAACAAAAATCTCAAACCTAGTAGTGTGTTCCCAACCTTGTAGATAATATTACCCTATTACATTTGTCAAACAATTTAAATAAAATCATATGTTCAAATATAATATTACTAGGTACAAACATGAATAAAGAGATTAGAAAATTGAAATAGCAATGTAGACCATGTATACTTTATTGTGTTGATTCCTTGTAAGATATAGTGCAAACAATGTTGAACCCTTAGACTAGATTTTACCATTGTTATTGTATACTTGACACTATGATCTACTTAGTCTATATTGAATAGACTACTACTTCTCGTACTATTAGTTCAAACTCTAGACTCTTCCTCATAGAAATGAATGGCAGTACATGCATAGTTATGTCATCTTTTACTATGGTGATGGATATGACATTGTGTATAAGCTTTTATAGGGTTTAGTACTACATTATATAGCACCATTATATTATCAAATTAAAATTATTTTTATGATAATCATGTTTTCATACATCCTTCAAATTTAAATAAGCAATAGTCTATTGTGACTTTGATAGACAAATATGATCAACACTACCAAATAAACTTCTTAATCGTCATTAAAAAGATCAAATTTTATCTTAAAAATAATGATATCTTAAATACTTGCCTAATTTTTATTTGAATAAAATGTTAATCAAATACATTAAATTGTTCAATGATTTTACGTAAACCACTTATCTACCTATCTATATTTCCATATATGCAAACCTTAACCATACTAATGTATACCCATTCAACAACAAATATGCTATCATATGTATAACCCTACCAATATCATGAATTTATGTAGTCTCAACCTATCAACTTTAATCTGCTTTATGTACACTCTTAGTTTCGCCGATTAGTGGAGAATGAGACTCAAAATCAATCTGCTTTAAGCTAGCGAGGCAAGGGATATATAATATATAGATGTTTAGTTTACTCTCTATGACCCTATACACTGTAATAAAGGGAATGGATCAGACGGATGCTTGAATTGCTTGTTTTCAACTGGAGGGCGTTTCTAACACTGCAACAGATAAAAAAACATGTAATATCAATATCACAGATGATGATTAGATCATTTGACTTATCGTGAAGGAACTAGAGAATCCAATTTTATCGAATGGGTTGCCTTCTCCATCCAGCAGAGATGTTGATATCGTCAAGATGATATTGCTGGATTATGTTGATGAGCGAAGAAATGGCGTTGCTCACACACAACAACACAGGTAGTTTTTCTAAATCTGCTTGTAGAAATACCATTTTTTCAAGCTTGGTCTCTTCACTGAAGTCAAATGGGCGGGCAGATGTAATAACTCCTTGTCGGCGGGAGATGCAGATTTAAAATCTAAATTCAAATTTGGGTAGGTGCATGAAGTTGGGTACCAATTTTCAGGCCACTTATGATTTTTTTTTTAAAACTGTAAGCGATGGATTAATTAAAAAAAAGAAAAAGAAATTATTTGCCTTGGAATACCCCAAAGGCTTGGAGGGCATTCCCAACAAGGCCAGAGACGTGTTTTTGCAAATTCTACAATTTTTCACATAATGGGTCGTGCTCACCATCAAGATTGCATCTAGTTCAATATTCACAAAATTGAAAACATGGGTAATGTTAGGTTCTCTCTTAGCTATCCAACGATGTAATTTTTCTCACTTTTCGACAATGTTAAGCCTTTCATCCATAATTTCTTTTGTTTGTATGTCTATTTTTTTTTCCAAAAAGCGTTTAGTGTTTTTTGTTATAAATTAACTGTTCATCAAAATTTAAAATAAATTACATTTTTAGAAACTAGACTCCATTCTACAATTTTTTAAAAAAAATTATTAGAAATTTTGCACCAACTAGATGCTATTAGCTAACCCGACCATAGCAATTTTAAAAATACTACAAAAAGTTCACCAAATTCGTACAAGATTTGCTATGTTATGTTTTTGACAAAAAAACACACCAATTTTTTGTACATGCCTCTTTTGAACCCTTAATCTCAACCATTTTCAAAATAAATTAGTAGTTTAGAAAGTAGACTCGGGGCACTTCGATCCTTGTTTTGTTCCATCTCAAAATTTTGAGTGTAGCTATCTTCAATTTCATGTCCAAGGTCAGTATTTCTTGACTTTAGAAAAAAAGTGGCCACTTAATCCCCCTTTTTGGGAACCATCTTGGTGCACTTACCCATTTAACGTTCACAATCACATGCTTGTGAAGGATGCAAGGGCGCTACAAAAACAAAAGGAAACAAAAAGTTTGAGTGGGCCCACACCAGCCACACTAAGTGGTCAAAGCTTAGTGTGTGATGGTTAAGCCGGACCAAATCAATGCCCTATTTTGAGCACCTTATAAATAATAAATCGTATGGATATTTTAGGAACAAGTCCCTTCGCCCAACACGTAGGTACCTTCTAAGCATATTAATATTGTGCTTATACATAGGTTATTATTTATGCATTTCCAACGCATAATTCATTAACATTTAATGTGATTTACATTTCTATTTACTTAGGCGTGTGGCTTGATGAAATAATCCTCCAACTTTATATATGTGTATTACTTCCATGCTATAATATAAACGTGATGTATTTCAATTAAATCAGACTTCACACTTTACTTAATAAATCGGCCTTCGTTTATATAACCATACTATATATATTTATATATAATATAAAATAGGAATAAATAAATGAACATAGTAGTACTAATAGATCACTTATTAATATTAATATAGATGGATTGAATACTAATACTAATATAGTTAGATTATAGATCATTTATTGATATTAATATTAATCTTTATGGATTAAACCTTAATACTAATATTAATAGGATAAACATCAAAATGAACAAAAGGGAGTTTGAGAGAACCATTAATGTCCCTAACAATAGAAAATATTAGTATGGATGGTGATAGAAACAGTAATGTTATTATTATTATAAAATAATTCTCAGGCAAATAAAGGGTAAGGTTGGAAAGTGACTAATTATTCATCACATTAATAATAATATACAAAAACATAGATTTTAAACATTCATAATAATAATAACCAAATTTGGTATAGTCAACAAACATATAACCATAATAATACTAACACCAAAAACAACATTATGGTAAGGACGATATCTTTAACAACTAACCATATTCTTAAGTTATTTTCATATTAAATGAAAAAGGAAGGATATCAACATATGTGTAATAGTTATAGATTAATAGGTTGATGCTAGCTAGTGTGCACATATGTTATTGTATATTATCAAGGAGGATGAAAAATAATTTATCCATTCTTCTAGTGAGACTATCAGATACTAACACTATGATTTCTAGTTAATCGTAAAAATACAAATTTTAGCACTGTTAATGTGCAGGAGTGAGGGTCACTTGTTGCAGAATAAAGATTCAAATCTGATGACCATCCTTTCCCACAATGTTAGAAACAAGGGTCATGAACAAATAAATACTATCATTAAATCCATCACTAAAAAACTAGCAACTTTCACATTGAATCAATAAGGATAATGGTGGTAATGTTAATTCATGATTGATTAATCCAGTTGTTGCATGATTGTTCATTTAGATGAATTTTTTTCTTAAAAAAAGTTGTGATTGTGTCTTTAACCAAAATTTAGGGCATGGCACTTTTCTATGCTGACAGTAAGCCATTTCTTCTATTCTCTAGATAGTGAGTCCTACAAACATTGAGTCTACTTCATAGTGAGCCATTCTATAATATCTTATAACCGGTTATAATATATTGTGAGCTAATCCTCACCATAGTTTTCCCCTTTTTGGGATTTCTACATAAAATTTGGCGTTAATATGTTCTTTGATGTGATGCATGATTTCTACGTTCCTTTCTATTACTAAAAGTTTAATATGATGCATTGATGGATGTTTAAAGTTGATGAAGTTAATCAATTTCAGTGAATACTAATTCACCCCCCTCAGTAGTTTGGTTGTTCAAAAAGCTATTCTTCCTAACATTAGTTCTGCACTTAGTAGCCTTGTGACCAAAATTTTTGCATGCATAGAAATATCCATCAAATGAAACATCATATCTTTGAGCCTCAAATTGTATTCTACCTGGATGTAATCATTTCTTCTTTGCCTAGATCTACAATCAATAGCCTTATGCCCAAATTTATTGCAAGAATAATAATAACCTTGAAATGAATGATTGAACCTAGTGGAGGCATGTTGTCTAGCAGGGGGAGGACCTCTGAATATTCTTTATCTCTAGACAGGAATGAATCCACTTTCTTTCTTGTTATCTTGATCTATCTTTGCATCTCTAGAGGTAGTATTCTTGGGTTCTTCAGTGGAAGCTTTCTCCTCATTTGTTTCAAAATTTCCTTCTGCTTTGAAATTTTCATATGGGTTTGTAGATGCACTGATTATTGGACTTTTTCATTTTTGAAAACCTAGACCAAATTTTTTTTTTGACGGATTTTGACAGTTGATCAACTCATCAAGAATTTCAAAACCTCATTTTAGCTTTATACCTTTGTTAATTTTCCCTTTTTCTTTTTCCTATTCCTTCCTCAGGGAAACATTCTCTTCTTCAAATTTTGAACATTCAATAGTTTTGTCAATGAGCTTGATATTCATACACTCTTCAATTATTTTGCCTTCTTCAACTTTTTGATTTTCTTCTGTTCCTTTTCAAGTTGGAATTGGAGCTCTTCATTCTTATCGATTTCTTCATCCAGACCATTTATAGCAGAAATTAGCTCTCCTTCATAACCCACTAGAAAGTCTTCTTTATTGAATTCAAATTCAAATTCATCATCCTCCTTTTGGAGTATGACCTCTTTTTCCTAAGAGAACTTCTTGGAAACTTCTTTATTCTCCATGTGTTTTGAATATAGTATCTACCCCAGTTGTTAGGTTTGTATCAAGGAACCTTACTTTGATACCAATTGTTGAACACATCAGAATACTAAGAGGGGGGTGAATTAGTATGCTTTAAAATTAAATCTTAATTAACTACTATTGATGTTGAATTAAACCAATTAGGAATTCACATACTCAATCAAAACATGAAAGAAGATAAACATCCACACAAGAACACAAATGAATTTGTATTTGTGTAGGAAACCCCATAGGGGAAAAACCATAGTGAGAAATGTTGCTAGGATCTTCTCTCCTTATCCAACCTCACAAGTAAATAACAGTTTACAATTTCATTTTGGGCTAAAACCCAAGGAATCAACTACTCTCTAAATTTTTTTTAAGGGCTAAAAGCCAAGGAAGCTACTACTCCCTAAATAAAAGAAAGAACAACTAAAATATGACTGATATTATTGCTTCAACCATTGATCTAGTCATCAAATATGCTTATTAAGTTTGTAGAAGATCTTTCCATGCTCTTCTCATGCACTCATACATATTCACACACTTCCATAATCATCTTCACATATTTTTTCTTCTATATATCATCTACACACTTGGAAAATACATATTTAGTCGGTCATAAACAAGAAATAATGAAGCTTGCAACATGTCAGCCTACATCTTCATTTCCAGATGTATACAAAAATGATACTAAATTATTTAAATATCTTCTATATTAGTCGGCATGACTCATACAACATATACAAACACTCCTTGAAATATACTCAATCTCAAATTAGTGGTGCACATCATTAACATACCCAAGTCGGTCACAACAAAAGCACATCTTCATAATCTAACTTGAAACATTTGTGAGGTACTAGAAACAAGATAGATCTTCATGTGCTTCAAACCATAGAAACTATGGGACATGTAGAGTTTCCAAAAAAAATCATACCACTGATCTATACAATATTCTACTGGCACAAGCATGCAAACTTATGTTCTGTAGAAGAATAGGCATTTGAAATCAACTACAACACTCTATCACTTGAAAACTAAGCTTGTAGAGCACCAAACCACTTGAATCTCCAATATAGAATTTATTTTACATCACTGAACATGTCATCAAAATCGCATGTCCAAAACATCACATCTAGAGGAATGCAGAGCATTCCAATAAGCCTTCATAATCAGTTTGTTCTGTAAGAGCATAGAACAAACCCCTGTCACTTCTATATTTCATTGTAGAAGGTGTAATGACTTGAAATCTTGGATATAACACCTTCACATCTCTATCAACTCATATTATGAACCATAAGACTAAATATTTCTCTACATAAGGATGCAAATCAAAACATTGTGTCATTGCCTTAGGATATGTACTGTGAAATCCTTAGACATAACTTTTCTAACTTTACACTAAGTGTAGTACACCAAACTAGAAATATATTAATGTAGGTATACTATAAAATCATTAGAATATGTGTACCCACCTTTGCAACATACTTAGAAACAAACTAAACCATTCACTATAGTGCTAACATGCACCAATTGATATCTCTGCACATTAATCATCTCTAGAGCATATGCAATCTTGAAAACTCTTTTGACATCAATGGCAACCAATCTTATAAAGATGAAATAATTTAGATATTTTAATTTCAAATAATAAAATTCTAACACCAACATATTTGAATTTGGATCCAAAATAGGGGGACATAGGCACCTTAGGTGAGAGTGTCCCAACCCTATTTTTTGGAAATTAAATTGACAAGGATAAAGTATTAAATGAGATAATTTGTTTTACGCTTGCAAATTGTTAGTAATTTTTAAAAATAAGCTAAGGAATGCATAATTTTAGAAATTAAGTGCTTAATTAGGTCAATTAACTTAAAGGGGAGAAAACATAATCTGAAATTGTCAAGGGTGATAATTTACGACACTACATTTAGCCCCCACTTTAGTGGGAGTGTGAGCTTACACTCAAACTCACACTAAAGTAGAGAAATATAGATCGAGAGGGGTCCACATGTACAAATGTTGAAGATATAGGATGACTAAGGATCAAGGGGGAGCGCACAAGCCCCCAAGATCCAAGATCCCATGGCAAGAGAACATAAGCACAAAGGAACACACATGTACAAAATGCATCAAGACAACACACAGAAGCATAAATGTCAAAATGAAATGAAAAAAGGAGGTTATGGATAATCATAGGATAGAACATGTTGTGTTATGCTAGGATCCACACCAAAGGCATTCATGACTAGAAAACTGTAGCAAATTCTAATATTTTCTAGGTGAATCACAAACTGGAAGGCACATGGGCTAGTGAAGTTCGATATTCACTAGGTGCGCACCCATGCTGACCATACCAAGAGTTATACTCCTCGATAACTCTAAAAAGTTGCCACAAAATGATCAAAATGCTATGCAAATGCAACACTAAGTTTAATTCCTTTGAAAAAGTGAAGCAAAAATGCCAATGTATGCCCCCACCTTAAAGAAATTGCTAAATACTATGTTGTGAGAAATTACTTTAAGGTAGAAAATGATAAATTTCATACAAAAAAGGTCACAAGAGCTTAGCACATAAGGGATAAATGGATCTAGCGTTAGTCTACATATTTTCTATAGTGATATACTAGAGCTCATAAATGACTTTATTCCCTAAATATTCATGAAACAATGAACAAAATGGAGGAATGAAACATAGAGAGAGAAGAAAATTAAGATTTTGGGTCAACATGGAAGAAACCTAATGTTCCAACGCCTTGCATCATCCCCAAAAGGAAAATACAAGACAAAAAGAAAAGATAGAGTTTATGACATATAGAAGAATGAATATACAAATAGAAGAGTGTAACAATTGGTTAGTTTTCTTTGTATCCTTGCACCAATGGAGCAACAAGGGTCATCCAAATAAAACTCACAAAATCAAATGAACACCAAGTAGCACAACATGGGAGATCACATCACATGCAAGCAAACACACAAAACACATGAAACAAACATAAAGGAGCACCACACATGCGAGCCAACCTAAAGTAGCTCGTTTGCATCCTAATTTTTCTCCTCATATAGGGAGGGAAAACAACTAGCTAAAGGGACTACATTAAATTCCATACTAGGAGCATCTCTAGTTTCAACACATTATGGGGTCATGTTGATGTTGTTTCTAGGACTGCAACAACTTAGAGAGAATACAAGTATCCTATCTCTCTTGAAAGACAAATTTCTATCAGCAAGCCTCAAGAAATAACTCAAAGGCCTCTAATGTTAGGTCTTGACAATGCAACAAACAACTCAGTGATAATATGTGAAAATGCTGGTAATCATAAGGGACCTTCAAAATTAACAATGTTGGAACTATACTTATCATCAAATATAGCAATATGGTGATGCTTTCAATCCTAAACTAACCCAGATTCAAAGAAAGATCAAAAGAGATAAGGGTTTGAGAGAGATCCTATTCTAACTTCTAAGATCAATCACAACAATGGAAAATGCTTCAGATGGAAAGATCCCCAATAAAACCAATCTCTGCTTGATCAAGGACAAGCCCAAAACTACACATAAATGGTGCAATCTTCTAACGAAATCAAAGGATTTTTAGACTATGAACATTCATCCACATACCCAATAACTAGTGCAATATGTACAAGCATCCATAGTTGAACTTAGCAAAAAATGGGGCCCAAACTAACTTTACACAACAACTTACAATCAACAAATTGCTAAAAGTATGGACCAGAGATCAATCAAACATCATTCACATTTCACCATCATTGCAAGAGAATTGAAATATAACATCTAACATCTAATATTAAAAATCAAGAACAAGAAACCATAAGGTTGTCAAAGATGAAAGCAAAGTTTTCCAAATCAACAACTCAATTGCATTAGCTTCTCTAGAATTTACATAATAGTCTTCTTGCTCTCTCCTCTCCTACAACTATTGACTTGCAAAATCTAACTCCTAGATTCTAACTCAACTTCTAACCCAGTCTCTAACCCTTTACAAATGAGAAGGAAAAGGCCTTTATAGATATTATAGTTTAAAATCAATGGCCAGGATTAAACCAATCCAAGGGCTCAGATTGTACTTCTAGAAGCATCAAGAAGTTACATAAAATTTGAAAATTCTTGGTACATCATCATTCAATCAACATAATTTTGTTATGGCTAGGAGTAATGAGAAAAAAGTAATTTTCCACCTCAATCTTGATTAAAATTTTGATTGGATGAAAAAAAAAACTTCACATGTCCTCTCATATTTGAAACATATCCTCCAGTTGTAGACAGGCTATGGCATGGATTTATAGGAAAGCCCCACATTAAATATTTTAGGTTGCACTTAATATTCAATTACAATCTTTTCTAGATTTTCCTCTTGGCACGAATCCATATGCAAATCCCCTTTTGATTTTTTTAATCTTGAAAAAACAAATATCATCATTAGTAACTCACATGTGAAAATCCAATCCATAAAACATTAAAATTAAGAATAAATAAACCCTTAGAAGATTTAATTCCATCATAAAAATTTAGAAATTTAACCCTATTAAGAAATTTTGAAGTTCAAGAAATTCGTGAAAGGAACTTCGGGGAATCTACGATAGGAAGGATTTTTTGAGAGACAGGAACTCTGGGGAATTCGTGACAGGAAGGATTTTTTCATTGACTAGAACTTTGGGGAATCCATGACAGGAAGGATTTTCCGAGTGAAAGGAACTTCAGGGAATTTGCAATAGGAAGAATTTTCCAAATTCCTAACCTGTTTGAAATCTCTAAAACTCCATAAATTTTTAGCAAGAAGGAATTTTCAAAAAGTTCAAAAAGCAACCTAGCCTAATTTTTCATTCTCTATTCATAGGTGCAAAAAAGATTTACATATGACATTGAAAATTCACTTCGAAATCCTCATTTCCAAAACAGGTGGATTTCTTTGAAACCCTCAAGATGCCTTAAAATATTTCCTTCATCAAATAAAATTTGGACATAGTCCCAAAATAACCTCCCAAGAAGAGAAAAACTGAAAATTGATAGAGCCAAAAAATGGAGATGCAAAAAAGAAAAAAAAAAGGGGTCTCCACCTCGATGGGGTGTGTGTACAATAAGTGCACAACAAATGTCGACTTTGCTGGGAAATTCTCCAAAGCATTTTGATGAAAAACTAGAATCAAGAACCCATAATCTCTAGTTTTGATCCTCACATTAGGTCAACCAATAAACTAAAATCTCAAACTCAATGAACAAGGTATCCCTTCCTATGCTGGAAATTATCTAAGTGTGTGAAAATGTATTAATATCCCTCCCTAAGCTACTTTAGGAAACCAAGTTCAGTCAAGTTAAGCTACATAAAGATTCTAACTCCAAAAGAAACTTGGATAGAGCCTCGCTGCCAGTCAGGCATCCATAGCCCCGACGAGGTTATCGTTGTGATTCTCTTGAACATAGCTCTATTGCTAGCCAGGCGTCAATAGCCCTGATAGTGATATTTGAATCCTCCTAAAAAGTTGAATTTTCTTGTTTTGATATTTGATATTTTCTTTTCTTTTCTTTTTGATTTTTCTCTTTTCTTTTTTCTTTTACTTCTTTTCACTTTCAACCCATAAGCAATGAAGCACACACTTAGGGCTAAGAATCACAGTGGTGCTAAAGTAGAAATTTAAGATTTTTCACTTAACAAGACTTCACAAGGAACCTACAACAACCTCAAGATTCTTAAGATATGTATGAAATATAAGATTTGAGCACATTTAGGAATTAACTCAATTCAATGACTTATCCCCTTTACACATTTAGATCATGTGACATTGAATGAGGGACTTATACCACCACTTCTAAAAAAATATTAGAGTTTGTAAAATAAATACTTAAAATAGTCCCAGATAATAAAATAGTTGTTGTGCACATAAGATATTCCCAACAGAAAGCAAAGGGACCCTGAACTAGAGAATTGATGAAAAATTAAAAGTGAAACCTAACCCAAGTAGGCCTACACTAACTAAGTCAAAAAGTAGAAGAAAACCAACAAAAATTAAGCCAAAGGAAAGCAAACACCTAAACTAACCAAATCCATAAAGAAAATAAAAACAAACCAACCTAAAGAAAACCTACACTAACCAAAAGCAAAAAAATGAGAGTAAAAGTAGAACAAATGACATTTATTCAAATCAGATTATGTACAAGGAGACTCAAAATGAATCATGATCAAACAAGGAAGACTAAGACCTACCCCCAAATGGCTCATCAATGCATGTAAAAACAATAAGGTGATAGTAACAGTCCTTAGAAATGCAAATTCATCCTTATATTTAGCAAAATAAATCTCAATAATGCAACATTCAAACTACATGTCATAATCAGGGATAACCAGTAACTAAGGAAAATCATTGGAACCATGATCAATCCATGTGCAATTTGTCTTTCCTAAACCTCCATAATCAAATTGATAAGCTTAAAAATTTATATTAAGGAAGGAAACAACTTGATGTGTCATTTTTTCAGGTAAAATGTTGTGTATATCATCACCCAATTGTGAAGAGTTGATATCCATATTGTCAAGAGGTCTCAACTGATAGTGCAACATTCCTCTTACACTTGAAACATGAAAAATAGAGGTAGAGTTATCAATAAGAAATTCAAGGTGAAGCTTAGATTGAACAAATTCAAAATTAACATCATGGAAATTTTCACCTATTTGCATATTGTCATAAGGTATCAGTGATGAGGTTACAAAGACACCTTTATATGCATCAACTTTTTCATGGAAATTTTCATCAAAAGCCACTAAAGGTTGATCTTCAAGCAAATTTTCACTTGTAGTTGTGTGGTCATGCCCATCAATGGTGACTGTAACATCATTATGCTCAACATTTTCTATAATTCCCTACACACTAGTATAATTTAGACAAGTATTACCAACATCAAAGCATATAACATGTGAATCATCATTAAAAAATGCATCAAAATGTAAAGGAAAAATAGAATTTGATAAGTAAGAAAACTCCTTGTTATCCATTATTAGTGCAAGCTCATATTCTTGACCACAACCATCAATAATATTGGCTTCTTTATCTGCAAAATTAGCTCCTTCAGCTTGCTCCATGAGACATTCATCAACAATTTGTTGAAGTTCCTTTATTGAAGACTCAATCTCCTGTAACGCTACCTTGGCATATGCTGCTATACATTTTGCAACAAATTTTTGAAATTACTTGATTGAGGATTCGTTCGATGTAGCTTTCTGTGCATCTCTTGTAAGTTTTGACAACTATACTTGCTCTTCCACCTCCTTAATGGTTATCTGACATCCAAAACATGTAAATTATGAATGTTCCTCCTCATGAATCCTACACCAACTTGGTAACAACTCCTTTAGGCAGACTTTGTACCCCAGGCTTGACCAATAGTTCATAAATCTAGCAACAAACTCTTCATTTCTAGCCTGTGTTGGATCTTCATCGTGAATAGGAGGAATTTGACTGATCACTTCTTTCTCTTGTGGTTCATCCTCTAATGTATTTTCCATTTCAGACCCTTGGATAACCTTTGGAAGACCATCATCCTTCATATTTGCAAATTCATCATTTACCTTTGCTATTACTATTAACTCAGATTCTGCTTCCTTACATTCATTTTCTTCTATGGTCACCTCAATTTCAGCTATCATACCATCACTAGATTCAGAATTTATGGATTCCTCCATTGTACATTCCTCAGAAGACTGTTCTTTTGACTCCAGTTGCTTCCCAACCTTAATGATAATTTCCACACATGAATGAAAAGTGAACTCAAAATGATACTCTTTATGTAATCTACACCAATGGTTTAGAAGAAAATATTTCAAATGAAAACCATTTATAAACTACCCCTCTATAAATTTTGTGAATATTTCAATTGAAGCATCCAAAAAGAGGAGTTCTCATTGTGAGGTGATTTAGATCCTACCCCAATTCCACAAGTCATACATTTTATCTCACTTAAATTTACCAGAGATCAATTGTATCTCAAATTTTCAACATGAAGGCTCATTCAACTTCCAACAATGTTGCTTTATGCTCACCCCTTGCTCTAGCCCCAATTTTTTGATGGTGTTTTTAGCATTGCAACAAATCAAAGAGAATAGAAGTATCCTATCTCTCTTGAAAGGAAAATTTCTATCAGCAAGCCTCAAGAAATAACCCCAAGGTCTCTGATGCCAAGTCTTGACAATGCAACAAACAACTTAGTCATAATATGTGAAAATGCTGGTAATCACAAGGGGCCTTATAAATTAACAATACTGGAAGTATACTTATCATCAAATATAGCAATATGGTGATGCTTTCAATTTTAAACTAACCTAGATTCAAAGAAAGATCAAAAGAGATAAGGGTTTGAGAGAGATCCTATTCTAACTCCTAAGATCAATCACAACAATGGAAATTTTTTCAGGTGGACATATCCCCAATAAAACCAATCCCTGTTTGATCAAGGACAAACCCACAACTACACAGAAATAGTGCAATCTTCTAAGGAAATAATAGGATTCTTCAGACTATGAACATTCATCCACATACCCAATAATTGACACAATATAAGCAAGCATCCACAGTTGAACTTAGCACAAAATGGGGCCTAGACTAACTTTACACAACAACTTACAATCAAAAAATTGCTAAAAGTATGGACCAGAGATAGATTAAACATCATTCACATTTCACCATCATTGTAAGAGAACTAAAATCTAACATCTAACATCTAATATTGAGAATAAAAAACAAGAAACCATAAGGTTGCCAAAGCTTAAAGCAAAATTTTCCAAATCAACAAGTCAATTGCGTTAGCTTCTCCAAAATTTACATAACAGTCTTCCTGCTCTCTCCTCTCCTACAGCTACTAACTTGCAAAATCTATCTCCTAGCTTCTAACCCAGTCCCTAACCATTTACAAATGAGAAGGCAAAGGCCTTTTATAGATATTACATTTTAAAATCAATGGCTACGATTAAACGAATCCAAGGGCTCATTTTGTACTTCTAGGAGCATCAAGAAGTTACATAAAATTTGACAATTCTTGGTACATCATCATCCAATCAACATAATTTTGTTATGGCCAGGAGCAATGAGAAAAAAGTAATTTTCCACCTCGATCTTGATTAAATTTTTGATTGGATGAAGAAAAAAACTTCACATGTCCTCTCATATTTGAAACATATCCTCTAACTATAGAAAGGTTGTTGTATGGATTTATAGGCAAGCCCCACATAAAATATTTGAGGTTACACTTAATATAAAACTACAATATTTTCTAGATTTTCCTCTTGGCATGAATTCATATACAAGTCCCCTTTTGATTTATTTAATCCTGAAAAAACAAATATCATCATTAGCAACTGACATGTGAAAATCCAATCCAGAAAAAATTAAAATTAAGCATAAATAAACCCTTAGAAAATTTAATTCTGTCATAAAATTTTAGAAATTTAACCCTATTAAGAAATTATGGAGTTCAAGAAATTCGTGACAGGAACTTCGGGGAATCCACGATAGGAAGGATTTTTTGAGTGACAGGAACTTTGGGGAATCCATGAAAAGAAGGATTTTCTGAGTGACAGGAACTTTGGGGAATTTGTGATAGGAAGTATTTTCAGAGTGAAAGGAACTTTGAGGAATCCACGATAGGAAGGATTTTCCAAATACCTTACCTATTCGAAATCTTTGAAACTCCATAAATTTTTACCAAGAAGGAATTTTCAAAAAGTTGAAAAAGCAACATAGCCTAATTTTTCATTCTCTATTCATAGGTGCAAAAAATATTTACATATGACATTTAAAATTCACTTTGAAATCCTCATTTCCAAAATCGATAAAAGGTGGATTTCTTTGAAACCCTCAAGATTCCTTAAAATATTTCCTTCATCAAATCAAATCTGGACTTAATCCCAAAATAACCTCCCAAGAAGAGAAAAATTAAATATTGATAGAGCCAAAATGCGGAGATGCAAAAAAGAAAAAAAAAGGGGTTCCCCACCTTTGGTGGGGCATGTGTGCAATAAGTGCACAACAAATGGCGACTCTACTGGGAAATACTCCAAAGCATTTCAATGAAAAATTGGAATCATGAACCCAAAATCTCTGATTTTGATGTGCACATCAGGTCAACCAATAAAATAAAGTCTTAAAATCAATGAACAAGATATCCCTTCCTTAGCTGGAAATCTAAGTGTGTGCAAATGTATTAACTTCCCTCCCTAAGCTACTATAGGAAACCAAGCTCAATCAAGTTAAGCTACATAAAGATTCTAACTCCAAAAGCAACTTGGATAGACCATTGTTGCCAGTCAGGCATTCATAGCCCCCATGAGGTTATCATTGTGATTCTCTCGAACATAGCTCTACTACTAGCCAGGAATCCATAGCCTTGGTAGAGATATTTGGATCCTCCTGAAAAGTTGAATTTTCTTCTTTTGATATTCAGTATTTTCTTTTCTTTTCTTTTTTCTTTTACTTCTTTTCACTTTCAACCCATAAGCAATGAAGCTCACACTTAGGGCTGAGAATCATAGTGGTGTTGAAGTAGAGATTTAAGATTTTTCACTTAAAAAGACTTCACAAGGAACCTACAAGAACCTCAAGATTCTTAAGATATGTATGAAATATAAGATTTGAGCACATTCAGGAACTAACTCAATTCAATGACTTATCCCCTATACACATTTAGACCATGTGACACTAAATGAGGGACTTATACCACCACTTCTAAAAGAAATATTAGTGTTTGTAAAAGAAATACATAAAACAGTCCTAGATAATAAAATAGTTGTTGTGCACATAAGATATTCCCAACAGAAAGTAGAGGGGCCCCAAATTGGAGAAGCAACACAAAAACAAAAAGGAAACCTAACCCAAGCAAACCTACACTAACCAAATTAGAAAGTAGAAGCAAACCAAAGCAAAGTAAGCCAAAGGAAAGAACACCTAAACTAACCAAATCCATAAAGAAAAGAAAAACAAACCAACCTAAAGCAGACCTACACTAACCAAAAGTAGAAAAATGAGAGTAAAAGTAGAACAAACTACATTTATTCAAAATAGATTATGTACAAGGAGACTCAAAATGAATCATGATCAGACAGGGCAGACTAAGACCTACCCCCAGATGACTCATCAGTGCATGGAACAACAATAATGTGATAATAAAAGTCCTTAGAAATGCAAATTCATCCTTATATTTAGCAAAATAAATCTCAATAATGCAACATTCAAACTCCATGTCATAATCATGGATAACTAGTAATTGAGGTAACTCATTGGAACCATGATCAATCCATAGGCAAGTTCTCTTTCCTAAACCTCTATAATCAAATTGATAAGCTTGGAAATTTATAGTAAGGATGGAAACAACCTGATTTGTCATATGTCCAGGTAGAATGTTGTGTTTATCATATCCCAATCATGAAGAATTGATATCCATGGCGTCAGGAGGTCTCAACCGATGGTGCAATGCTCCTCTTGCACTTGAAACATGCAAAACAGAGGTAGAGTTATCAATAAGTAGTTCAGGGTGAAGCTTAGATTGAACAAATTCAGAATTAACATCATGGAACTTTTCACCTATTTGCATATCATCATGAGGTATCAGTAATGAGGTTGTAGAGACACCTTTATATGCATCAACTTTTTCATGGAAATTTTCATCAAAAGCCACTAAAGTTTGATCTTTAAGCACAATTTCACTTGCAGTTGTGTGGTCATTCCCATCAATGGTGACTGTAACATCATTATGCTCAACAACTTCTACAATTCCCTGCACCCCAGTATAATTTAGACAAGTATTACCAACATCAAAGCATGCAACATGTGAATCATCATTAACAAATGCATTAGAATGTAAAGGAAAAATAGAATTTGATAAGAAAACTCCTTGTTATCCATTATTAGTGCAAGCTCATATTCTTGACCACAAACATCAACAATATCAACTTCTTTATCAACAAAATCAACTACTTTAGCTTGTTCCATGAGACATTCATCAACAATTTGTTGAATTTCCTTTATTGAAGGCTCATTCTCCTCTAGGGCTGCCTTAGCATTTGCTGCTATACATTCTCTAGCAACTTGTTGAAATTTCTTGATTGAGGATTCATTCAATGTACCTTTCTATGTATCTCTTGTAAGCTTTGACAACTATACTTGCTCTTCTACCTGCTTAATGGTTGTTTGACACCCAAAACATGTGAATTTTAAATGTTCATCCTCATGAATCCTACACCAACTTGGTAACAACTCCTTTAGGTAGACATTGTACTCCAGGCTTGATGAATCCTTCATAAATCTAGCAACGAACTCTTCATATCTAGCCTGTGTTTGATCTTCATCATGAATAGAAGGAATCTGACTGATCACTTCTTTCTCTTGTGGTTCATCCTCTACTATATTTCACTTTTCAAACCCTTGGATAACCTCTGGAAGACCATCATACTTCATATTTTTAAATTCATCATTTACCCTTGCTATTACTGGTAACTTAGATTCTCCTTCCTTACATTCATTTTCTTCTATCGTCACCTCAATTTCAGCTATCATACCATCACTAGATTCAAAAATTATGGATTCCTCCACTTTATATTCCTCAGAAGACTATTATTTTGACTCCAGTTACTTCCCAACTTTAATGATAATGTCCACACATGAATGACAAGTGAACTCAAAATGATACTCTTTATGTAATCTACACCAGTGGTTTAGAAGAAAATATTTCAAAGGAAAACCATGCCTAAACTTCCCATCTATAAATTTTGTGAACATTTCAATTGAAGCGTCCAAAAAGAGGAGTTCTCCTTGTGAAGTGATTTAGATCCTACCCCAATTCCATGAGTCATACATTTTAGCTCACTCAAATTTACCAGAGATCTATTGTATCTCAGATTTTCAACATGAAGGATCACTTAGCTTCCAACAATGTTGCTTTATGCTCACCCCTCCCTCTAGCACCAATTTGTTGATGGTGATTTTAGCACTACAACAACTCAGAGAGACTACAAGTATCCTATCTCTCTTGAAAGGAAAATTCCTAGCAGCAAGCCTCAAGAAATAACCCTATGGTCTCTAATGGCAAGTCTTGACAATGCAACAAACAACTCAATGATAATATGTTAAAATGTTGGTAATCACAAGGGGCCTTATAAATTAACAATGTTGGAAGTATACTTATTATCAAATATAAATGCTTCAAATGGAAATATCCCTAATAAAACCAATCTCTGCCTGATCAAGGAGAAGCCCACAACTACACATAAACAATTCAATCTTCTAAGGAAATTAGAGTATTTTAAAACTATGAACATTCATCCACATACCCAATAACTGATGCAATATGAACAAGCATCCACAATTGTACTTAACACAAAATGGGGCCTATACTAACTTTGCATAGCAACTTACAATCAACAAATTGCTAAAAGTATGGACCAGAGATTGATCAAACATCATTCAAATTTCACAATCACTGTAAGAGAATTGAAATCTAACATCTAACATCTAATATTCAAAATCAAGAACAAGAAACCATAAGGTTGTCAAAGTTGAAAGAAAATTTTTCCAAATCAACAACTCAATTGCATTAGTTTCTCCAGAATTTACATAACCGTCTTCATGCTCTCTCCTCTCCTACAACTACTGACTTGCAAAATCTAACTCCTAGCTTCTAACTCAGCTTCTAACCCAGTCTCTAACCCTTTACAAATGAGAAGGAAAAGGCCTTTATAGATATTATAGTTTAAAATCAATGGCCAGGATTAAACCAATCCAAGGGCTCAGATTGTACTTCTAGAAGCATCAAGAAGTTACATAAAGTTTGATAATTCTTGGTACATCATCATACAATCAACATAATTTTGTTATGGCCAAGAGAAATGAGAAAAAAGTAATCTACCACCTCGATCTTGATAAAAAATTTGATTGAGTGAAGAAAACAACTTAACATGTCCTCTCATATTTGAATCATATCCTCTAGCTATAGACAGGCTATGGCACAGATTTATAGGAAAGCACCAGATTAAATATTTGACGCTACACTTAATATTCAGCTACAATCTTTTCTAGATTTTCCTCTTGGCACAAATCCATATGCAAGTCCCCTATGATTTATTTAATCCTAAAAAAACAAATATCATCATTAATAACTAACATGTGAGAATCCATTCCATAAAACATTAAAATTAAGCATAGATAAGCCCTTAGAAAATTTAACTCTGTCATAAAATTTCATAACTTTAACCATATTAAGAAATTTCAAAGTTCAAGAAATTCGCGACAAGAACTTTAGGGAATCCATGACAGGAACTTCAGGGAATCTATGACATGAAAGATTTTTTGAGTAAAAGGAACTTCGGGGAATCTATGACAGGAAGGATTTTCTAAGCTATAGGAACTTCGAGGAATCTGTGATAGGAAGGATTTTCCAAGCTATAGGAACATCAGGGAGTCTGCGATAGGAAGGATTTTCTGAGCGACAGGAACTTCGGTGAAATCATGAAAGGAAGGATTTTTCAAATTCCTTATCTAGTCAAAATCTCTGAGACTCCATAACTTTTTACCAAGAAGGAATTTTCAAAAATTTCAAAAATAAACCTAGCCAAATTTTTCATTCTCTATTCATAGGTGCAAATAAAAAAATTACATATGACATTGAAAATTCACTTCGAAATCCTCATTTCCAAAATCCATAATAGATGGATTTCTCCTAAACCCCCAAGATGCCTTAAAATATTGTGTTTATCAAATCAAATCTAGAGTTAATCCAAAAATAACCTCCCAAGAAGAGCAAAAATGAAAATTGACAAAGCCTAAATGCGGAGATGCAAAAAAGAAAAAAAGGAGGTCCTTGCCTTCGATGGGGCATGTGTGCAAGAAGTGCACAACAAGTCAGTCTCATTAGGAGGATCATGTTTCCCCCCATATAATTTCATTTTCTTTGAAAACAACACATTAAGCTCATTATGGACTTATTAATCAATTTTATCAATTTCATCTTCATCATCCAAGTTAATGACAATAGGAGGTTTTATCACAATAACAGTTGTATGTTCTTTTTTCATTTTCATGTCTTGTTTTGGTGAAAGTTGTAATTCTTCTTGATTTGTTTGCATAGGTTTTTAAATATCATGCACTATTTTATTCCTTTCTTCCAATTGATGAGCAATAACATGACTCCTACACCTATGCTCTTTAGCATTTTGGTTTCTTCTTACACAATTTTCAATTTGTAATAGGGTAGGAGTGGGCTTTTTGGCCATTGGTTTATTTTCTTCCCTCAAGGGAGGAATTGAAGGAACCATTGAGGGTTGGGAAACCACTGTCTTTTTAGGTCCATACACTTGTTTTCTCTTTGGAGGAACAAAAGGAATCATTTGATTGTATCTTTCCCTTTAATATGTAATATGGGTGGAGGATCTACAACATACTTACCTTGGTTGCTTGGAAGGTTCTTTTCTTTGGGAATGGGCTCATCTATAACTAGTGGAGGAACAACCGTAGTCTTATCATTTTCAAAAATATTAGTAAGAGATAACTCTGCTATGTGCTTTTCCTTAAACTTTTGGTATGAAATAAAAAGGAAATCCTCACGAGATTTAACATGTTCCATAGGTTGAGGCCAACAAAAATCTAATGAAAATTTTCCACAGGAAGAAAAAGGATTAAACCAACTATGATGCACTATAAATATCTCATTTTAAAATGGGAGCTTTACACACTTGTGAATAATGAATGGGACAACATTCATGGAGTGTATCCATGGGTAGCCTAGCTTCACATAGAATCGATCCAACATTGGGATGATGGATAATGATACATCTAATTATTTTGGTCCAACTTTAAGAGGAAGAGTGATCGAACCTATTGCGGGGCAAGAAAAACCATCATGAGTTTTCAACCATGCTTTTGATTGTTCATAAGAATCTTGATAAAGCTAATGCACAAACAAGAAATCCTTAGTAATCAAATTCTCTACACATATAAGATCGATGAGTATTCCCTGCACATGTCTTTCATTGATGCATCTAGTGATATAGAGAGGACCATTGGGTGCATGTATGGATGTGTCACTATGGGTGAAAGCAATGTCGAGTAACACAGTCGTTTGGACCTTATGAGATTGAACATATATTAAATAAAACATGCTATCTACTTCCTTCTCATTTTTATTTTCATCATCATTCTTATCATCATTCATATCGTCACTCATATCATCACAAGATTGCACAAAGTTTGATGTATGGTTTGGCATTGGATTGGCAAAAATTTACAATTTTTGGTTAGGTGGGGAAAAAAACTTATTCCCTTGATCACTAACACCACCCAACTGGATGTGATTAGAATCAATGAGGTATTGAACTTGATGTTTAAGATGTATGCATCATTCTATGTCATGTCCACTTGTGAGATGATATTGAAAAAAGGAATTTGGATTGTAACTTGGTGGTAGACACTTAGTCATGGTTACAAGTCTAACTGGAGGTAATTAGATTAAGAACTTCTTACTCAAAATTTGTAACATGATTGAATGGAGTGTGTCAAGTAACTAGGAAAATTATCTATCTCTTAGTCTAAATTGGTATGGATTTTGATTTATGGCAGCAACTTGAGGTTCGATGTGACTGTTTGTTTGAGGTGTATGTAACTTGATAAAGTTTTTTTTTTTGCTTCTTGAATGGTTGATATTTTTTTTAGGGTACAAATTCAAACTTCCCAATACAAGTAGATGAAGATACCTCTTCATACTGACTAATCAAGTTCTTGAAATCATGAAGGGTCATACATAAATGTATAAAGGATAGATATTTCATCAACAAAATTTTATCCCTTATTTTTGGTTGCAAATTTTCAATGAACACTCATTGAAAATTCACATCAAGAATCTGAGTAAGATTGATTTATGAGTAAACCAACTAATAATTCCCTATAAAGTGTGTCATTTTTTTATGTTTTCAGGTTATTTGCATCACACTAAATCAGTAAATGTAATTTTATGTCCAATGTTAAATTGGAAATATTGGAGGAATGCATCAAAAATTTCATTGGAGTGGATTGAGTTATTCATAAATGAATAAAACCATTCTAATTCCATGTATTTCAATGACCTAGGAAAAAATTTAGCTAGGATTTTATCATAAAAAATGAAGTCACTACACAAGGCTATATATGTTGATATATGATTACTAGGGTCCCCTTTACTATTGTACTTTTCAAATCAGGGCATCTCTATGTTTTGTGGCTTTGCTATTTTCAAAATTTTAGGTGACAATGGGATTCTTATAACATATTACAATGGTTGTCTATTTTGGTTTTGGTTCAAAGTTGAGAGTTGTTGAAGTGAGGTTACATTTTACAAAATTTGGTTGATGACTGAGTCATTGGTTGACATGTTTTGGGAAGGTGGTGAATATGGTGGAATTGTGTAGGTGCTTGTGTGACTACTATGTTGTTAATTTATGAGAGGGGATGAAACTTGAGGTGTCACATGTGAAGATCCAAAACCATAAGGATTTCTAGTGGAAAAGCCTAATGTTGGAGTTATACCAATACTTTGTTGTATTGTTGAAGCAATAGTTGGATTCGTGTATGTGGGAATAGAGGCTATGGTTGTAGGGAGGGAGACTTTATTTACTCCTTGACTTTGAGTATATCACAAAGCTTGAGTGCAACTAGCCATTATATGTACTTTAGTATCAACTATATGGGCTAGGCTCTTCAAAACCTCTAATCCTCAATCATCATTAATTAGTTTCCCCATGTTATTTATTATATGAACCATTGTATTAGCTAGATATTCAATACTCACAAAGTCTTGAAGGTTTTATAAATATTTTTCTAATTGTTTTAGTTTTTCTTTCAAAACATGGGAAAAAACTATCTTAGTATCCGCAAAAATAGGTGATTGTAAGGTTGTCATTGGTATGGTGGAATTAGGGATAGAGTCCAAAATGGGTTGAATATTGACAACACTTTGCATGAAAGATTTTGAAGACTCGAGATCCATAATAGATGTAACAACAACACAGGATGCCATAAGTCTACAGCTATGTCTCACTGAAGTATTGGAAATAGGACACCAAGTCATGAAACTCATATAAGTTTCAAAATAATAAGTGTACCCACTATGAACACTAAAAATTCAAACACTCATAGTAAAACAATCAAAAACAAAAATCAAAGAGTAGAAACAGACAAAAAACACAAAGAAAAATATTTGACAAAAATTTGGGCCAAAAAGGATAGGATTATGGTGCATAGGGCACCTATGTCCTAGGAAAGATTTTGCAAATTAAAAGTTTTACTATTTGTTATATTGTTTAAGGTTTTTATTTCTATGTGAAAATAGGTCTGACAATGAATACTTTTCCAAAATTTTCACAATATATGGTAATGTAATTCAAAATGCAAGTATGCAAGAATATTGAAAATGCTTGAAAAATAAACAACAATTTTAAATGCAATTTCTAGATTTAAGATGTAAAAATTAATTGATTCTAATATTCTCAATTTTAAAATGATGATATGAATACGCCTTTTTGAAAGAAAATAATGTAATTTTTCACTTTTTAATTATATGCAAGATACCTAAATGTATGTAAATGATAGTTTTTATTTTATTTTTAGATTTTAAATGACCTAATATAGGTTTATGAATGTAATTTTAATGTATACCTAACCTAAAATGATTGAAATAAACCCTCTTTCCACCTATGATGCAATATGATATGTAATTTTTTGAATGTTTATGCTTTTTTATGACATAAAAATGAATGCTTAACCAAAAAATACAAAACAATACAATGGAAAACCTAGACCTAGGGTGAATGTTTAGGAGGTATATAATGTTAATAGGTCAAGTTCACCAAAATGAAATGCAGGGAAAGGGAAACCTTTGAGTTTTCACCTTAGGGTTTGACACATTTCCCTAAATGTTTCATTAAAATAAAGAAAGGGGGTAAATTCAATGGATTGGAAATGCAAAGGTGGAATGGGGGTTTGAAGGATTTGGACAATGTATGTGATTGACTTACAACCTAATAGGTGAGTCAACCAACCCTTAACCAAATCTAGAAATGTCCTATTGATGGAATGCAATGATTCAATTCACCTAATGATGCAATAACCACTTTAATACAAAAATAATGGATCTAAAATGTCATAAGAAAAATTGGACTATAGGAATAGGTTGAGAAGGAAATTGTGCACCTATGGTATAAATTTGAGCCTAATGTTTGAGGGCGTTTCCTCCAATGAAACCACTATCCTAGTAGGTATTTTTTAGATCTATTTTTGTAGTCCTCTTATGTCAGATTTGAACTTTCATTTCTCATCTCTAAACTTTTCAAATTAATGTTGGATATTTTTGTAAGTGATTTTTCCATGAGTTTTTGAGGCCTAGGGTTTTGATTGCAAAAATGAATAATTGATCTTTAATCTTCCTTCAATATTATTCAAACCTAAAACTCACACATTCAAAGAGAGAGGAAGGGTTGTTCCATTTAAGGGATTTCCTTAGTCAAACCTTGTGTTAGTGTTTCCTCTTCCAAAATGGCAATATCAATGATAAATGGATAAATTATAGGAAGAAATGATGGAATCATAAAGTGCTACAACTCACCACCCTTCAATGGCTTCCTTGAAGGATTGAAGTCATACACATGACTTAAAGGTCTTGGATCTTGTTTGTTTGATTTTCTTAAATGGCTTGGATTGTTTGGAGACCTACAAGGGTTATCCTTCACAAACAATATGAAACATAAACTTGAACAAACTCACATACATTTTGACATGATGTTGGATCTTGAATTATTGCAATAAATATCTAATGGCTACTCTTGACTTGTTGAATAATGCTCTTGATCACAATATTTTCTCTTAATGCTCACTTCTTGCTAGATAATTTCTTGTTAATTTCACTTAATGTTCAAATGATACAATAACTAGGTATTTATATGCTCTTATTCTAATTTCCCAAAACTAAATCCCCACAATCAACTTTAGACATTTGAATTTAAAATAATAAAATGCCAACACTGATATATTTTAATTTGGAGCCAAAAGAGGGGGACATAGGCACCCTAGGAGCCAGTGTCCCAGCCATATTTTTTAGAAATTAAAGTGTCAAGGATAATGTATTAAATGAGAGCATTTTTTTTATGCTTGCAAACTATTAGAAAATTTTTAAAATAAGTGATGGAATGCATACTTTTGGAAAATAAGTGCTTAATTAGGTCTAATAACTTAAAGGGGAAAAATAAATAGTGTGAAATTGTCAAGGGTGAAAATTTATGACACTACAAAAAATACATGATTGAACCTATTTTTGGAGACACTTCTTGCATGGTGAGATCTTTCTTGAGTTTTGATTTCTAGATTTCTAGAAATTTCTTTCTCCACCTCCTTTTTGAGTAAAAGGATTTTTTTCTCAAGCTTTGTGCATTCTTTTATCTTGGCCTCAATCAAGTCCTTTTTCCTTTTGTTCTATTTCCTTTCAAGTTGCAAGTCTTTTAATAGAAGAGATAAGTTCACCTTCAAAATCAATTTCACCTTCTTCTTCATCCATAGTTTTACTTGAGCTTCCAAATATCATAGTGGCCATGAATAGGGATTCTTCTCCATCATCATTTGATGTGCAATGATCTCCTTCATTTGAGGAGCAATATTCTTCTTTAGAGAGAAGGTTACTCTTAAAATTGTTCCTTTTGAACCCTTTGTTGCTACTTTAATTTTCTCCGAAAGGAAATTTATATGTATAATAACCAATTCTTCCATAATTAAAAAATTTGAAAGGTAGTTTAAATTTATACTTGCTTGATCCTTTCTTCAGCTTTCTCATAAAGTTTGCTTCTTTTCCTTAGATTCACTCTGTGAACCACATGCCCCTTCTTTCTTCATAGCTTTGAATGTAGCTTCTCTCTTATGTGTACCTTGGACTTTATTTCTTATCTCATAGGTGGTGAGAGATCCAAAAAATTCTTCTACAATAAGCTTTGTCAAATCTTTGGATTCTTCAATTGCAAAATTTTTTGAATCAAACCAGCAGGCAAGAGTCCTTAGAACTTTCTTCACAACTACTTAACCATTTATATCTTCACCAAGTACTTTGATCCTATTGATTAGTTCATCTACCTAGAGCAAGTAGTTGGCTATGTTCTCTTATTTCATCTTTATATTCTCAAAAAATATCTTGTAATATTGCAACTTTTCTTGCTTCACACCACCATTCCCTTCATACAAATTTTTGAGTTTATCCCAAATATCATTGGTAATTTTGCATTGCACCAATTTCACAATTTCAATTTTTTTTAGACCAATCAAGATGGAATTCTTTACTTTATCATTGTTTTCATGAGCCTTATTTGCATTAGCATCAAAAATAGGATGAGTAGGTTCAATATAATCATCCTTTTTAGCTCTCCAAGCATCATACACTAGCAAAGTAAGGTAGGCTTCCATTCTCACACTCTAGAAAGAATAGTTGTGTGTTGCCAAAAAGTGTATACTTTGCTTGATATGGGAGTAATTGATGACAAATTAGACTTAATAATGCCTTGATTTGGTGCTGTGAGGTGTCTACACATCCACACTAGGTCTTGAACCCTTGCAAATTGAATAAAATACATTTATTGATGTCTTGCAAGAGTGTTGTAAGGTGTTGTAACACATCTTCACACTTTTCTAGGACCATAATGTTATATTTCACCTAAATAACCCTACCAGGACCTATTTCAAAGTGTTGTAAAGTCTTGTAATAAACTTTCACACTTTCTTAGGCTTTTCATCAATATTTACACCTTTCTTATGCTTTAAATGACCCCTTTATGCACTAACGGGCCTTAATTGTCTTGTTGAAGAACAACCCGATAAACAACATTTAATACATCTTAATCTATGACATCCACTCAAAATTTCCTAGGTGGACTAAGTTGCCACCTTGGGTGACTTAGTCCCATGTGGGACAAAAATCAAAATTAATTCAAATTTCTTTCAGGTTTGTATTCTTTAAGACCTAAGGTCGGCTTGTGATGAGGTATTTTTGGGAATTTAGGCATAATTGTATATAAATAAGGGTTTTTTCCCCTCATTTTTCAATCTCCTAACTCATCTTAATTCATAACTCATCATCATTCATGTTCTCAAGTCAAGCAGGCTAAGGTTTTATCATTGCAAATCATCAAGATAGCTTCCTAAGACATTCAAGGGAAAATTCTTCAACTATTGTTGCAGAAATTCAAGATCAAACATCATGGAAAGGTATTAACTCCACTATTGCATTCTTCATTTCATTATTTCTTCATTTGGTTTAATTACCTAAAAAGAGGTTTGACCAAGGCAAACCCCCATTCCCTAACAATCAACATTTTTCGCCTTCTATCTTTGTATGCTTGCAGATTTAGGAACTTTAAGGCTTTAAAGATCATTGAAGATTTGGTTGAAGACTCATTGAACACATCTCTTTGTTGACCTAGCCAAAATATCAACAAAAAGTCACATTTAGGCCCAAAAATTAGAGTTTGAAAAGCAGACAACTATGGGAAACTAGAGTGCAGACCTAGGGCTTCCGTTTCCACTTCCGAATTTTTAGAAATTTAGAAGTGGACTAAGTCACCACTAGTGGTGACTTAGTCCCATTGAACCTATTTTTTGGAAATTTTTGTAGAGTTGGATACCCATTTGGCCAAAACGAGCTTTAATGCAATTTTCCAGAATTTTTTTGAAAGTGGACTAAGTCGCCCAGTTTGGCACAAGTGTCCCGTCAAGCTTAAAAACCAAAATTTCTAGAATTTCTAAGTTGCTTCAAGTCTGAAACACACTTATAGGTGCACACCTTTTGTATTATAGCTTTCTATTTGGTTTTATTTGCATTTCTAGGTCATTTAGTTCATGTTTTCTTATCACAGTGTGTTTTCCAGCACTTTACATTTCTTAAGGTTAGCATCAATAAGTCATATTTGTTTTTCAGTTTATTGCACTTAGGACATTAAATTTAGATACATTTCATCCTTCATTACATTAATCTTGAGTGTAGACATTAGCATTTTGGCCCATCTCTCTCCTTTTAGGTGAAAAACCCTAGAAGAGCTAGAGAGCATTTGGTTTTCCAGTAGGAAGACTTGGTAAGAAAGGTCTAGAGAGGATAGGATTAGGAAAAGGTAAGTGTTTTGGGGTTGGTTGTGGTGGTTGTGGATTATTTCAAGTGTTATATGTATGACCAATGGTATTATGGCTCGGTTGCTGTGACACATTAGTTTGAGGTGGGTAGAGGGTGAATTCAGGTTTGTGTGGAGTTTGTTTGTGTGAAGGGGGATAAAGGATGAGTTGAGGTTGAATAATATTAATATCCCTTGGTGAATGAGAGTATAATAGAGGCTCTTCATTTCCTTTTAAGAGAATAATATTATTATCAATGTTATCTTTGCCTTGTATGATGATATTCTCCCTAGAAGGAAAGTGTTTAAGAGAACAACAAACCTCATGTTTTTTACAATTAAGGCTTGGTTCATCCAAACTAACTTCATCGCAAATAAGGGAATTATTAATGGTTTAATGTGTGTGATGATGGATAGTGGGTAGAGGGGAAGAAGACTCTATTTGATTGTCAGTTGTTTCTAAGGTCTCATTCTCTTGTGCCATGTTATCTACCCTACTAGGAGAGCGTGTAATATGTTCATCCAAGTTTGAGGCTTGTAAAGTAGCTTTATCACAAGTGAGGGAGGCATCAAGTGAAGGACCAATATGGTTGTCAAATATATTATCCAAAATGAGAGGAGCATTAGGGAAGGGATGATCAAGGGTTTCATGATTTGTAATAGGGATGTCTTCTAACACCATCCTATCCTCTTTACATCGAGGAGGGATATTAAGAGATGGACAAGTTTGATTGTCATGACCATGGAGACTACATAAGGTGATGTTTAGAAATGTGTCTATGATCTCATGTTCTTGTTGTCTAACATATTCCAAAGGGGAATGAGGAGATGGAAAATCAAGACCCTCAAGGCTTGTAACTTCTTGCACCAAGATACCTTTGTCACTAATAGGAGAGGTATTAGGAGAAGAACAAGTATGATTGTGATGATTTTCTACACTACCATTCTCACCAATGGGAAATGTTAGATTAAGGATGTACCAATGGTTTGATCATGTTTCTTAAAGTCCTCATTGTGGTAATCAAAAGTGAACTCGTAAGAGGAAATTTTGTACTTATACAATCCACTATTAACAAAATCAAAGCCGCATCTTTTGAAAGGAAACATGCTATGATGAAAAGGGAAAGAAAGTTCAATGCAATGACTTAAAAGGAAATGCAATTTTTAGTTTTTAAGTAAGCTAATTTTCTATTTGCATAATGCAACAATCGAAAAATGAAATGTTGTAAATGCAAAAATGCAATTAAGCAATGCATGAAATGAGCTAATTTAAGTGAGCTCTAGTGAAATGCATTTTATAGAAACTCAGCCAATTGATACAGATAGGTAATGGCACCAAACAAAAGCTTAAAAATAGGGTTTTCAACTCTATAAAAGGTTGTTTTAGGGGTGAACAGGGACTAATTCGCTCAAGGCAGAGAATTAGTCCTAGTAGGGAATTTTTTGAGATTTTCCAAAAATTTTAGATGGGTTTTGATGGTCTCTATACTATATAATGCAGTCCTAAGATGAAAATGCAAAATTTCATAAATGTTTAATGATTTGAGATGCAAAAATGCTCATAATTGAAATGATTTAAAAAATGACTACCCTAAATTGATGTTCTTGAGCTAGATATATAAAAAAAATGATCCCAAAGCTTTCCAGACTTATAGTATATGATACTAGGAGGCTTAGGAATCATAATAGACAATGAAAAATTAGGATAGGGACTGTCACCCAAACTAGCGACTTAGTCCCAGTAAAGGATTTTTTTAGAATTTTTAGGAATTACCAATGGATTTTGATGATTTATTTATTGTATGATATAGACCTAACATGTAAATACAGTTTTTCAATGATATACAATGATTGGAAATGCAAAAATGCAACCTATACACACTTTTACTAATGCAAAAATTTGAAACCCTAGATGCAAATTAAGCAATGCCAATCTTAATGCAAGGCTAATATGAGATAGATCTAGGATTATGAAGGACTCCAAAATAGAAAAAGAAGGTATTCTAAAAGTGGGTTCACCAAAATGTAAACAATGATTTTGGAAAACCAAATGCTCTCTAACTCATCTAGTGTTTTTCACCTAAAAGGAGAGAGATGGGCCAATATGCTAATGTCTGCACTCAAGATTAATGTAATGAAGGATGAAATGTATCTAAATTTAATGTCCTAAGTGCAATAAACTGAAAAGAAAGATGACTTATTGATGCTAACCTTAAGAAATGCAAAGTGTTGGAAAACAAACTGTGATATGCAAAAATGAACTAAATGGCCTAGAAATGCCACTAAAACCAAATCGAAAGTTTTAAGACAAAAGGTGTGCACCTGGAAGTGTGTTGCAAACTTGAAGAAACTCTGAAATTCTAGAAATTTTGACTTTTAAGCCTGATGGGACACTTGTGCCAAATTGCTAAGGGGTGAGAAAAGGGCTGAAAAAGTTGAATCCTTGTTAAAGTCTGGTCATTTTGTGTTGGATTGTGAGTGTCAACCACCTTGCTTACATAAGGTGGTATCAGAGCTCAGGAACAAGGTATTTTGTGATTGAATTTTGTAGGTTTAAAGAAAGTTGATTGGAAGGTGAAAAGACAAATTGGTGAAGATGCCTCTAAAGGGTGTTGGTGCTGCTAGAGAGTTGCAGGAATTGAAGGAGAAGCATACTAAGCTTTTGGAGTCACATAATGAAATATTGGAAAGGCTTGCTGCCTTGGAGACAAAGAAAATAAGAGATGAGAATGAAGAGAGTGAAATAGAGGAGGAAGATGATGAATATGAAGATGTTGATGAGGAATTGACCCTGAAGATTAGAGGATGGCAAAATTGCTCAAGGTAATGAAAGGTGATTCAATGAAGGTAAAAGTTGATCTTCCTATGTATGGTGGAAATTTAAATGAAGAAGAGTTGCTTGATTGGATTGTTGCTATGGACAATTATTTTGAAAGTGAAAACATTTCAGATAAGTAGATGGTGAAGGTGGAAAAGACTAAACTCAAAATTCATGCTCTTCTATGGTGGGACTATGAGCAAGAAAAAAGGAGAAAACAAGGCAAGTCAAGGATAACTTCTTGGGACAAGATGGTACAAATATTGAAAGGTAAGTTTCTTCCAAAAGATTAAGAAGTTCAATTGTATAAAATATTGCAGGGTTTGAAACAAAAAGATCTAGATGCCAAGACATATACAAATGAATTTTACAAATTAAGTATAAGGGCAAGAAGGGATGAAGATGAAGTTGAAAAAGTGGCTAGATATCTAGGTGATCTCATATTTAATATTCAAGATGAACTTGTTGTTGCTAACCCAAAGACTATTGAAGAGTGTTTTCAGTTAGCAATCAGGGTGGAGGAAAAGATCAAAAGGAGGCAAGAGAAATCCATTAAAGGAAGAGGCACTAGTACAAGAGGAAGAGGAACAATCTCTACTTCAAAGTATCCAAATGAGGAACATGAAGAAGTAAATAGAGGTAAGGATGAAGGTGTTGATACAAGAGGTGGTTTAGTGGTGGTAGAAATCCTAATGTGTTTGCAGGGAGATGTTATAATTGCAATGAATATGGTCATCCTTCATGGAAATGTCCTGAAATTTTTTTTAGTTCATCAAGTGGAGAAAAGAGGACTGAAAGGAGGGAACACATCATTCAAGAAGAGGAATGTGAGAGAACTCATTCTGCAAGTTTACATGTTGCTCCTAAAATAGGGGAAATGTTGATGATGAGGAAGACTGTATTGAAGGAAACCAAGGAGGTGGAACCATTGCAAAGAAAGAATATTTTTAAGACCATATATAAGTGAAAAAATAAGGTATGAAAAGTTGTTATTGATTCTAGCTCTACAGAGAATATGGTGTCAAGTGAGATGGCGAGAAAATTGAATTTGCAAAAATTTCCTCATGAGTTGCCATATAAAGTATCATGGATGAGTGATGGGCAATCTCTTTTAGTCAATGAACAGGCTGTTGTTAAATTCTAGATTGGAGGCTATAAGGATAAGGTAGTTTGTGATATTCTTCCTATGGATTGTTTTCAACTACTCCTAGGTAGGCCATAACAGTATGACAGGTGTGCATTGTATGCTGGAAGAGAAAACACATATACACTAGAGAAGGATGGATGTAAGTTTGTTTTGACTCCTTTGGTGGAAGATGATAAGGGTAAAGCCAAGGTGATTATGCGTGGGAAGAAAGAATTTGTAAATGTTATAAAGGAAGATAAAAAGTTGGATGTTACAATCAGTCCAAGGTTTGAGAAAGCACCAACAACAGATGTGAAAGTTGATATAGTAGTAAAGGAGTTGACAGTGAATTTGAATGAGAATGTTTTGGTGGGGACCATTGTGTGTCCTATAGGTGAGAGTAAAATTGCAAGGTATAAGGAATCTACAGGTATAGTAGGTGATAGGTTTGTTAGTACAGTGGTATATGGTGTTGACAAAATAAAAAGTCTGATGACAGTGATGCAGGGACAAAGTGTACAAGAAGTTAAGGGTGGATGCAAGGATGAAGTTGAAACAAAGAAGAAGTTAGTAGAAGGGATTACTAAGAGTTGTTTTTTTGCAAGTATAGATGAAGGAGGACAAGCAGGTTCTAGTCAAGGAATAGATAAGAGATCATTTCTAGGTCTGAATGCAAAGTTGGAGACACATTCAAGTACAAACAAGAACAAGAGTGTAGGGCAGGTCACAAAATAGTTGTATGTAAACCATTTGAAGTCATTTTCAAAATAGAAGAAATGTATAAAGATTGGACGAGTTGGTACAAGGTGTAACTCATGTGACATGAGTTCTTTTTTTGTGGGGGTGTATGGTGCAGGAGCACCTAAGCCTTATTGTCAAAATTTGATCATTTGAAGGTTGATAAGTTGGTCAGTAGTTGATTCAAGGGTAGATAGGGGGTTTTTAAGTCTATTTATCCTAAATAAGGTCTAACAAGCCATTTGATATGTACTTGGGTGGTTTTGAGTTGTAGGTGTCAAATAGGTAAAAGTTGCAAAAAATGTTGTCAATCAAAAATTGTCAAAAATGCAACTTAGGGGAATATGAAGAGTTAAGCATTTCAAAAGTTAGTTAGGTACGTTGGGTGGTTATGTTTTGAAGAGAATATGTATTAAAATCCTATTCAAGGCTTGAGGACCAGTTGATGATGATTGTAATGTGATTCCCATTGAAAGAAACAATGTTAATTATGCATTTTCACTATCTTCCTAAACTTTGCACTTTTTGTACAGACCTGTACAGGCTTGGAATGCTCTGAAATTCATTTTATATTATTCTAGCATGATTTAACTTCCATTTTAAATCATTTTGAGTCTAATATTAATTTTAGAGGAATATCTATTTAATTCTTTGTAACTGCCTGTGTTAGGCCAAAAAAGGCTTTTTTTGAAGTTTAAATAATGTAATAAGCCATTCCTCCTACTATCATGTCTTGTTTCTTAGAGGAATGGCATATTAGATGTTAGGGTAGATGTTTATATTGGTTGGAGTGGCAAAGGAAGTGAGTTGGTTGGTTTGGGATGATGCCCTAGGGATGGGCAAAGAATTTTTCCTGTGAAAATGAGGAACTAAAGAAGGTTCTTGATGAAATATTGATGTAATTGATCTTGTGAAGGTTTAGAGAGTATGTACAGACCCAGTTAAACTTGTTGGATGTATTGATTGAGTTGGGAAAGCCTTGAAGTTGTGAATTTTAGAAAACCCTTGTGTTTGTGCATGGAAATGGAGGGTTTCATGGATTAGTGGTCTAGAGGTTAGGTATCCAAGAAATGATTGGAGAATTTGTGGTTTTGCATCACAATTTATGACTTTCAAGGGAGTTTGAGTGTTGAACAAACATTTGGGAAGTACTTCCTTTGTAAATTAGGGCTAATTGAGTAGCCTAAAAGGCAAGGCAGCATATTGGTTTTCAGTATTGTTTCAAAGAAACCTATTTGGATCTTTTTGTATATTGTTTTGGGTTATGTGGTAAGTCTTAATTAATGTTTTTCAAGCCTTTGTATGGCCTTCTCAAAAAGATATCATCATTTGTTGGTTTTTGAGGGCTACAAGCCTCTTGTTGTGAGATTGTGAAAAGAGGTGAGAAAAGGGTTACAAAAGTTGAATCCTTGTTAAAGTTTGGTCATTTTGTGTTGGGTTGTGAGTGTCAACCACCTTGCTTACATCATTTAGCTCCAATTTTTTGTCCACTTGATCCAATTTCCCCTTTGAAGATTTTATTTTTCTGCACATTAACAAAACCAACAACAAATCAAAACCCTAACAAGATAATTGATCATTAATATTAGAGGGTTATCTTTAAAACTAAAAAAAAGGAAATAATATTTGATAATGACAATAAAACTCCTACAAGGACACAAATTATTAGCTACAAAATTTAACACCCCTTTATTTTTATTTTGTATTTTGACCTAGTCAACAATATTTGATTTTTTTAAATGATTTTGACTCCAAAAATTAAAATTCCAAGAAAAAAACCCCTACTAAAATTTTGAGAGCTTTCTGAAAATGTAAAAAATTTAGAAAAATTTCTTGATTTCAACTCTAGAGAGAAAATTTACTGAAAAACCTTAATTTTTAAAGATCTAATTTTTCATGAATTATTTTTCATAAAAATTCAAAAAACATAAAGAACATGCCCTTATTATAATTCTGAGAGATTTCCAGAAATATAAGAAAATTCAAAAAAATTGCTTATTTTCTCCCAAAATTAAATTTTCATGAAAAATCATAAAAAAAATATAAATAATTCAAAATAGATCCAAAAAATCTAATTTTTTACTGAAGACTCTTGATATCATCCCAAACCTACAAAAAATATTTTGTGAATAAATCTTCAACCGTTTGTGAGATGTGATCAAATCTTTCTAAAACCCTAATTTTCAAAGATTTGATTTTTTGCTACTTATAATTTTTCATCAAAATAAAAAACATAAAGAACACACTCCCATTAGAATTTTAATAGATTTCCAAAAATATATGAAAATCCAAAAAATTTGATTATTTCCTCTCAAAATTAATTTTTCATGAAAAATCATAAAGAACTTATACATAATTTAAAATAGATCCAAATTTTTATTTTTTTTTACTAAAGGCTCTTGATATCATGCCAAACTTGCAAAAAACAAAATTATGAAAAAATATGTAGCCATTTTTGAGATATGATCAAATCTTTCCAAACCCCAGGCTTGTGTCTCCAACCCTAGCTACAAAATGTTAGTCTCCAAATTTTTGCACAAAATAACAATACAAGATTAGGTAAATCTACAAAAATTTGATTCACATCAGGTTCACCAATGTAATATAGGGTAAAATCAAGGTTAAATTTATTAATCATCAAAAATAAAACCCTAAAGCCCTAAACCAACATTGAAGCAAAATCCAACATAAGCATAAAACAATATTGCCTATGCCATGGTTGATTCACCTCCATTGTACTTCTCCATTTTTCTTGATGTGATTGATTGCCCTCAAATTTTGAGCATGCAATGATAGCCTAATGTCAATGATAGAAAAATATTGAAGATTGTACTTGTCTCCTTTGATAGCAATAGTCTAGGTAGTCTTCAATGTGTGTTGAAATTACAATGATAGGTCTCTTTTATAGAAAACCAAATTTGAATGAAGGGCTAGGATTAAAAGCCAATAAGACATGACAATTAATGGCCAAGATTGAAAGATGTAGTATGAAATAGGGTTAGGGCCAAATTAGGGCAAAGATAGGACTAGGTTAAGGATAGACAGTTGAGATTAAATTATAAAATAATTCAATCAAGGGTGAAAATTGAATGAGATGTGAAGAGATAAGAATGGCATGGACAAAGAGGTTGGCATAGAAAAAGAGGTTGTTGAAGAAAATTAAATAATTAAATAATTATTTAATTTAGGAGGGAAAGTGAATAATTAAAGCAATTATTTAATTATAGAAGAAAGAGAAAGTTGAATTTTAAATTAAATAATGATTTAATTTAAAAGTGAGGGAAAAGGAAAATTAGTAAATAAATAAATAAATAAAATTTATTTAATTAATCAAAGATAGGAAATAAAATAAAAGAGATGAATTAATTAAATAATTAAAATTATGTAATTAATAGAGGATTATGACTTTAGACAATAATCAAATAATTAAATTATTTAATTATTAAGGAAGAAAGGGGATTGACGAGGAAAAATAGTGTTCACAGGCCTAGGAAAAATTTTAGTGTCTACAAGAAAAGTTATTAAGTACAGCTCAAAATGGTTGTTAGGCGATGGTATTCAGATTCTTTTCTAGGAAGATCCTTGGTGTGATGGTGGACCATTCTCAAGTCACCAATGCGCCCTCCCTTCTAAAGATGTATGCTTAATAATTTTTGGTTGTTGGGTGACTGATTGCATTCAAGATGGTGAATGGAAATATATTTAGAGCTTGGACCCCTCCGTTACTACTCTCCAAGCGTTTCTCTCTCGTATTCATATTTTGTCTTTTCCTAAGGATGATAGAATTATTTGGGCTTCATGTGCTAATGGTTATTTCTCTGTGGCCTCTATTTGTGTCAATCTATTGGTTAAGCCTAATCCTATCCCTTTCTAGTGTGGGTTGTGGAACAATTTTCTAACCCCCAGGATCAATATTTCATTCTAGCTTCTTGCACAAAAGAAGGTTTTAACTCTGGATACTTTGTGTAAAAGAGGCTTCGCTCTCCCTTACAGATGTGCTTTATGTGAATGTGAGGCTGAGAATTCCTTTCATATTTTTCTCAACTGTAATTTTTTTGCTCATTTTTGGGGTAAGTTTCTCTCCCTTCAGAATCTTGATTGTATTTTTCCTAATTATTTCCAACTTTTTGTTGATTATTGGACTTTCCCCTCACCCAATTCTTCACTTTTTCTATTGTGTTCATTGATGGCCCCACATATCTCTTGGTATCTTTGGAAGGAGAGGAATTATAGGATTTTTAGAGAGGAGAAACTCAAAGAAGAGATTATTTTCTTCAAGATTTGGAGGGATATTAAAGTGAACTTTAATGCCAGATTCTTGGATTCTCCTCTAGATTCCCAAAATATTTCCTTTAATGGCTATGATTTAATGGTGGCATCCAATTGGAATATGGTTTCAAAAATTTCTATTCCCCTCAAGTCTACTAAGAATCTTAGAGATATCATTCAGTGGAAGAGCCCGCCTCATGGGTGGATTAGAGTTAACTTTGATGGGGAAGCTAAGGGTAATCTTGGGCCTACTAGTTGTGGGGGGTGTTGAAAGATGATGAAGGTAGGATTCTACCAATGGTGGTGTTCCCATTGGGAACCCAAATCAATCACCAAGTTAAATCCAAAGAAGCATATAACATATAATGGAATTAAAATTTCTTATGAAAAAGGATATAAAGAGGTTTGGATTGAAGGATACTCTCTCAACGCCATTAGATATTTGCAAAAAATGAGTAAGCCAAATTGGACAATAGAAGCCCTCAATAGTGATGCTTTATCAATGTCTGGCACATTCAAGGAGGTTATATTTACTCATGTGTAGAGAAGGAAACTCATTAGCTTATTTCTTTTCCAACAAGGGCATCAACCTAATGAGTGGAAAGACTTAGGAGGGGTATAATTTTGTACCTGTGAAGGCCTTGACATTATTAAGAAATGACAAGCAACACAAATTATGAGGCAAGATGGGATGGGAGTTTAATTATTTCTCATATATTCACATGTTTTGTGGGTATTTTTATGCCCATCCCTTATGCATTCTTCATCTATAGAATTATTTGGAATTTATAGTAGAGGAAGCATAGTGAGATAGTGGGAGGCAACCTCGTAGCAGATTTGAGCCCATTTCATGGAATGGATGGAGAAACAAAAAGAAAGTTTGGAAAATCCTAGAAGAGGTAGGTCTTACCCCTATATGGAGAGGATCCCTGGGTTTGACCATGAATCCTTGAAGCTCTTTGTGAAAGGCTAGAACAATGGAACCTTAATGGTGAATGGAGTGGATTTTTCTATTACTAAGGAGTTCATAGCCCAAATTTTTGGGTTGTCGCTATAGGGGCATAAGTTCTTCAAAGACCAAAAAGGAAATGATGATGCCATGAATCAACTCTTCAAAGGTAACGAGAAGAAAAATTGGTCAAGCTTGCATCTTTGGGTTATGATAGGTTATCTATCAAACCCATCTAGGTAGAAATAACTATAGAATTCTTTGGAATTTATAGTAGAGGAAGCATAGTGAGATAGTGGAAGGCAACCTCATAGCAGATTTGAGCCCATTTCATGGAATGGATGGAGAAACAAAAGTTAATTTTGGAAAATCCTGGAAGAGGTAGGTCTCACCCCTATATGGATAGGCTCCATGGGTTTGACCATGAATCCTTGAAGCTCTTTGTGAAAGGCTGGCACAATGGAACCTTAATGGTGAATGGAGTGGATTTTTCTATTACTAAGGAGTTCATAGCCCAAATTTTTGGGTTGCAGCTATAGGGGCATAAGTTCTTCAAAGACTAAAAAGGAAATGATGATGCCACGGATCAACTCTTCAAAGGTAATGGGAAGAAAAATTGGCCAAGCTTGCATCTTGGGGTTATGATAGGTTATCTATCAAACCCATCTAGGAAGAAATAACTAAATTTTTTATGAGGTATGTGACTTTATATGGGTGGTCCACTTCTATTCTTGGTCTATATTTCAATTTCCTTAACCATTTTAGGCACAAACTATTAGCATCTTTTTCTTTCTTTTTGTTGACCTCTTTGGAGGCCTCAATGAAAGATCACCTAAAAAACCTTGAACTCTTATTCTTCATGAGGGTCTTGTTCTGCTCATCATGGACTATGTCAAGGACAACTCTCTTACCAAGGAAATCAAAGTTAAATACTCTTTTGATAGTGACAAACCTAAGGCAGTCGATTATTCCTTGACGAACATAGATTATAATAATGGAGAAGATGAGGAATATAAGTTAGATTGTCAATCCAAGGATGAAGATGTGGAGATTCTATCTTCCTCTCCTTCAAATTCAATTCAAAACAAGAGGAGGAAAGGAAATGTGAAGAAGACTCCCCCCAAAAAGAAGACCAAAAAATAATGCTTGTGGTTGGGTGGCTCTCACATTGGGGAGGATGAGGAGTCACAATAGGGAATGGATACTAGGTGTGTAACAAGGAAAGGTATAGAGAGGGGTGATGAGGATGCTTGAACCAAGTAGTTTAATGCCTCCCATCAGGTGAAATATACTAGAATTGGCCCAAGAAAAGGAAAAGAAAGGGTTTCTAAGGTTGCTCCAAAGTATATTGGGAACAAGTTTTGTAAGGTCTAGTATAGATCAAGTAATATTCACCCCCTTTCAGAAGACTTTTCTTATCTTGACGAAGAAAATGTGGACACATTGGATTTGTTATTTATGACAAGGTGATGAATTATATTCTATCATCCATTTTAGTTAGAATTCACCTAGTTTTTTGTCCATACTAATCTTACCATTTTTCCATTTTTCCCTTAAGTTGCCATGATATTTGCAAAAGATTAAAGTTAATTGATATGAATAGGGGGATGCAAAACATTTGCTAATTAACCAACCTTGAGTACTAATTTTGGTGGATATTATGAACAAGGATGTTTGGAGGTTGAAGGAATGCGTAATAGAGACCGCCTAGAGGATCTCATGGTCCTTTTAGTTAGTTTCTTCTAGTTTTTGTTTAATGGTTTGGTAATTAGGTTGTTTATTCGGTTTTGGAATGTTTGGAAAATAGTAGGCCTTAGGCCATTTTATTATTTTCCAAAACCAATCAACTAATTCTGGTTATACACTTGTAATCAGTGGACATGTATATTTTAATATTTTTTTGTATCAATACTTATTTATATGCTCTTTGTCAAGCATGGAAACAATCTTAGTTTTCATTTTGAAGTTGAAATTAATATAAGACTATTAAAGTGTTGAATTTGTGTGTGATATAAATGTTCTTCTCCATTCAACTGGTTGGGAGAAAGACCCACTCCTTATTAGCATTTGGATTTCCTTTTTTGTTATTGTGTATGAGGTATCATTTATATTCACTCAATGATTTCATATGTTTTTTATTTAATTAGGATTAGTAATTTTGTGTATATGTTATTGAATTAATTCCAATTGGTATGGCTATATTTGTTAAAGTGTGAAGTAATTTCTACTTGAGAAAGACTGTTAATGCTTGGTGTAAGTACAAACTCCAAGGACGACACATATCAAGTGAACTTGTGAAGTGTATTCTATTTTCATAGCATTCAAGTAATCTTCCCAACTTTTCTAGATCTTGTCATCAAGATACACAAGTCCTATCGCCCTAGTTGTTTAGCTCCTATCACTCACACTATTTCAATACATCTTTATCATTATATTCTTTCTTTCATTGTTTATAATGTTTTTTTTTAATGTTTAAAATTATTTTGAGACATTAATTCTAAGAGTGTGTATCCCAAGATATTTAGATTAAGTTAACAAAGTCCAATTAAGAATTCTAAAGTATATGTGTTGCGACAAATAGGAAGGTAGTGATTGAAGATAGAATTTCATTCATTTGCAATTTGAGAAGTGTGCTTTGAATTATAGATTAAAAGGTGTGATTTAATTGAATTTCTAGATGCATCCACCCCCCTTAGTTCATTAGTTTCAACCCTTAGGTAGATTGCTGCAACACCCTTCGCAATTTTACGACTCTTTGATTGAAAATTAAGGGATAAACTAAATAAATTACCATAAAATACCCAAGGACCAATCTAAACACATGTACCAACTTGATAGGGTCACGAGAGAAATTTATCAACCCACAATTTGATCCAATCATTGTGGCACCATTGTTGGGGAATGGTGTTAAAGGCTTGTCAGCCTAGTGAAATAAGTTAGGAGCATTACGCTAAGGGGAAATTCTATGCGACATTCGACCTCGTTTGGATAACCACCCTTAGTTTTCTTTCTTGTAAGTCATATAGGTGCACGAATCATAGTAGGGATAGTAGAGGGATATTTATTAAAAAGGATAAGGGGAGTAATACACAACCAGAAAAATCAGAAAACAAATCAAAATCATTAATTAAGGGAGGCAGCTCATAAAAAGAAAAAATGAAAACCAAATTACAACAATTATTTGTGCATACATCACCTGAGAAAGAGTTACCTGAACCAAATATTGAAAAGTGTGTTATTGAATCTACCATTGTTGAGACCTCTTTTGGTATCTGTCCAGAGTCTTCTGAGGAATTACAAGAGAGGGTAGAAAATTTATTTTGAGAATCTTATGAGTGGAGGGCCAATCCATCCTTAGGAAATCAAAATCCATTCAAAACATTCTTCACCCCTTGGGCATCTCAAGTCATGGATAATATCAACAACAACAACAATAACAATAAAAATGAAAGAGCATTGGCCAAAAATAATCCAGTCACCTTTGAGTTTCCAATTGCACATCCTGAAGAAGATGCCCCTATGAAAAAAATTCCTCATTTTTCTTTTCCTTTCTTTCATGGCCTTTCTATTGAGGATCCTGGTATGTTCTTATTTGATTTTGATGTGTTGTGCTACAACTATGATTATCAAAGTGATGTGTAAAAGATCAAATTGTTCCTAGCCACATTAAATGTTGTAGCATTGTGTTGGTTCATGAACCTTAGGAATATCAAAACATGGGAAGTCATGAAGGAATTATTTTTTACCAAATACCAGGAGTATTATAAAAAAAAATAGGTTTAGGATGAAATCTTTTGTATGACACAAAAAGAAGACAAGCCCATGGAAGATTACCTCGAACACTTCATGTTCAATTTTCAACGATCACAACAACCAAGGCTAACTCCTAATATCATTAAAATTTTGTTTCTTAGGGGAATAAGGGATGATATTATGGATTTCTTAAATTTAATAGGTAAAGGTTGTTCAAAGGTGCAGGACAACTGAGAGGGGGGGTGAATCAGTTGTCACCAAATTCAATCACAAAACTTTAAACACTTATCAACTTTACAACCAAACTATTATGTTATTAAGTATGAAAATGAAATGCATATAACAAAAAGAAAAATCAACACAATGAACACCAGATTTTACTTGGAAAAAATAATAAGGGAAAAAACACAGTGGGGATTAACTCACAATATAAAGTGATAGCAAAACCAAATACAAGAGACTCACTGTCCAGGGCTCACTGCCCAAAATAGGACTCACTGCCTAGAATAGGACTCACTGTCCAGATACAAAGGCTCATTGCCTACAGAAAGGACTCACTGTCCAACATGGAGAATCACTGACTATAGATACACAAGATAAAAGAAATATACCACAACAATTTACAAACATCCACAGCCTTGATCAGAAGATTGTAGAAACCTTCAACTCACTACTTTCAGGAATCCAACACAATGAAGTATTGTTGCCTCCACTCAATTTCACACAACTCTGCTCTTCACTTGTGGATTACTTCATTACTTTTCCATCATACAATACTTCGCATCTTGAATTGCATTTATACCATCTTCAACCTTAGAAACATTCTCCAAGGTTGGCCATATACTCTTCATTTCATAAATTCAAACTAGGTCGACAACTCAACATTCTCGCGGTGGAAAATAATGAGAGTGGACCAATTAAACACTTAACCAAGACCAAAAGAAACATCTTAGATCAACCACATGCTTCCTTAATTAGATTTTAAATCCTTCATATGAAGTGTAAACACTAGGTCAGCCAAACCTAATGAAAACACAAATGAACATAAAAGTACACGCTTTCCAACAAGAAGAAAACATGTGGATGACATAACACACTTCATCATGCACAAGAACACATCTTACATACTTCTAGATACATCCACATCAGGTGTAACAACCTTCAAACATAGAACTCTTTCCAATAGTCCATCCAAACTATGCAATCCCACACAACAACTCTGAAGCTCATCTTTCGGAGCACCAAAACTCAAACATCTCTACCAAAACCTAGAGAACATCATTACAAGACATATTCTAGATCCGAAAGACTTGAAAAAAAATAGCAGAGGAATACAAAGTAGAAAAATTTATCCTATTCCACAGATAAGCAACTCTACCAAAACAATTAACACGCCGGTGACACAAATTTCACATTTCGTCAAATCAGCACCCATAAATCCAAAGATATCACCAATAGATCACCAAAAAACAAACCTTCGGATCCACATGAGCATAGGATCAAAACGGAAGAAATGTGGAGCACATACCAGAGAAAATTCTAAACACATACATAAATCTAAATTCACTCTTTATTAATTTTCTCAAAATCACTTGGTAACCCATCATTTTAGAACATCTGCAACATCATAAGGATAGCTCCATGTACTCACAACATCTCAGTAGTGTCTCAACTATACATGAGCAACCTGCAACATACTAAAATGTGTTGAAATCAATGAATACATTAATGAAAAAACCACCAAACTTGCTCATACTTGCAACAATCTCTCCCTTTGTCATTGATGGCAACACATTATGTGAAAAAACATCAAAGACCACATTCTCTTTTAAACAACCTACACAATATTCTAGGAGAGCACCTTTTCTCTTTCTCTTTTACTATTTTTCATGTGAATCTCTCTCCCCCTTTGACATCAATGGAAAATATCAAAAACTTTGATCACACCCCCTTAGCAATGCACCCATTCAACTCATACTGCAATAATGAAACTTTCTACTCCCCTTGCGAAGTAGACCCATTCATCGGTCCAGATAAATGAAGGATCTATGAATCCACTAGATTGATGCACCTCTATGTGCACCTAGTTCAGAGGGCCAATGACCCCCAACCTCTCTCTAAGATACCCAAAAGTATCCTTCAAAGGAGCCTTAGTAAATATATCTGCAATATGTTCCTTTGTTGACGCATACTCTAGCCTGACTTTGTCCTCCAACACCTTCTCTCTTAGGAAATGATATCTGATAGATATATGTTTTGTTCTTGAATGTATTACCATATTATTTGAAATGTTTATAGCACTTGTATTGTCACAAAAAATAGGAATATTCTCATCACATACCACTCCAATATCTTTCAAAGTTTGCTTCATCCAAAAAACCTATGTGCAGCAGGATGCTATAGCAATATACTTTGCTTCTACAATGGATAAAGAAACCAATTCTTGTTTCTTACTCAACCAAGAAACCAATCTTCTACCAAGAAAGAAAGCACCTCCACTGGTACTCTTCCAGTCATCCACACAACCAACCCAATCTACATCGGTATAAGCACTTAAAGTGAAATTATCATCCTTAGGATACCATAAGCCATAATCCAATGTACCTTTAAGATATTTGAATATCCTCTTTATAGCTATAACATGTGCCTCTTTAGGATCTACTTGAAATCTAGCAACTTAACATATTGCATGCATGATGTTTGGTTTGGTAGCAGTAAGATATAGCAGTCCACCAATCATATATCTGTATTTTCTCTGATCAACTTTACAAAATTCATTATCTTTACTTAGCTTACATTCAGTCACCATAGGAGTACTAACTGGTTTGGAGTCATCCATTCCAAACTTCTTTAACAACTCTTTCACATACTTAGATTTTGAAATGAGTATCCCTTTGTCAGTTTGATTTACTTGAATACCAAGAAAGAAATTCAACTCACCAATCATGGGCATTTCAAATTCTTTTCCTTTGAAATTGCATCTTGTCTATTTCCCTAGCTGACAACTTCTGCAAATTGTATTAGCAGGCTTTATGATTTTAGGTAGACCTCGGACAACATCTCAACTATTGATTCTAACCAAATTATCAAAGTTTACATGTCCCATTCTTTGGTGCCACAACCAACTTTCATTGACTTGAGATACAAGGCACTAACCATCAACACCCTTAAGTTGATAGATGTTTCCATGAGTTCTCCTTCCTGAAGCAACCATAGCTCTGTATCCTTTTTTGATCTCATAGGTATTATCCTGAAACACAAGTTTAAAACCTTTGCTACACATCTATTCAACACTCAAAAGGTTATGCCTTAGACCCTTTACATAATATACATCATCAGCGATGTGTATTCCATCAAAACTAATTGTACCTTTCCCAACAATCTTTACTCCTAAATCATCACCAAACATGACCAAACCACCATCATACTTTTCAAGTTTAGTAAACTTACTTTTATCTCTATTCATGTGATTAGAACATCCATTGTCAATCACCTAGTAGCCTTCATCGTTTCTAGCATGAAAGGCGGTGACCAAAGTACCTTCCATTTCATCCTTCTTGTTCCTCGGATCACTTTTTCTTGCACATTTTCCAGAGTTAGCAGACATGGATTTACTCTCCAAATATAAGAACAAGCATTCACTATCATCATTCTCATAATTAGATTTATCATCAAAGATTCTAGCTTCTTCTCTAACATAGTAGAACTTTTTATATTTCTTATCCTTTCTATCTTTATGATATATGTTCTTCTTATGTAGAGTTCTATTTGGACATCTTGAAGCATAATTACCAATATTACCACAACTAATACATTTAAATGGAAACATACCTTTATACTTACTGATACCTTCTTCAACTTCCTTGTAAAGTTTGCTTCCAATTCATCTGAACCATCACTATTTGAATCATCTTCAATGTTTGTTGCTTTAAATATTGTTTATGTCTTTTCCTATTTCTTTCAAAACTTTCTCATCTCAAATGTAGTCAATATGCCAAATAACTCTTCTTTAGTATATTTCTTAGGATCATATGTTTCCTCAATAACATAAACTTTGTCATTGTAACATTCTGGTAGAGTCATTAGAATCTTCTCAATTATATCTTCATCAGTCAAAGTACCCCCTTGATTTCTAACTTCATTTGCGTCTAGATCAATTCTCTAAAAATAGCTTGCAATATCTTGTCCTTCCATTTTCATATTCTCATATCTACATTTTGTTGTCAACTTCTTTGCCAATTTCACTCTATCATTTCCTTCATAAAGATCTTCCAACTTTTTCCAAACTTCATAAGTTGTGCCTAGAGAGATAAATTTTGTTTGCTCAACCTTGGATAAAGCACTCTAAATAGCATACCTCACTTTTTCATTCTCCTCATAAGAAGAAACCTCATATGCAGTAGTAGGACCACTCAGCGAAGCAACATACTTCATCTCAATAGCCTTCCAAGTCTTGTAACCAAGAGAGATAATATATCCTCTCATCTGCACTTTCCTGTCACTATAATTAGATCCATCAAACACAAGGATCACCAACTTATGCGCCATCAAATCTTCCTTAAGGGGTTAAGCTCTACAACAAGGAATGGAGGATCTAATACCAATTGTTAAAAGGTGTAGGTCAATTGAGAGGGGGGGTGAATCAGTTGTCACTAGATTCAATCACAAAACTTCAAACACTTATCAACTTTACAACCACAATATTTTGTTATTAAGTATGAACATAGAATGCATATAACAGAAAGAAAAATCCACACAATGAACACCAGATTTTACATGGAAAACCTAATAAGGGAAAAACCACGATGAGGATTAACTCACAATATAAAGTGATAAAAAAAAATGAATACAAGAGGCTCACTGCCCAGGGCTCACTACCCAGAATAGGATTCGCTGTCTAGATATAAAGGCTCACTACCTACAAAAAGGACTCACTGTCCAATAGGGAGGCTCACTGGCTATAGATACAAAAGATAATAGAAAGATCCACCACAACAATTTACACACATCCACGGCCTTGATCGGAAGATTGCAAAAACCTTTAGCTCACTACTTTCAGAAATCTAACATAATGAAGTGTTGCTGCCTCAACTCACTTTCACATAACTCTTATCTTAAATTTTGGCTTACTTCATTATTTTTCCATCATACAATCCTTCACATCTCGACTTTCATTTATACCATCTTCAATCTTAGAAACATTCTCCAAGGTCAGCCAAATACACTTCATTTCATAAATTCAAACTAGGTTGGCAACTCAACAATCTCGTGGTGGAAAAAAATGAGAGTGAACCTATTAAACACTTAACCAAGACCAAAAGAAACATCTTAGATCAACCACATGCTTCCTTAATTAGATTTTAAATTCTTCATATGAAGTGTAAACACTAGGTCGGGAAAACCTAATGAAAACACAAATGAACATTGAAGTACATGCTTTCCAACAAGAAAATAACATGTGGACAATGTAACACACTTCATCATGCATGAGAACACATATTATATACTTCTAGATACATCCACAATAGGTGTAACAACCTTCAAACACATAACTCTTTCCAACAGTCCATCTGAACTATGCAATTCCACACAACTCTGAAGCTCATCTTCTAGAACACCAAAACTTGAACATCTCTGCCAAAACCTAGAGAACATCATTACAAGACATATTCTAGATCTGCAAGACCTAAAACAAAACAACAAAGTACTACACAGTAGAAACATTTCTCCTAGTCCACAAATAACCAACTTTGCCAAAACAATTCACACACCAGTGAACAAAACTTTCACCTTTCATCAAATCAGCAACCACAAATCTAGAGATATCACCAATAGATCACCAAAAAAAAAACCTTCAGATCTGAACGGGCATAGGATCAACATGAAAGAAATATGAAGCACATACTAGAGCACATTTTGCATACTCTAAACATCATTAGTCATAATGTACTCACAACATCTCAATAGTGTCTCAACTATACATGCACAATCTACAACATATTGAACTGTGTTGACATCAATGACAACATTAATGACAACACCACCAAACTTGCTCACACTTGCAACATAGGTAATATCTCTAAATTGAGCTTAGATGATATTTGTGACATTTATAGGAATTACTCGAGGTCTCAATGTTCAAGGAGGAATTATGGGAGTAAGATCTCTTCCTCAGGAAATACAACAAGCATAACAAAGTGTGAGATAGGTATTCTACTTGAAGACCTCAAGACTGATTTATTAAGTCACATGGGTAAATAGATAGACACTTTGTATACACAAAGGAAACAAAAGGAGGCTGAAAAATCCTTAGTTGTCTTTTATCTTGTTTGTTGAAAGAGGCATATTGGGAAGAGTGTCTATATAGTAGAACAAATATATCTTCTTTAGAGGAAGTTAGTAGGGAAAATACCTTAAAACCTCTTCCTATAGGGATGAACGAGGTAGAATACACAAATGAACCCATTTACTTTATGTCCCAACGAAGACCTTGGAAACCAAGAGCAGTGCCCCCAACCGGTTATCAAGTCACACCCCAAAATCCTTTTCAATAGAATTATTTCCCAAACCAACCTAGATGGTATGGAGGTTGGAAACAACCTCCATACTATCCCCATTGGTCACAACAATACCCACCTACTCCACAATCATTCGAAGCATGGCAAGCACCACCACCACCTTACCTACAAGATCAATTATTCCCTTTGTATCCAACACCTCCAACAATAAATCCATATCATAAATACCAACAACTCTTGCCACCTATCCCATCACCTAATCAACTACCTATCTCATCTCAACCTCCAAAATCCATGCCAATGGCCACCCAACCATCACCAAATCCAAATAATAAGGTGGAGCAACCAGTTTATAATAATGGTGTGGAAATATTTCCAACTTACCCTGTCAATGCATTATATATTGATGGTGTACACCTAAGGTAAGGGAAAAACCTCCAAGGGCCATCCATCACAAAAGTCAAAGATTCTCCAACTGATCCATAGGAAGGGAAACCAAATCTCCATTTCCAAATAGGTTACAAGAGTGACCAAAACAACAAGAAACATCTCAACTTGATTTTGATTTTATGAATGAATTACGTAATGTTAATATTAAAATTCCTTTGTTACAGGCTATTTGAGATGTTCTAGTGCACTCTAAAGTAGTCAAGGAACTTTGTGGGAGGAAACAACAAAAGAAGCAGGACCCCAAGATAACCTAGGTCATTGGACAACTCACAAACTTGATGTTAGGGAGACTCTTTGTTCCTAAGTACATAGATCTAGGAAGTCCTATGATTAAGGTATGTATTGGTGATGTAATTATTCCAAATACACTTGTGGATTTAGGAGCAACTATAAATGTAATGAATAACAAGACCTGGCCCTTCAAGGAATTAGACCTACTCCAATAGTCTTACAAATGGCTGATCGCTCCCTCATAAAACCAAAAGGTATGGTTGAAGATATCATTATTTCTATTGAATCTTGTGAGTATCCAACAAATTTCATGATTTTACAACCAAAGATTAAGCTAGGGGATACCCCTTAATTCTAGGTAGACCTTGGTGAGCTACTACTAATGCCTTCATTAATTATAGGTCTAGAAACATGGTGATCTCGAATGGGGAGCAAATGAAGCAATTAACATTGTACCCTCTAGCTCAGCCATTGTTGGAGATAGAGGATCCATTATGGATTGAGAGTGATTTTGAAGAGTCTTTACCTATTTTGATAATAGATAAAAGTAGGGAATTTAAAGATACTTTAGAAGACACTTTATTAATCATTTTTTGCAAAATTATTATTTGGTTGATAATGTTCTTGAGAAAATGATTTTTCCTATGAGCATAAGTGATAATTGCTCATTTAGAAACTTTCCATTAGTTATTAGCTCACAATCTATTCAACATTTTATTACTTTGCATCAATTATTGCCACGTACTTGTATATAAAGTCCATTTTTGATATCTAGGAATTTTGACCCATCTTCGTCTAAATCACAACTACTTGTTGTAGATACCCCTGTACAGTCACAAGTTACTCCTACCTAATAAAACACTTAAAATCAATCCCATTTTGAATGCCTCCCAATTAAAAGAACTAATTGAGATGTCATGTGCACATAAAGAAGCTTTTTCCTAAGATTATCAAGACATGAAAGGTATTCATCCTACCACCTATACACACCATATCTATATAGAAGGAGTAGACCTATGTGACAACCACAAAGAAAGTTAAACCCAGTCTTACAAGAAATAGTTAAGGAAGGACTTCAAAAGTTGCTTAATGTAGGATTTATGTATTCGATATCAGATAGCCAATGGGTGTCCCCACTTGTCATAGTTCCTAAAAAGAACCGAAAGGGCCCTTAACAAGGCCACTAAGAAAGACCATTTCCCACCTCCTTTCATTGAACAAGTTTTAGACACTCTAGCTGGAAAGAAGTTATTTTCCTTTCTTGATAGATTTAGTGGGTATAACCAAATTTGTATTGCCCTGAAAGACCAAGATAAAACTACTTTTACATGCCCTTGGGGCACATTGTCCTATAATGTCTTACCTTTCGAATTATGCAATGTGCCTATTGATGAGGTAAAAAAATAACCTCATCAATATAATGGACTCAATACTCAACCTTATACCTTTCAGCCAAACTTTCCTACCAATTAATTACCTTTAGGATAAATAATTGCTCTCTTTTTATGAATAAGTGTACAATCTTTATTTCTTGGAATTAGTTAAAATAAGCTAATTTGTTCTGATTTAGTGGTTTATTTCTTAAGCATTCCATGGGTCAACTTCCACCACCAATTACCATTCTTTTCAAAAAGGGATTAACATGGGTTTCAACACCGTAGAAGACAACTAAGTGGGCATCAAAATTTTAGGAGCATACGTTATGGACCGAGTCTTCATAGTTTATGTTATTTTCAATTCTAAAAATTTTATGGATCATACCAAGCCTCTTTAATATTTCATGTCATTGGCTTTAAAGTCTATTAGTTGTTGAAAATCGTTTGAAGACTTCATTAATTGGAAAGTAGGATTTTGTTAACCAATTTCATATAAATATGTAATTGTTGAAAATAATGAATACAGAAGAATATCCTTATGCCCACTATGCCTTTCTAAGTTTAACTTCCATATGAATAAAATGAGATTTTCCTACCACTTTTGGAATTACTGAACAATGTGAATGGAGTTCTTTGAATAAAGTAATTTGGAGATTACCAGTGCATGTGATCTGAGATAGTTGTACGAAGATGGCCACCGAGGGTTATAGATTAGATAGATAAGTATTTTACTTCTTATTCTATACTTTCTTTTAGTAGATAATAATTGAAATTGGAATTTATCTTCATGTGTGTCATGCTATTAAAATCAATCTTGCAGGTTATAGCTAAGTCCGTAGTCTCTGAATTTAATGTCTGAAGTTTCGAGCACCTTCCTTCAATTGTTTCAGATTATTAAATTGTTTTTCTAATAGCTATTTAGATTGTTATCTTTTGCACTAGATCAATGTTTCCTAGTTTCTTTACAAGTTTTACTTCTTCAACAATCTATACATTCTTTAGACTAATCATTTCCATGCTTTCTAGCTTATTGGTGATGCTTTTCAGATTCATAGTTTTCTGCTTTCTAGTTTAATTATTTCAAGTTTTCTAGATAGATGATTTCCTACTTTCTAAGTTTAAGAGGATTTTTAGTTTAGAGTTTTATTTAGTTGTTCGGTATGTAGGAAACCTGAGAGAGATAGTCGAGATGTCTTCTATTGCATATAGCCTTTGGACACTACCCGTTGATATATTAATGTGTTTATCAACTAAAGTGTTAGGACCTAACAACAACCTATCACTTTTTGGCACCATTGTCAGGGAGATTTATTTTTCTAGTGTTAGTAGGAGATATCTTGAATACCCCTTTTAGGAATAGAAATAGTCCTTCTTCTTTTCTACATGGTCAGGAAATGAGGCCCCCATGGAAGATTCATACCAAAAACCCCCCCAATCGATGTACCAACAACAAGTAGGGAGGAAGGAAACTCAAATCAAGAACTTATTGAGGAATTGACTGAACAGGGTCAAATTGAGACCTTCCCACATACCCCAGGAAGAGAACACATAGTTGTCAAGGAGCGAATTCCTTTACAAACTCTAGAACCTTGCCCAACTAAGTGAACTTTGGAAGAGAGTCATATTCCCTTCAACATCATGGGTGACTAAAGAAATGCTGCCAACAACAACAACCCTCCACCACCACACACATTCACTTATCCTATTGCTATTGATGTAGATGATGATACAACAATGAAAAATATCTCACTGACCTTCTTACCAACCTTTCGAGGTTTGTCTACTAAGGACCTTGATCAGTTTCTATTTGAGTTTAAAGTATTGTGTCAGATATATGACTACAAGAATGATAATCAAAACTCAAGCTTTTCCCTTCCACTCTGAAAGACTCAGCCATGCACTATTTTATGGGACTAGCTTCAATCGATAACCACTGGGATGAAATGGAGTCTATCTTTTGGAGAAATACCAAATTTACTATAGATTCAGTGATAGGAAAGAAGAACTGTTCAAGATAAGGAAAAATGAGGATGAAAGTTTAGAGGATTACCTAGATAGGTTTATCTTCTTATCCAAATGTTATGGTGGAGAAGTTATTAGTATTGATATTCTAAAGACCCTATTTCTCAAAGGTCTTGATGATGAAGCTCAAGGAACTTGGACTTAATGGGAAAAGGAGACGTGTCCCAACTGGGGCTGGACGATATTACAAAATTATGTCAGAATTTCTCTTGTACTCGAGGAGGAATTAGGAATTTCACCCTCTTTAAAGGTTCCAATGACATAGGAAAACTTTGTGAAGAGCTAGCCAACTTCAAAACTAACATTCTCATTTAATTAAACACCACCTTAGATGGCATACATGATAAAACATGAAATCCTGAAACTTTGTCCATTTATTGCCCCAGGTGCTGAAATAAACATTTGCTAAGAGAATTCCCTTGGACAAAGTTGACAAGATTGACGTTTTTCAAGTGTGTGACAAAAATCACCCCACCGATCAGTGTGATCTTTTGAATGTCATCAAGAATTCCAAGAAAAGAACAACCCTAGTTGAGGAAGAAGTAAATGTTGTAAATCAAAGAACTGGAGGAAATTTTTCCTATGGCCAGAACTTAAACCTTAACTAGAGACCCCAACCTAATTGGAACAATAATCAATGGGAAGCACCCTAGCCATAGACACCACCTCTAGTACCCCCTAATTGGGGAACCTATCCTTGGGGACCACCTGAATGGGTAAATCAATCCTAGGGTAACCCTCAGTGGCCTAACCAGCCTCAATAATAGTGGTACCCTCAGAACCCCATTCCTCAATAGAATCAACCTCAACATCAATTTTATACTGGCCCCAGGAGGATGCCTACTCAACAACAGAATATTCTACCACCTCCCCAGAATACTCAACAAAATGAACAAGTTAACCAACCACCACTTCTGGTGCAACTAGTTCTGAACCCAAAGAACAATCACCCAAATAATTTGGTGTATTCTATTGAACAAAAAAATATCACTAGACTTAATGCCATACACTGTGGAAACCTACAATTGAGGTCTGGAAAAAAAAAATTGCAACCAACTATTGAAGAAATAATAGATGAACCTATGAAGAAGTCTACTGAGAAAACCACAATAATTCCCAAAAACCACTCAACACAAGCCCAACCTGCCATCTTCAGCTGGAGCTTTCGACCTACCTCAAGAGGACAGGGGTTAGTCTCTAACTAAACTTCTGAAGGATTCATCTCCTAAGGAAAAATAAAACCACCTTTTTTGGAGTGTTTGAAACCAATTACTATGAAAGATATTTCAGAAACGACCTCACCAATTGAAACTGTATTGATACAAGAAATTAAACAATTGCATATTGAAGTCCCTTTGCTACAAGAAATTAAGGAGATTCCTGAGTTAAACTAGCTGATTAAACAATTATGTATTAAAACCCCAGGGAGAAAACCAAAACAAAACAATACTATACACATAAATGGGTACCTAGCTGACTTGTTGGTTGGGACAACCACTGCTCTGAAATATGATGATCTAGGTAGTCCACTTATAACTGTAATAGTTAATGAGGTAGCAATACCTAATTCTCTGGTGGACTTTGGAGCATATATTAATGTAATGACTCTTGATGTGATGGAAAAGCTGGCACTTATTGATTTATGCCCCACAACTACAGTCTTGCAGATGGAAAATCAATCCATAGCTATTCCTAAGGGCATCATTGAAAATTTTCTTGTTAAGGTGGATGGATGGGAATATCCAGTAGATTTTTAGATAATTGGGTCCCTTACACCCAAAGACAATTATTTAATAATTCTTGGATGACCATGGATGGCTACTATTTCAACAAAAATTGACTACAAAGAGGGAGGAATGACCATCTCACATGGATCTAATAGCAAACATTTTTTATTGTATCCTCCTACCAAGCCTGTCGAACATAATAAAGTATGGGTTGACGAACCAAAAGGTCCCAATGGACAAGAAAATTTGGCTTCACTGTCCATGGTAGTCATCAGACAACATGGTGAAGAATTAGAGGATGAATTGGAAAACAACGTGGAAATTTTTACTATGGATTCAAGTGGTGAGGAGATGACAGACGTAGAAGAAATCCTAAGACACCCAATCAACATAGATCACACAAAATTTGATGATGCCAGTTTCATAGAATTACCTTGTACTTTGATGAACTTAGTTCCAAAATCTCACCATTTCTTCACAAATGTTTCCAGGCTTCATAAAATTGTACCTCATAGCTATCCTCTCAACACTTTGATAAGGCCCATGTATACTGTCACATCCAACCATTCAATAGTTAAAAACATTATGTTGTTGCTAGGAAAAACTTTGAACATTAACAGTTGGTTGACTGAGCTAGAAGAACACAAATTGTTCAACACCTTGGTGAATAGATCTAAAGTGTTCACTTGGGACTATACAAATATGAGAGGAATACACCCCAGTGTGTGTACTCATCATATCTATACCAAGGATGTTTGACCTTTTCTCCAACCACAATGGAGACTCAATCCTGCTCTAAAAGATATTGTTAAAATTAAGATTGAGAAACTCCTACAAGTAGGGTTTATCTACCCAATTTCTGAAAGCAAGTGGGTGTCACCTTTGGTTGTGGTTCCAAAGAAGAATGGGAAGTGGAGAGTGTATGTAGACTATAGGGGGATTAACAAAGCAACATGCAGAGATTATTTCCCTCTTTCATTCGTAGACCAAGTGTTGGATAACTTGGTTGGGAGGAAATATTTTTCATTTTTGGATGGATTTAGTGGATACAACCAGATACAGGTAGTAGAAAAAGACCAAGATAAGATGACCTTTACTTGCCCGTGGGGGAAATTTTCATATAGAGTTCTCCCCTTTGGGATATGTAATGCTCTGGAAACATTCCAAAGGGCTATCCCGGCCATAGTGTGTGGAAGTTTAGATGGACAACTTCACTGTATACGGTTCAACTTTTGATGAATCCCTCAAGAATCTAGATAAGGTATTAAAGTGATGTGAGGATCATCATTTGTCCCTAAGCCATGAGAAATGCCTGATCATGGTGGAACAAGGAATAGTGTTGGGACATCATATTTCATTTGAAGGGATTAAGGTTGATCCTAAGAAAATCAAAGTAATAAAACAACTTGAGATTCCAAAAACCCAAACTAATGTTAGAAGTTTCTTAGGGCATGTTGGATACTATCGAAGATTCATAGAAAACTTTAGAAAAATCGTAGCCCCTATGTTTTCCCTCCTTTAGAAGAATGTAGAGTTCATCTGGACACCTAAGTATCAATCATCATTTGAAATTATCAAGGAGAAACTAATCTTTGCTCCTATCCTTTAACGACCTAATTGGAACCTTTCATTCCATATTTATGTTGATGTGTCTGATGATGCCATTGGAGTGGTTCTAGGACAAGAAGATGAGAATGGGGGAAAATATACCATATATTTCATCAGCAAGAATTTAACGCCAACATAAAAGAATTATACCACAATAGAGAAAGAATTCTTGGCTATAGTTCATGCAATCAAGAAATTTTGATATTATGTCATGGGATACAAAGTAATAGTGTACACAAACCACTCATCCATCAAGTACCTCATGAATAAACCCGTGTTAAATGCAAGGATAATTAAGTGGTTACTTCTCCAGGAATTCAATGTAATAATTGTTGACAAATCAGGGAAGTCCAATGTAGTTGTGGATTTCTTATCCTAGATTAAACATGATGGTGACTATGCTTTGGTACAAGATGAGTTTCCAGATGAAAATCTATTCACTATCTCTACTAAAACCCCTTGGTTTTATGATATTGCAAATTATTTGGCCATTACAGAAGTACCACCTCATTTTTCATCAAAACAAAAGAAACACCTCATTAGAGAAAGTGCTCCTTTCAAATGGATTAATGGGATCTTGTTTTGATGTGGACTTGATATGGTTGTACGACATGTTATGGCAGATGAGACCTATAGTATCCTCAAAGCCTGTCATGATGATCCTTCTGGAGGGCATTATTCTACTAAAAGGGCAACTCACAAGATTTTGGGAGCACAATACTACTGGCCTTCAATGCATAAGGACATCAAGAAATATGTTCATAGATGTGATGAATGGAAAAGGGTAGGAAAACCATCTACATCTAATGAAATTCCCTTGCAGCCTCAGGTAGTCCTGGAACCATTTGAAAAATGGGGATTGGATTTTATTGGCCCTATAGACCCTCCTTCACAAGTAAAAGAGTACATTTTGGTCTGTACTAACTACCTAACTAAGTAGGCAGAAGTGCAAGCCCTACATGTTGCTATGGAGGAATAGGTAGCTAATTTCCTTTAAAACAATTTTTTTCTCAGATTCAGAGTTCCAAGGACAATTGTAATGGATCAAGGCCCCCAATTTATGTCTAAATTTTTGTTAGCCTTCACATATCATTTCTAGGTAAGTCACAAGAAGTCCTCACCCTACCACCCTTAAGTGAACGAACAAGTCAAAGTCACTAATAGGGAATTGAAATTTTTTTTAACAAAAATTGTTTCATCAGGAAGAAAAGACTAGGCTAGGAAAGTACCTGAAGCTATTTAGGCTTACAACATCACTTGGAAATCAAATACTGGCTACAGTCCATATGAGTTAGTTTTTGGGAAGAAACCCCTCTTTCCCATTGAATTTGAACTCCAATCCCTTAAAACAACCATGGAGTTGGGTATAGATATTAAATGAGCCCAAATCAAGAGAGTTTTATAGCTTAGCGAATTGGACGAACTCCATTTGGACACCATCCATCAAATTGAACTGGTCCAACAACAATGCAAGGTATGGAATGATGAAAATATCAAGGAGAAAGAATTCCATAATGGGGATTGGGCATTATTGTTCAATTCTAGATACAAGGATCATCAAGGGAAACTCAGAACACACTAGCTTAGACCATATGAATTTTTTTAAGTATTTTCCAATGGTTCAATCCAGCTGAAACCCATTGATGGTGATACCCAAACCCTCCTAGTTAATGGGCACCAATTACGTGTCTACCATAAGCTTGTTAATAAAGAAGAATTTACAAAAATGGTATAAATGCAGGGAGAAATCTTGTGCATTGACTCTGTTGTGGCAGGGTCAATATAGTTTTGCCCATAATAAAAAATAAAATAAAAAAGAAAAGAAAAGAAAAAGTGTGAATTTATTTCATTTCAGTATGATTCTTCAAATTCTTCATCAACTTCATCATTTGGACTTAGCTAAGTTTTTTCTATATTTTGCATGACTCAATCTCTTTGGTGAACACAAATTCCAGTGCACCTTGTTGCAATGCTCTCGAACTTGTCAACACGGTTTCTATGATGCTCTAGAAACTTGTTGCTACCATGCTTCAGAACCTATACAATTGACTTGTCCCACTCCTCATTTTGATCCTACATTCTGATGCATAACTCAACGATGCTTCAGGAAGCCAAGGCCAAAATGTCACATCCTTCTTCCTTCCAACAACATCTTTCAGCAATGCTCTGGAATTTTGCTCCTTCCTTTTGGTGGCATCTTTCAACGATGCTCCAGAATTCTACTATTTCCTTCTTCTAACAACATCTTTTAGTGATGCTCCAGAATTTGCTCAGGTGCTCCACAATCTATTTGGTTGCTCCATAAATTTTTGGTTGCTACTTTGGCTGCATTTTTTGATGATGCTCCAAAAAATTTTGGTTGTTGCTCCGACTGCATCTTTCAATGATGCTCCAAAAAATTTTGGTTCTTGCTCTAGCTACATCTTTCAAAAATGCTCTAAAAATTTTTGGTTATTGCTCTGGCTACATCTTTTGACAATGGTCAAGAAATTTTTGGTTGATGCTCTGGATGCATCTTTCAATGATGCTCTAGAAACTTTTGGTTGCTGCTCTAGCTGCATCTTTCGACGATGCTCTAGAAACTTTTGGTTGCTGCTCCGGCTGCATCTTTCGACGATGCTCTAGAAATTTTTGGCTACTCCATCAGTTGTACCTTTTGATGATGCTCTGAAATCTTCAATCTTTTTTTTGTGTTCTGATGAAATCTCTCCACGATGCTCCAAAACTTTCTCTTCCTCTAGTCTAGCTGCATTTTTCTACAATGCCCTGGATTTTTGTAAGCTTTTTCCTAAGTTTTATGCATGCCCATCACTTTATTTTCTACTGCCTCAAGATTTGCTCGCTAATAATCATTCTACCATATCATAACAAATCTTCCCATAATAAATGAAATTATTATGACGCCCCTTTTAGTCATAATAATCTTTGCCACCATTTCAACTATCCCATCCATGTCATTATTATCTGCCCCCACCCTTGCCAAATCATATAACTATCCAATTATGTTAGAATAGGTAAGTGACATTTGATCTAGTGACAAGACATAAGATGCATATGAATTTATTTATTTAAAAGTTAGTATTTATTTTGAATAAAGGCTAATTAATTGGCATGACCCGTTTCGTCTTACAATTTTGCAACTTGTGTCATCACACAATTGCTAGAAGTATGACAATGGTTGCGTAAATCCCCATGAAAACTCATCATAATTACTTAGTAAGGTGACAAGAAAGGTGATTAATTCCTCCTCCATTGGGTATATCAACACAAAGTCCCTTTTTCATTTGCAATTTAGTAAGGAAAGTATTACAGAGTTCTCTAGAATTTTGTAGAGTGGCAAGGAAAGAAAGAGGAAAAAAATGGGAGGAACCAAGAAAAATTTTGAACCAACTTTTGTAGCTCAATTTTTGGCTTTGGGAAATATTGCGGCTCTATTTCAAAAATTCAGGTGGCTAGAATTCATGAAAAGGTTTGAAGGGTATGCAGAGCAACTCATAAAAGAATTTTTCAAGAATTTTGTAGATCGACAGACCTTGGTGTGTGGCAAGCAATTTTGGGTAAGTATGAAAACCATTGCTTGTCTTTCTGGTCTTGAAAATAGAGGAATTGATTTGAATGAAAATGCCAATATTACCTATCAAAAATTGGTAGAATTATTTCATAGGGAAGGGGAGCCTCAACCCATAATTACCATTAGTACCAGGGGACAAAACAAATGTTTCCATAGAATGTCTCTTCTAGAACCCTGGAGAACTGTTGTAGCTTGGATAATCAAATATTTCACCTATGAAGGATAAATAACTATAGTAGTGGGACCCCCTTTTTGTTTGTCAATTCATTTGTGCCACGACATTGAAGACCCTTCTCTTAGGGTTAATTTACTAGCCTTTCTATGTTATTTAGTCACCTCCATGATAGAAAATACAAATTTGGGACAAGGCCCATCAAACATCATGGTCTCATACAATTGATATGCAAATACCATTTCTACAAAAATCTAGAAAAGAAGTGGCAAAAGTTTCTACAGAAATTTGAAAAAGTAGAGTTTTAAAGACCACTCCAGGAGGGAGAGTCCTCTAAGAAAAAAGAACAATTTTTAGAAGAACCCTCCTCTGAGGCCTTGGGTGCTCCTAAATCCCAATAGACCTCAATGGTTCCCAGCGATGATGTGTCAGAAACCTTGCCGAATGAGCTAGAAACCCCAGGATAGAAAGCGGATGTGGAAATTGTGCACTCTGGAGAAGAAGAACCTCCTCACAAGAGGAAGAAACAGAATAAGGTTATTTTTCAAACAACTCCTCTATGGAGAAGTAAGATTTTGTCTTCAGGATCCAATGAAACTGGACCCCATGACATAGGAAGTACTTCCAAAAGAAAGAAGGCCAGGACTCAAACAAGGGTAATGGAAATTGAAATTCCACCTAGTAGTGAGGAAATAAGCGAGACAAAAAAGCAAAGTGATCAATCTCCTAAGGAAGAGGACAAGAAAACACCATCACCCAAAGAGTGGGAGGAGGACAAAATACAGTTGCCACATTATGTGCAGATTGAAGATGAACTTGTGGGGGGACTTTCTCCTTTTCTTCAAAAAATTGAAAGTATACCTAAAATTGAGGAAAATACACCTCATACTGACATGGAAATTCCCAATCCATCCTTCTCTGTGGACACAGGGGATACAAAATCTGGCCAAAGAAAGGAGGAATTAGAAAAATTGAAAGAAAAAATTGTTGAATTAAAAACTAGGCACAAGCTGCAATTATAAATAAAAGGGACCAATAAATTGCAAGATTGACAATACATATGGAGCAAAAAGATAAACTCATTGAGCAGTTGCAGTACCAAATTCAGCAATGCAATCAACAAGATAAGCAGCACAAGGTTGATCTGTCTGAAAAAGATAAAAATATTCAAGGTTTGGAAAACAATTTTATGCAATTATTTAATGCTTTTGAAGAAGAAAGAAATAGACAAGAAACTAAAATGAATGCTTCTATGAGTAAAATTATGGAACTAGAGCAAGATTTGCAAGAGAGTGGCACTAAACCAATAGTGGAATCAAAGGAGACACAAACTGAACTCATTGTTATAGAATGGTTCTAGGTATGCATCCCTCCAATATTAATGAAATGGATAGAGTGATGCTATCTTCTAAGGGATGTGGAATTTGAGAATAATAGGCAAAAAAGGGAATTATTAATGTTAAAAGAATCATTTCACAAAGAATATAGATGTAAATAGGATTCTTGTGAAATTGGTGAACTGTTATTAGCTTGTAGAAGACCATCTAGGCTATATTCTATGTTCCTTAATGAACAACTCCTAAGATGGAAGTTACAAATAATTTTCCAAAATCAGCCACATGATCCCTCTGATAAGGAATTTGTGAAGATATTTGCTGAGTCAATTCCTGAACAGGAAGATTTATTATGTGAATTCTTTGTCCATAATTTTCTTCTAGAAGAATATATACATTTCTTTGTTAATTTTTTTGTGGGAGAAGTACAATTGAGATCATTCATGTCCACAATGCGTAATTAACTTCACTAGAAAGATTGTTCAAGAGAATATGCACATGTAGAGAAGACTGTTGGGTTGCAAATGAGATATCCCCATATGAAGCCTTTCTCTTTCAAAACAAATTTTATGGTTATTTGACTTAGAAAGGAGGTACAGGGAAAGTACAATAATAACCTCTGTTTGTGCTATGATCACTTTCAGGATCAAGGACCAAAATTGATAGGAAAAGCTTGGCATGCATGTGAAGAACAGTATACCCCTCTTCCCATGTATCTCAAGAAAAGAGAACTGATCTCACCTCTTAATATTAAATGGTCCTACAGAAGAGTAGTAGCTTTGGCCAAAATCCTTGAAAAACTAAAGGTTAATTGGATTGGTATGAGGTATAGACCTCCCCTGCTTCTCTCACCGCCTCCTTTAGCATATACCAATATAGACCAAAGTGATGATAGCTTTGCAAGATAGGTACAAAGAGTCACTTTTCATCAGGGATTCTTGAGGGAGCCAAAGGAACTAGATTTAGAGGTAGATGACTTCTGATCTTAGTGCCAAGTATGAGGAGATGAATAAGGGGAATGAAGGACAAGGAACACAACAAAGAGCGAGAGGATCTGCTCGAGCTTAGGAAGGGGAGGAAATGATGAGGGAGAAAATAACCTCATCAATATAATGGACTCAATACTCAACCTTATACCTTTCAGCCAAACTTACCTACCAATTAATTACCTTTAGGATAAATAATTGCTCTCTTTTTATGAATAAGCGTGCAATCTTTATTTCTTGGAATTAGTCAAAATAAGCTAATTTTTTCTAATTTAATGGTTTAGTTCTTGATCATTACACATGTCAACTTCCACCACTAGTTACCATTCCATTCAAAAAGGGATTAATGCGAATTTCAACACCGTTGAAGACAAGTGAGTGGGCACCAAAATTTCAAGAGCATATGTATGGACCGAGTCTTCATAGTTTCTGTTATTTTCAGTTCTAAAAACTTTATGGATCGTACCAAGCCTATTTAATATTTGATGTCATGGGCTTTAAATTCTATTAGTTGTTGACAATCAATTGAAGACTTCGTTAACTAGAAAGTAGGATTTTGTTAACCAGTTTCATATAAATATGCAATTGTTGAAAATGATAAATACAGAAGAATATCATTATGCTGCCATTATGTCTTGCTAAGTTAAACTTCCATATGAATAAAATGAGTTTTTCCCACCACTTTTGAAATTACTGAACAATGTGAATGAAGTAATTTGGAGATTACCAGTGCATGTGATCTGAGATAGTTGTAGAAACACCCAAGAGTTGGCCACTTGAGGGTTATAGATTAGATAGATAAGTATTTTACTTCTTATTTTGTACTTTCTTTTAGTAGATAATAATTGAAATTGGAATTTATCTTCATGTGTGTCATGCTGTTAAAATCAATCTTGCAAGTTATAGCTAAGTCTGTAGTCTTTGAATTTAATGTCTGAAGTTTTGAAGCACCTTCCTTCAGTTTTTTCAAATTGTTAAATTATTTTTCTGATAGTTGTTTAGATTGTTATCTTTTGCACTAGATCAATGTTTCCTAGTTTCTTTGAAAGTTTTACTTATTCAACAATCTATACATTATGTATACTAATCATTTCCATTCTTTCTATCTTAGCGGTGTTGCTTTTCAGATTCATAGTTTTCTACTTTCTAGTTGAATTATTTCAAGTTTTCTAGATAGATGATTTCCCACTTTCTAAGTTTAAGAGGATTTTTAGTTTAGAGTTTTATTTAGTTGTTTAGTATTTAGGAAACCTGAGAGAGATAGTCAAGATTTATTCTATTGTTATAGCCTTTAGACGCTACTAGCCAATATATTGATATGTTTATCAACTAAAGTGTTAGGACCTAACGACAACCTATCACCTACTACCTTCCAGTGATTGTTTTAAGTATTTTTGCAGATTTAATGCATGATTGTGTAGAGGTACATATGGATGATTTTATAGTCTATGGTGATACATATGATGAAGCTAAGGAAAATATTGAAAAAGTGCTTAAACGTTGTATTGATACTTATCTTTCTTTAAGTCATAAAAATTGTCATATCTTAATGACTAAAGGTATTGTTTTGGGTCACTATATTTCTCAAAAAGGAATTGAAATGGATCCTAAAAAGGTAAAAATAATTCAAGAATTGCTTGTGCCCACCTCTCTAAAGGATGTACGTAGTTTCCTAGGACATGCTAGTTATTACAGGTGGTTTATTCAAAATTTTAGCAAAATTGCCTCACACCTCTTTGTGTTGCTAGGGAAAGATGTAGATTTCTCATGGACACCTAAATGCTTGCAAGCCTTCAAGGAAATCGAAGGTAAACTTATAACTACACCTGTGCTACAAGGACCTAATTGGGAACTATCATTCCATATACATACCGATGCATTAGATAATTCTATGGGGTCATCCTTGAAAAAAGGGAAGACACTCTCTTTTACTGTATCTACTATATCAGTAAGAATTGTATTGGTGTTGAGGTAAACTATATTGTCACTAAAAAGGAATTCTTGGTTGTAGTTTATGCAATAAATAAATTTTGCCACTATATCTTTGGATATAAAAAATTTGTGCATATAGATCAATCTGCTATTAGATTTTTGATGAACAAACCCATTGTTATAGGACAAGTGATTCAGTGGTTGCTTCTCTTGAAAAAAATCAACATTACTATCCTTGATAAACCAGGGCAAGAGAATGTAGTGACTGATTTTCTCTCTAGGCTGCAACGTGAAGATGAACCAATTCTAGCTGATGAAGCCTTTCCAGATGAGCATCTTTTTGCTATATCAACAAAAATTCTATGGTACGCTAACATGGAAAATTACTTGGTTACTTGTAGGTTCACACCTCATTTCTCTCTGAGGGAACACCAAAAGTTGGTTGGACTTAGTGGTGATTACACGTGGATTAATGGAATGCTCTTCCAACATGGACTTGACAACATGATGCATCGATGTGTGTCCGAAAATGATGTCTTCAACATACTTCGCACATGCCACATAGAACCTTGCAGAGGATTTTTTTTTTCTCATAGGACTTCCCATAAGGTCTTAACTGCTAGCTACTATTGGCCCACACTCCATAAGGACTATAACGTTATGTTCAATATTGTGATAAATTTCAACATATGGTTTGGCCTACCTGCTTTGATGAAATTCCTTTACACCCCCAATTATCCATAGAACCATTTGAAAAATGGGGGTTAGATTTCATAAGACCCATTAATCCTCCTTCTCAGAATAAAGAATACATTTTGGTTTGTATAGATTATGTCACTAAATGGGTAGAGGTAGTAACCTTAAAGCATGATAGGGATACTAAGGTTGCTAACTTCTTGTATTCAGATATTTTTACTAGGTATGATGTGCCTCGAGAAATTTTCATGGACTAGGGAGCATAGTTCACCTATGACTTGATTGTTACATTGGTATGAGAATATGAAATGAAGCATCAAAAGTCCTCTCCATATCATTTGCAGGCTAATGGGAAAGTGGAAGTAACCAACCAATAATTGGAGAATATTCTTACAAAGATAGTAGCATTGCACAAGAAAGACTGAGCAAAAAGACTTCTCGAAGTAGTTTGGGCCTATCGTACAACTTGGAAGATGACCATTGGACTGACAATGTATGAGCTCGTCTATGGAAAGAAGGTTGTATTGCCAATTGGATTCAAAGTGAAGAATCTTTGCACTACTCTTCAGCTTGGGATGAGTATCAGTGACACACAAAAAGAGAGACTTTCTCAACTCCATTCTTTAGATGAAATGCATCAGGAAGCCCTTTTTCATGCAGAAATGGTGTAGAAGCAAAGAGCCCAGTGGCATGACCATTTTATTCGATCATAGACATTCCAACCTGGGGATTGGTCATTACTTTATGACTCTTGGTTCTAAGGCTTCAAATGGAAGTTCCATACCCATTGGCTCAGTCCTTATGAAATCCATACTATGTACAAAAATGGTGTTGTTAGACTATGCAATGTGGAATTTAAATGCATGACTCTTCTTGTTAATGGGCATTGTTTGAATCTTTACAAAAGATCCCTTTCGAATGAAACATTTTCTTGTATAGTGATGGACGAACTGACCCTTGTTCCTCTCATGACTTCTGAATAAAGGTATATGTATGTTGAAAAATAGAAAAAACAAGAAAAAAGAAAAAAAAGGGAAAAAAAGAAGAAAAAAAACAAAAAGAAAAAGAGAAAAAAATTGTAATAAACCTAGAGGTGAAAACTAGTTCTTTGGCACCTCTAGGAAATGATCAGCTAAAAAATGGGATCACGATAGTCTATCATCATAAACAAAATAGTAAAATAATAATAGAAAAAAAAATAGAATAAAATGTTTCTTGTTGGACCATGGAAGAAGGTAGCATTGTCTAGTTGGCATCCTGTCACATGATAGGATGTTGTATCCTTGGCCTCCTATCATTGCCACTTGTCCTCCTCCATACAACCACCTACCCGCTTATTCTCTTTCCACCACCTTTTCATTCATTTTCTTCACCCCTTTTTCCATTCTTCGCATCCATTTCAGTTTTCCCATTTTCCTGTGTCTTTTCTACCACGTGGACATTTTATCCTTGTTTCCCCCATCTTTTTGTTCAGTTGTTCTGTGGTACGTTGACACCCTTTTATTCTATCTGCTTTACTCATCAGCTCTACTGCCACCATTTCTCTTTATCCAACATTTTCTCCATTTCACCTATCACATCAACCTCATATTTTCATTTCACGGGTGCCCCTACCTTTTCTACTTGATATTTTACCGTCGTGGCCTAACATGTGGTGCCCAATTGTGTATGTCAATTTAGCCACCCTGGTCATTACTCTATTCCTAATGCACCCATCTTATCGCCCTTTTCCTTTTCTTTTCCCGTACCACCATCTTTCTATTGGAAAATGTGCCTCAACTTGCTAGCTTGGAACTTTTGAACTTGGTATGTTTTTCCTTTTATTGGCTTGTATGTCACGGGATTGCTAAAAATCCAAACTTTGGAATTCATGTCACAGGGTTCTAGAAATTCATAACCTTCTGATAGACTGATCATTAGATTGCAAAAAGTTGAAACTTTGAAACTACAAGTTGCAGGTTGTGAAGTTCATTGAATCTTCGATAGTCCGACTTCATCAGTGGGATGTGGCTACTTCAGCGAGACTTTAAAGTTTGTCTCCTCAATGGACTGATCACCCTTCATTAGTGGGACTTGGGGACATCGGTGGGACACTTAGTCGGATCTCTTCAATGAGCTGATAGTCTCACTTCATAGGGATGTTACTTCATCAGCAAGACTCAAAAGGTTGTCTCCTCGATATGATGATGTGATGATATAAGTTGAAAAATGGTTACGATGAGGTTAATCTAACAACATCCACTAACCCTATGCCTCTTATGGTGGGTCCCAATTGAGTCCTGTAGGGTGTGCAGGCATTGGCTTGTCAGTGATGAGTTGTCATGTCGGTAGTGGGAACCATTGTGTTATGAAATTTCCCCAACACAAAAATGTATTCAATCAATAGATACGATTAAAAGAGTCCAACAGTACACACTAATTTTGTGCCCCTTGTGGTGGCTTCTAACAAACTCTTGTGGGGTGTGTGGAATTGACTGAGTAGTGTACATCTATCAACTCGATAACTCATGGAGAATGCTTGATTGGTGTTGAGATGGAAAGTGATGGTTGTTTGCTAACTTTTGGTGTTTGGTTGATAGTTGTCTTGTAACTAAATGAACATCGAAGTCGATGCAATTTGTGATAGTTTGTGTACAATTAGAATGGTTGGTTTCCTAGAACTGAAGTGACCATGGTTGGATGACAATTACATATTGTAACACTCTACAATGAGTGTGGGTTTGATCTATTAAGTAATTTTCTACATTGCATGCTTACGAGCATTGTAACAGTGTAAGAGAAAAACATTGTATTCGGAATCTATATATGAGGTTGATCAGGGAATTGTATTGCTACTGTGAATTAACACCTGGGAGTGGAGTCTGTAACTCTGTATGTAAAAATTATGTGCTATAATACAAAGTGACTTTTCTTGGTGTGTGGTTTTTTCTCTCATTAGGTTCTTCCCACATAAATCTGGTGTTCAATTCAGTGTGTGTTAAATTGTCTATTTTTTTGTTGTGCATCTTAATGATTGTAACTCAAATTAAATGAAATATTTTGCACTTCTTTATTGAGAATTTTTCATTTGGAAGGAATTTCCACATTGTGATTTCCTTACAAGTGGTATTAGAGCCTGGCCAATTGTGTTATCCTTGTGGATAGGGCTAGTTTTTTGTGCTAATTCTATTCAATGGGAATCTTCCAAAGAAAATTGATTATCTTGATTACAGATTGAGATGGAAAGTACATTAGGTAGAATAGAAATTGAAAAGTTTAATGGTAGCAATTTTGAGTTGTGGAAACTCAAAATGGAAGACTTGTTTGTGGATAAAGATATTTGGATTGCTATTGTTGGAACAAAACCAGCAGGTATGAAGCAAGAAGATTGGGACCTCGCAGATAGAAAAGCCAAAGGGATGATAGGACTTTGTTTGGCTGATTTTGTTCTCCTGAACATCCATGAGGAGAAGACTACATGTTCTTTATGGAAGAAACTTGGTGATATTTATCAAGGCAAGTCTCTAGTGAATAAGTTATTCATGAGGAAGAAGTTATACTCCTTGAATATGGAAGAAGGAGTATCTGTAGTAGACCATCTGAATGCATTTAATATGATTATTTCTTAGTTGGCCTCTATGGGTGTGAAGATTGAGGAGGAGGATCATTGTATTCTTTTGTTATGTTCCTTACCTAACACATGGGATCATCTGGTGATGGCTATTGCAAGTAAAAAAACCACTTTCAAGATAGAATATGTTGTTTCTTCACTATTGTTAGAAGATATGGCCAAGGAGGCCCTTGCTGTTTGGGGTAGATCAAATGAGAGAGGAAAGAAGAAAGACAAAAAATAAAAATAAAAATCTAAAGGGAGATCAAAGTCTCCTGGCAAGAAGTCCAAGGTGGAATGTTGGAATTGTGAGAAAACTGGTCATATCTAGAAGGATTGTAAAGAGGAGAAAAAAAAGAACAACAACAACTCTTCAGATAAGGATTCTTCTTAGAGTGACTTAGATTCTTTCATTGCAACCTTGGTGACTCAGGAATCAAAAGATGTCTAGCTTATTGACTCAGGAGCATCTTTTCACATGACATCTCACAGAGATTGGTTCACAAAGTATGAAAAGTATGCTAGTGGAAAGGTGTATCTTGCAAGTGATTCATCTCTTGAAATTATTGGTCGTGGAAGAGTCAGAATTCAATTTTCTAATGGAAGAATAAAAGGAATTGATGGCATAATGCACATACCAAGTCTAGCTCATAATTTTCTTTCTATTAGCAAGTTGAATGATGTTGGCATGCAAGTTTCATTCTCAAGTGGTGGATGTAATATGACTAGAGGCTCGATGGTGTTGGCCAGGGGTGCACATATTGGAACTTTGTACAAGATGGATGCACATGTTGTTCAATGCAACAATTTCTTTGCAAATTCAAGCAAGGCTACTCATAAAGAGAAGGAGAACAAAGTTCCTTTACGTGCAAACTCATTGGAGGTGAAGCTCCCAGTAGAGAAAACCATGTTGTGGCATCATAGACTCGGTCACATAGAAGAAAAAGGCTTAAAATAATTAAATAAAAACCTAGTAGAAGGGCTTGATAATTGTAACCTTGAGTTTGATTTTTGCAAACATTGTATTTATGGAAAGCAACACAATGTTTCATTTTACTCTAGTCCTCATAGATCTTCTGGCATACTAGATTATGTTTACTCTAATGTATTGGGTCCAATAAATGTTCCTTCCTTATCAAAATCTAAATATTATGTTTCTTTTATTGATGATTATTCAAGAAGGGCATTTGTTTATTTTCTTAAAAGTAAATTAGAAGTGTTCAGTTAGTTTAAAGAGTTTAAAAACTTGGTAGAAAATCAGACTAGAAGAAAAATTAAATGTTTGAGGAGGATAATGGTGGTGAGTTTTGTTCTACATATTTTGAAAGCTATTGCAAAGACCATGGGATTAAAAGGCATAAAACTATGCCATATACTCCATAGAAGAATGTAATTGCTGAAAGGTTGAATAGAATGCTAATGGAAAGAGCGAGAAGTATGTTGAGCAGTACTGGTCTAGAGAAGAAGTTTTGGGATAAGGTTGTGGCTACAGAATGTTACTTGGTTAATTGTTCACCTAAGTTGGCTCTTGTTGAAAAAACACCTATGGAAGCATGGTCTGGTACGAAGCCCTCTTTGAAACATATTCATGTTTTTGGCTACGAAGCATGTGTTTATGTGCCAGATGAGAAAATATCTAAGTTGGAAAACAAAGCTATAAAATACATCTTCATTGGCTACGACATTGGTGTGAAAGGATACAAGATTTGGAATCTTTTTATAGAGAAGGTTGTGTACAACAAAAGTGTAATCTTTCAGGAGCTGAAACCTTCTACAGTTGATTTGTAGTCATAGAAAAAAGAAAAGGAAAAGAAGAATGAAGTAGTTGAAATTCCTCGAACTCCAAATAAAGAGGAACTACAAATTCAAAGTGTACCTAAAATAAGGAGAGCTCTAGCAGCTCTGGGAGTTCTGAATAGGAAGAAGAACAACAACCTCAACCTCATCTTGTGAGGAGGTCTACACGTGAAAATCGGAAACCTAATAGGTATGGATTTTCTATGTTGGATTTGAATTGTGCCTATGCTTTGATTACTAGCACTAATGAGCCTAGAACTATAAAAGAGGCTATTAATATGCCCGATTCAGATTCCTGGTTGGAATCCATGAATGAGGAAATGGCATCATTGAAAAAGAATGAAACCTAGGATTTGGTACATTTTTCTGAAGGTCAAAAGCCTATTGGCTGTAAATGGGTATTTAAGAAGAAAATTGGTTTGGATGGCAGTGTGGAGAAGTATAAAGCTAGGTTGGTCGTGAAAGGTTATTCCCAGGTGGAGGGAATTGATTATGGAGAAATATTTTCTCTTGTAGCTAAGCTAACATCTATCAAATTTATTGTCACTTGCAATAGAATATGACTTAGAGGTTGAGTAGATGGATGTGAAGACATGGTTTCTTCATGGAGATCTGGAAGAAGAAATTTATATTTCCCAACTTGAACACTTTGTTGAAAAAGGTAAAGAAATTCTGGTTTGCAAGATAATGGAATCTCTATATGGTTTAAATCAATCACTTAGAATGTGGTACCAAAATTTTGCAACTTTTGTGTTGTCATTGGGATTTGTGAGATCAAAGTTAGACCATTGTGTGTATTACAAAACTAAAAATGATCATTTACTTATTATTTCCCTATATGTGGATGATATGTTATTCTTTGGGAATAGTAAGGTTATGATTTTTGTTTTAAAATCTCAATTGTCAACATGGTTTGAAATGAAAGATTTAGGTACATCAAGGTATATTCTAGGTGTGGAAATAAAAATGGATAGGGGAAGTAGAAGGCTTTGGCTTAGCGAGAGCAAGTATATTAATTCTATCCTTGAGAGATTTACTATGAAAGATTGCAAGAAGTTAGTTGTTCCAGTGTTGTAGGGAAAAAAGCTATATGTTGAAGATTTTCCAAGGTCTCCTACTGAGATGGAGGACATGACTAGGGTGCCTTATGCAAGTGTAGTTGGAAGTTCAATGGTAGTTCAATGTACACAATGGTTTGTACCAGGCCAGACATTGCCCAAGTAGTGGGAGTACTTAGTTGGTTTATGGATAATCTAGGAAGGCCACATTGGGATGTTGTGAAGAGAGTTTTCAGATATTTGAAGGGTACTTCAAAGTGTGCTTTGTGTTATCATGGAAACTCAGTTGGATCACAAAGATCTCTTAGCATTCATGGGTATATGGATTCTAATTCGGTAGGGGACCTTCCAATGGATACATCTTCATGTTATCCGGTGGTGGAGTTAGTTGGATGAGCAAGCGGTAGGTTGTAGTCAGTTTATCTACTATTGGGGCAGAGTATATGGCAGCAACACATGCTTGTGAAGAAGCCATTTGACTTAGACATTTTTGTTTTGATGTTGGGTTTAATGTAGGGAAGATTACAATTTTTTGTGACAATCAAAGTGTTATTTATTTGATGAAAAATCCCACTTTCCATGCCAAGGCGAAGCATATTGATGTTCAGTATCATTTCATTCGTGATATGGAGGATGGAAAGGTTAATCTTGAAAAGGTGGATACTCTAGAGAATGTAATTGATACATTGATAAAGCTTGTGAGCATAGAAAAGTATAGTTGGTGTGCCAATTCAATGGGCCTTTAGGGCATATGAATTTAAATAACTTTGAGTTTGGAAGAAGCTAGTAAGTCTTTGTCAAGTGGGAGAATGTTGGAAAATGTGCCTCAACTTGTTGGCTTGGAACTTTTGAAATTGGTGTGTTTTTCCTTTTACTAGCCTGTATGTCATGGGATCATTGAAAATTGAACTTTAGAATTCATGTCATGGGGTTTTAGAAATTCATAACCTCTCGACAAACCAATCATTAGATCATGGAAAGTTGAAACTTTGAAACTACGAGTCATGGGTTGTGAAGTTCATGAAATCTATGATAGTCCAACTTCATCGATGGGACATGGCTACTTTAGTGGGACTTTAAATTATATCTCCTCGATGGAGTGATCACCCTTCATTGGTAGGACTTGGGGACATCGGTGGGACACTTAGTCGGGTCTCTTCGATGAGCTGATAGGCTTAATTCAGAGGGATGTTACTTCATTGATGGGACTCTAAAGTTTGTCTCCTTGATACGGCGATGTGATGGTATAAGTTGATCAATGGTTGCAATGAGGTTAATCAAACAACACCCGCTAACCCCGCACCTCTTGTGGTGGGTCCCAAGTGACTCCTGTGGGGTGTGCGGGCATTAGCTTGTTAGTGATGAGTTGTCATGTCGACAGTGGGAACCACTGTGTTATGAAATTTCCCCAACACAAAAATGTATTCAATCAATGGATGTGATTAAAAGAATCTAATGGTGCATGCTAATTTCACATCCCTTGTGGTGGGTTCCAACAAACTCTTGTGGGGTGTGCAGAATTGATTGAGCAGTGTACATTTGTCAACTCGGTAACTCATGGAGAATGCCCAATTGGTGCTAACATGGAAAGTGATGGTTGTTTACTGAATTTTGGTGGTTGGTTGACGACTATATTGGCAACTAAACAGACATTGAAGCCGATGCAATTTGTGATGGTTTGTGTATAGTTGGAACAGTTGGTTTCTTGAAACTAAAGTGACCATGGCAGGATGACAATTATATATTATAACACTCTACAATGAGTGTGGGTTTGATTGATTATGTAATGTTCTACCTTGTATGCTTATGAGCATGTAATAGTGTGAGAGAACCAAACTGTATTTGGAATCTATATATGAGGTTGATCAGGGAATTGTAATGTTGCGGTGAATTAACACCTAGGAGTGGAGTCTATAACTCTATATGTAAACATTATTTGTTGTAATACAAAGTGACTTTACTTGGTGTGTGGGTTTTTCTCCCATAAGGGTTTTTCCACGTAAAGTTGTTCAATTCTATGTGTGCTAAATTGTCTATTCTATTTTTGTGCATCTTAATGACTGTAACTCAAATTAAATGAAATATTCTACACTTCTTTCCTAAGAATTTTTCATTTGGAAGGCGTTTCCGCACTATTCTTTCCTTAGAATTTCCTTTGTTCTTTCATTTCACTTATTTCATTTCACATTGGACTTGATTTCCTTTGATCCACTTCAGCACAAATGTGTTATATTGATTTCGCTTCTTCTCTATCGGTACTGCTAGCTCAACATGCCTCCACAGATTTCTTTAGTTGTTGTTCATTGATTCAAATGCCTCAAACCTCCAATTGACTACGCCACATATTTCCAGTTTTTGATGCCACTAACGTCCTCTCGATGGTAATATTACCAGAGGCATTGTATGCCTTTATTTTTGTATTGACTTTCTTTTATCTTTTTGCATTTATTATGGCAACCCCAAGGACAGTGTTGTACACTCAACTGGGAGGGAGTGTGCGTGCCAAGTCATAATTACTCTCCTGTCATAAATAATTTACCTTGTTATGATAAATTCCTTTTTTTTTCTTCTAAGCCCATATTGTGTGAATCAACCTTGATCTCTCAGCGAACAAACTCCATTTCACTATTGCTAAGATTTTCATTTCACCTCCTATTGATCTTCATCACCATGGGTGGTGGTATCCATAAGCACCACGAACCAACAAATATGAAGCATGTGAAAGCTGGCCCGATAGTGTATCAAGTTTTTGAAAATGCAGGATGGCATGATTTCTTTCAATGGCTATGTGGGTATAATGATATAGTTGCATTTGAATTCTCCATGGCCTATAGTATTACCAACAATTCCACAAAAGTGAGGGGACTTTCCTTGCTAGTTACCCCATAGGTTATAGCCAAGGTAATAGGGTTACCTAAAATGGGAGAGGCATATTTTCGACCAGTAGTAAATAGGGCCACCGAGCTTCAATTACAATCCCAACGGTTCTTGAGACAAGTTGAAAAGTTACAGACAACTCCTAAACAAGACACTCTATGGTCTTCACTTCTTATGTATTGGGTTGTCATAGCTAATATTGTAACTCAGTATATCATGGGAGAAGTAAGGTATGCTTACGTCTTTTCCCACCATTTCATATTCCTATCTCATTTATGCCACAATGATCTGGTTAACCTCCCACATTATATTTTCAAATCAATCAATAGAATGAGACTAGATGTGCAAAAAGGACACCATAATTTTGTAGCACACCATGGTTTGATAAAATTTCTTGTCATAACGGGTTTAGCTCAAATAGTTCCTTTTGTTAGTTGGGACATATTCTCAAAAGAAGACACTCCCTCTAAGTCTTCAGCCCCAACAAATAAGCTTGTAACCCATGAAACCAAGGCTAGTAGTGAAATCTCTGAAGACTAGGGTGATGAATTTGATGAAAAACTAGGGCAGTTAGATCAAGATACAAAAACCTGTGGAAGTGAAAACCCTAGTGATAAATTTCAGGGTTCATAGCCAGAAAATTCGATACAGTGTAGTTATGATACAAAGGTTGAATTGGGGGTTCATACTAGGAAGGTCAAAGACATTATTGGTGTTAGCACTCCTTCTATGATAACCCCTTATAACACTAGATTTAAGAGGAAGTATGAAGAAGCTACTTCTGGTTTGTAACAATTAGCTTATGTTGCTTACACCCTAAATCAAAACCCAAAGGTTGAGATCACAACTACTAATCTTTTGAAGGGAAAAGATAGGTAGAGTCGTGAACAAAGATGAGAAAATAGAAATAAAACAAGGACCTCTAAAAAGTGAGAAGAGTTAGATAATCAAGAAGAAGAGATATCTATTGGTCCTCATAATCAACATGAAGTGGGTGACATGAGTAAACATGATAACATTTCCACTGAGATGCCTTTACAGGAATTGGAAAGTAATTCTCCATAGGTGAAACGAAATTTGGTGACCCAAGATACTAGTGTTTCTCCCCATGATTATGGTTTTGATGATCAGGTTCCAACTCCAGAAATTGAAATAAACACTTATCCTTGTCATGGCATTCCTAAGGGAGAAACATAGGATAATTCCAATGAAATCTCCCAGACATAGGAATTTTTTGTAGAAGAAATCAAGGCCTTACAAGAAAAACTCAGTTGGTTGGAAGCCCAAATGAAACTCCTTAAACCATAGTTGCAGTGAGTCTATGAAAAGAACCAACAATAGGCTAACGAGATAACAAAATTAAGGTATTAGTTGAAGCAATTGATTCAGGGACATAACCCAACTATGGACATGTATATAACTTTGGAAGAACACTAAGAAGTGATTGATAATCTAAAGGCCTCATGGGAAGACAAGATTGTAGAGGAATGTATGACTATAGAGTATCACCAGGGTAAAATTGATGGGGTAAGGTATGCAATGGAACAAAGGATTTCAACTGATTATATCTCTAAGATTGAGTACCAATAGGTGATCTAGTAGTTGAAGGAGTAATGGGGCAAGGAGATAATGGCAACAGTGCAAAAATTGACAGATAATTCAGCTTGATTTGTAAGTTTTTGCATGAGGACATGCAAAGTATTCAAGTAGGGGGAATGATGAGTTACATTTTGTCATCCATTTTAGTTAGAATTCACCTAGTTTTGTGTCCATATTAAGCTTACCTTTTTTCCCTTTTCCCCTTAAGTTGCCATGATATTTGTAAAAGATTAAAGTTAATTGATATGAATAGAGGGATGCAAAACATTTGGTAATCAACCAATCTTGAGTACTAATTTCGGCAGATATTATGAACAAGGATTTTTGGAGGTTGAAGGAACACGTAATGGAGACTGCCTGGAGGATCTCGTGGTCCTTTTAGTTATTTTCTTATAGTTTTTGTTTAATGGTCTGGTAATTAGGTTGTTTAGTTAGTTTTGGAATGTTTGGAAAATAGTAGGTCATAGGCCATGTTACTATTTTCTAAAATCGATTATGTAATTCTGGTTATACACTTGTAATCGATGGACATGTCTATTTTAACATTTTTTCTGTATCAAGACTTATATGTATGCTCTTTTTCAAGCATGGAAACAATCTTAGTTTTCATTCTGAAGTTAAAATTAATATAAGACTATTGGAGTGTTGAATTTGTGTGTTATATAAATGTTTTTCTTCATTCGAACGGTTGGGAGAAAGGCCCCCCTACTTAACAATGTTTGGATTTATTTTCTGTTATTGTGTGTGAGGTATCATTTATATTCACTCAATGATTGCATATGTTTGTGATTTAATTAGGATTAGTAATTTTCTGTATACATTGTTGAATTAATTCCAATTGCTATGGATATATTTGTTAAATTGTGAAGTAATTTCTACTTGAGAAAGATTGTTAATACTTGGCGTAAGTAAAAACTACAAGGATGGCATGTATCAAGTGAACTAGTGAAGTGTATTATGTTGTTAGAACATTGAAGTAATCTGCCCAACTTTGCCAGACCCTGTCACCAGGATACATAGGTCTTGTCGCCCGGGTTGTTCCGCTCTGTCGCCTGCACTATTTCAATACATATTTAGCATTATATTCTTTATTTCATTGTTGCTAATGTTTGTTGTTAATGTTTAAAATTATTTTGCGACATTAATTCTAAAAGTGTGTATCCTAAGATATTGAGTTTAAGTTATTAAAGTCCAACTAAGAATTCTAAAGTATATGTGTTGGAACGAAATAGGAAGGTAGTGATTAAAGATAGGATTTTATTCATTTTCAATTTGAGAAGTGTGCTTTGAATTCTAGATTAAAAGGTGTGATTTAATTGAATTTATAGATGCATCCATCCCCCCTTATTTCATTAGTTTTAGCCCTTAGGTAAGATTTGAGCTTGATAGGGTACAATTTATCAACCCACGTTTAATTTAAATATCTCTAATTGCACAATAGCAAGTTTCCAATAATGAAGTACAAATTTCATACACTAAAGAATGTTACATTTCATTTACATACACCAAAAGGGGTGCTACATTACATCTGTTTCAATGTTACAAGTAAGAGATTTTGCATCAATACAATAATTACATCCATGAAGATAATTATATGTTTTACAAATTGGCTAAGCAAGCCATACAAGAATATTACAATGAAGTATATCATATAGCATAAGAATATCTATCCTCAATCGCCATGACTCTAATGGTCTTCTAAAAGCCAAGTCCAAGAGTGAGGTTAAGGCGCTTTTCCACCCAACCATGAAGTACTGGGCTTCCCTAGGCTTCTTCCTAACACGAAGAAAGCATCGACCCTACACGAGGAGCCTAGCAACCTATAATGGTAAAAGCAAGAGGGAATCTCTCAATGTGTGTTTAATGCTTATATGCATTCCTAAACCAGAATAACATAATTCTTGCATTCAGGATGTGGCAAAGACATATATAACATAAAATCTAGGCTTTTCAAAAACCATCTATTTCATTGGTACAGTAGCTCAGCCAAGTAATAAACAAGTGGTAATTTATAAAAATTAAATTACCGTCTTTGGGAGCCCACATTCAGTATCCTGTCCTGGAAGTAATACCATAGAAAGAATAAATATAACATCTCATAAGTTGTTTTAGTTTCAAGCATTCACTAATCAATAAGTTCTTTTAGAAATACATTTTTACTCCAAAGTTCGTTAGAAGAAAATCATTCTTTCTAGTCAGTGGTTAATATTTTATTCTAACAACCAATAGTTTACTTAATCACTTAGATTACTTACATTCCTAGTTTATTCATTTTAGGTGTTGGTGTATCCTATAGTTACATTCCAAGTGAAAATTGAAAATATATATATATATATATAACAGAAACTTATATAGTGTTACAATCATACAAAGAATCATCTTATGTTGATAACAGTAACTCAGATATTGCAATTATAGTAGTAAGAAGATTTATATATTTTATTCCATAATTATAGTGAAAATTTCATCTAAACAATTACAGTTTACACATAATCGTGGCTATCCAAGGAAGTCTGATATACAACAAATATTCTGAAGTATTGATATATATATATATATATATCAAATATATATATTATATAATACATGAAGACTGTGTTGAAAGGTACACATTGAATAACAATGAATTTTAATAGTAGGCTAGTTTAAATCTTTACCCAAACCAAAACTAAAATATAGATATATTGCATGTGTTACATTGAGGCACAACCTATCCCAGTAGCTAATGAGAAGAGTAGTTCATAAAGAGTTGAAGGTAAGGAGAAGGCATGGCGCTAAAAAGAAATGGATAAAAGAAATGCCTTATAAAGGCTGAAAAACACAAAAATTAGAAACATGAACAGGCAGATGGCATGCAAAACAATTTTGACGGAAGGCAATGGAGAATCTCAAGAGAAAAATAACTCATAGGTAGAGTCTGCACATTAGATGTTTTCATGATATTTAGCATGTTATGTAGGAATATTTATTTGAAAGTTGTAATAACTTGCATGCAATCATGAGTAGGAAGTTTAAACCCATGACTCATAGAACAATCCTCTCTGCTTGTGCTAAATGAAAGCTTGGGAATATGAAAACATACATTCACTAGGCATACAGGGAATTTCGATAGATAACATGCTTACCCTACCTTATTGTTCATAATTTTAATAGAGAAGATAGAAGAAAAAGCACGAGAGCCACTTGGATAAATACCTTAAGGAGAATGGTCTCACAGGATGCCATGATTATAAGATAGGCGTGTATGCTGAAGGCTGAGTTTAGAAACTTCCATGCGAATGGAATTCCAGGTGATATGTATAACAGGTAATTTATATATATGTATAATTTTCAATATCAATATATATATATATACATGCAGTTTCTGTATATATATAAGATGAATATATATAGTATTACAATTTTAACAAGAAAAAACAATTTATACTTATTTAGAATAACAACAGTATAATATTGAATACACACAATAGTAACCAGTTTACAAAAATATAGATAATGTCGTTAAATTCCTCCGTATAACATAAGTAAAATAATGGAAAATCAATTTACAATAAATATCATGCAGATAGAATATCCCAATCCTCCAACTACATCAAAGCAGATTAAATAGAAATGGAACCAGGTGATTTCATCTTCCACAACTCTTGAAACTGGTTTGGCTCTTTATCTTTTCCTCGATCTCCTTTCCCTCTTTTGCTTCCTTGCTAAATCCCCATCTTCTCTTCTTTGTTCTTATTTTTCGGATTTAAAATTGTGTAAAATAATTCTTGTGTGTGAGAATGAGGGTTTATTCTCTTTTGTTATTTTCTTCCTTTTTTTTTCATTTTTATTTTGCTTTGTTTTTTGTGTTTTATTTTCTAAATTTAAGTTATTTTTTTCTATTTTTCTAATTTTCTATTGTTTTCTTTTTCATTGTTTTGTTTTCAAAATATTTCTTTCTTTTCCATGAATTATTTGATTTTATCCAATAAAACTAATATTTAATAGCAAACATGATTTATTAGCTTGCATCACAATTATCTATAAAACACTAAATAATAATATTTTTATTCTTCAAATAAAACTATTTCTTCTAATTTATGAGCACTTAATTTTTTTTCAACCAATTAATTAAATAACTAGCTATAAAATAAGAAGCAATATAATACGATTAATTAATGCAATTCTAATGCAACTATATGCTTTCTAAGTGTTTGTGTGTGCAAGAGAGACCACTCCATCTTAACCCTGCCAGGTAGCTAACCTCCTCTACCTTAACCACACCATTGTCTTCATCAACCTGCCACTCATTAAAATTCAGATACTCATTAATAGGTTAGTGTCCAAAAATCAAAGCACTATAATTTATCAATCCAAAATAACATTTTCTATATTGCATCACTTTGAAATAAAATAATATTCATTACATTTCATATTTTCCAAAATAAAATAATCATTTACTTCATCTTTCAAAATAAAATAATATTATTCAACCACACACAATTATCCATAAATTAGTTCCACATAAAGTAAATTCAGGTAGCATCAAATTCTGAGACGTGACAATTTTTTTATGCTTTAGTCTCAACAACATTTTGATGTAAAGGGTTTCAGGTTCCTTCAAAACCTATTTTCCTCCCTTAATCAAAACATGTATACTACTGTTAAATTTGGTTGCCTTGGGAAACTTCACCAAATTTGATCCCTTTATCCTTAGTCTCTATATTTGCAACAACTTTTATCCTTTGATTCCTTGATTCGTTAACATCCTTAGTCTCTATAGTTTCATTTGGTTTGTATCCTTTCAATAAAGTTAGATTTTCCCTTTACCAATGATGGATCTTTCAATTTCAATTTTCCTTTTAAAATTAGTGCATCAAAAAAAATGACATGGAATGAAAATTTGGTACAATAATGTTGGAAACAAGCAACACTGAGAGGGGGGTGAATCAGTGTTGTGCAAAAATTAAATTTACTGTTTTGATCTTTAACTCACTTAAGCATTCAACAAAAGAAATATGCATGAACAAAAAGAAAACAATCACAACACCATAACACCAGGATTTTTACGTGAAAACCCTATTAGGGGAAAAACCACGATGGATGGCCAATCCACAATATAATCTAAGTACACCCAAAAGAAAGATTACAAAATGGGAATGCACTTGCATTTAGGCACACTGCCTAGAGCTCACTACTCAAAATATAGAGGCACACTGCCTTACAATGATTTGGATTAGATCCAAGAAAATGAACTGAGAGAATAGCATCTACAAATGCCTGATTTTAGTTCTGGTTAAGCTCAGTAGTGATCTTCTATCCTTTTGACTGATTCTGCAATTTTTCTTTGCTCTGCTCTGCTCGCTTCACAAAATATTTGATGCACAAGTGAAACTATGCATAATCGCCTAATCACTCTTCTGATGATCAAAACACCCTTCAACACACCTTTCACACACCTCTAACACACCAAAATGATATAACTGATCACTTATATATATTTGCAACAATAGATCTTATCTTTACAAGTCGGCTTCAAACAAAATATTCTCCATGTGGCGGCTCAAATCATGAACAATTTTTTATGCGCACCCATACAAGTCAGCCACAACATAGCTTGGACCCAAAAAAAAATGCTTGAACATAAAAAAAATTAATTAATTACTCCTTATACATCTGTGGCACGCTACTTTCATTAAGTCGGTCACCAATGAGCAAATAAATAGAAAAACATCCTGTCAGATCTCCTAACTCGTACGCTGATTAATGCAACACCACAAAACTTAACAATAAAATAACATAGATTCTTAACAAACTATCCAGGGGATCCACAACTCAAAATGATGATTCAGTGAAGCATATGGATCGACATACTACCTGGATACCCTATTCTTCCTGCTTTCTGCCAGTAACACTTTGTTCTCTATTTTATCTGCTGGTATGACCAAATTATGATCTACGGACCAAAATAATGACTTCAGTTGCCATCAATGACAACACTAGAAGCCATATGCTAACAATCTCCCCCTTTGACATTGATGGAAACACTTAGTGAAAAATGACTAAGTGTCGAAACCAGTAAGTACGCTACCAAAGTTCAAAATTTCAAAACACTTCTTTTCAAAACACTACTCCCCCTTAGAATGTCAAGTCATTTTTCACTGCACTCTCTCCCTCTTTGACATCAATGAAAAAATTTGGGAAATTCAAAAGACAAAATTTCAAAACTATACAAACATAACTTGTGACTTACATAAGTTTGAAGACATCTACAAAAATCATTCCTCAACACACTTAGATTTGTGTCCCAAACTCTTTTGAAACTCTCCAGAATGGTTATATGACCACAAAGTAGATAAGACAGAGTTTCTGCAGCTTCAATATTTACTGGGTCACAAGCTGCCATAGCATCTTTGGCCTCTTTTAATACATTTGCCATTATTTCAATCTTCGAACTGATTAGTCCCCTAAGTTCACATACTCTCCCAACAATCCTTTCATTTTCATGCTTTAAACTCCTTATCTTGTCAAGCAAAGATATTACCTAACCTTCTTGCTCACCAACATTACCAGTGAATGGATCAAAAGCATCAGAGATAGTAGCCAGTTGCTTTTCAATATCCTTCACCTTTTTCTCATTGGCTTTAGTGAATTTAGATAAAACTAAACATGACTTATACACTTTTCCTCCTTTAGAAAAATTATCTTGAACATTTCTCATGTAGGTGGCTAGCAAAGTTTTATCTTTTGCAATCAGTTCTTTCAAACTACCAAATCTCTTTTCCTTAAACTCCTTCTACACCTTAATCAAGGCTGATTTTTCAAAAGATTCAAAGTGAGAACTTACAAAACTTATGAGATTATTTAACTCACCGGAAGAGGAACTAGATGGATCCATGACATGAGTAGGCATTAATTTATATAGAACTCCAGATGCAAGGATTAGAAATTCACTATCCTCTATGTGGGACTTCAAAATCTTCTCATTGGATTTGGCTTGAGCAATTGAAGCAGCCTTCATCATCTGAATTGGGCACAAAGTGGATAGATTGATTTAGCTTTCATCCAATTCAGGATCTAATTCTTCCTATTGTTCCATCAGGATCTCTTCACTACCTCCACTTTGATTTCCTTGACTTGAGATTTTTCTTCTTCAACCTTGGTTTCTTTAGAGACTATTTCTGGATTTCCCTCAGTCACTTTAACCTCTTCATTTTGCACCTCCTTCTCTTCAACTAGTACCACCTTAGGATCTTCAGTTTCCATAGGTGTCTTTGTATTTTCTACATCAGGAGGAATCTGAAAATCCTTAGCATCTGCATTCACTTCCTCATTTTTTGAAACATTTTCAGTATTTACTTCTTCAACATTTATCTTATTCTTTGATAGGAACTCTTCCAAAAATTTATTGGTTTCACTAACAACATCAGTTTCACCAATCATGAGCTTATTCACCCTGGTCTTGCTCTTAAATTCCTTTTTGGCCTTTTCAAGGAGTGAATTCATCTCCTCAATTGACATTTTCGGAAATAAATCAACAAGAATTCTCTTCCTTAGATTCTCTTCTTCTGTTCTAGCACTTAATCTTCTCGACTCCAAAACATCATACAAACTCTTAGGTAAACCAGACATGACTTCAACAAGAACTTTAATGAAAATGTTCATATGTTTTATTGTGGCTTCTTCAAGAGTTTTCTGACCGGATTCATAAAAATTTGCATACAACTCACAGAGGGGCTTAATATTTCCATCTTTGACGACTGCATTCTCAACTTCCTCAACTGACATACTAGATTTGTCAACTTTTTCCTTTTTCTTTGCTTCTTCTTCTTTACTAGAAGATTTGCTCTTGTTTAACTTGATAGCTTGAGTTCCAGTAGCCTTCATTTATTTCACAAATTCTTTTGATTTAGTTTCCTTCTCATCTTCAGAAACAACTTAATATGTTCTTGTGCTTTTATTATTCTTCCTTTTTCCGAACACCTTGTCTTGAGTTGGCTTGGTTGTAGGGGAACTCCTAGTAGATCTAGTGCGGGAAGAAGATGTTCCTGGACTAGCTTGCTCTTTCTCTTTTGTTGCTTCAACCTCATCTCTCTTCCTTCTCACGTCTTTCAATTTCTCAACAGGTATGCCCATACTTTCTACAAAAATTTCTACCCCTTTCCTTACTCTCCTAACTATCACTAATTTTTTTAGTTCCACATGAACCTGCATACTTTTCTCTACATAATTTCCAAACCTCTCTTCTCCTTGATCCAGAGGTGAACTCAACAAGTGTTCTGCATACATCTTCAAAATGATCTCATCTACTTCATATCCCATAGGCATGATCCAGATTGTTCTCAGATCAACAACTTCCATATGGTATTGATCAATGTCCACCATGAAGCAGATAGTATCTTTGTACTGTTCCACAATTGAAGTGGGAATTCTTTCCCTAGCATGCATCATATTCTGGAAAATTTTAAAGTACCCCCAGAGGGTAGTATTCCTGATCTAGCGATCACCAATTCCAAACAACATGTTCCTTATCTTAACAACTATCGGCTCATCATTTTTCCAATGTACTTTTCCAACTCTCGAAACCTCATTCATGAAATAGAAGAACAAACAAAATAACAGATTACCATATTTGAAAGTATTCTTCTTATCTTTCTTTATTTTTCCCAAATTCTCCATCAACTGACTTCTAAGCAACTCACAAAAATCATAATCTGCATTATGTTTCACCATCTCATACGCTACATAGATGGTCATACCAAATATTGAATTATCCCAGCTTGAATGATAGATCTTATACCTAATGACCATGATGCGAATTTCACATCCACTTCAGCAATGTCTTCTATTGTCATTTCCTTCTATCCCATTGAACAGTTGTTGACTCAGTAACCTTGTCATTCTTCACGGATTTCAAGACTGGAAGTCTACCAGTGGAATTTAGACCCATGACTGCACTTATAGCTTCTTTTGTGATTTTGAATGGCACATTCAACCACATAAATTTGGCATGAACATGGCTTAGAACATATCGGACCCATTCGCTTTCCTCAAATATTATAAATTTTGTAAATTGCATGAACTTCTTTTCTTCTAGGGTTTTAAACTCTGGTTTTACAGTAAAATCCTCTTGAATTATATGATGGGAATACATATTCATCAATTCAGAGCTTCCTAATTCTTTAATATTTTCATGTATATAAGCCCTAATATCCTCAATATGCAAAACTCTGTACAGTACATATGAGAACACGCCTAAGGGCTCAGTCTCAACAGACTTATAAGGATTCCATTTGAATTTTGGACGTGGTTTGTCCTTTTACTTTGACTACCAGAGGAGTGGAAATGATTGAAAATTCAGAGATTCACAGATTTTTCGATAAATACCTTTCCGTCGGATTGAAGTTTGATCATAGATCCTTCTTCTCGCTTGAATCTCTCCACAAATTAGCAAAGTTCACTCCAGGGCTCTCCAAACTACTTTTCTCCAAAATGAAAAGTGAGAAATGAAGGATAGAAATGTTTTTTTATCATCCACACATCTAACCCTTTTTTGTCGCAATAAATGCTTTTACCCTAGTTCATCTTGTTTCCTGGTTTTCATGTACAGAGACAGATGATTCTTTTGCGGATCTCCAAAATTCTTCAATACTGCCTCCAATTTATTGAACAACATGTTAAAAGAATTGATGCACCTACTAGACTTTTCCACATTCTAGTATCAATTACTGGTAGGGGGTTAAAATATTTTCCTGACAGCTCCCCCTAGGCCAAAGGCCTAAAACTAATTCCCAGAGGAATTACTAGAAGTTTCTTCTGATGTTGGCTTATTTCCTTCAACAGAGGGATTCTTCTTTACCCATTTCTTCTGTATTTTCCTCCTGGTCATATTAGTAGTAACTTTACCTTTTCCCTTAACATCTTGTTGCATGTTTTGTTTTACTGGACCTCTTCTATTCCAACAAAATCTAGTAGTGGCCAAATTTGTTGTTGTTGTAGCACACAACACTTCTTTGTCCAGACCAATTGTTCCACTAATTTTTTCTTGATCTGCATTGGTTAGCAATATGCCCAAATCTATTACATGCATAGCATTAGACATCTCTATGAAAGCTATTCATCACAACTCTACATTCACTTGATTTATGACCATACTTATAGCAATTAAAGCACTGACCTGAGAATGATGGTCCACTTGTGTTCATCCTGGGCCTACACTGAGAAGCCATATGACCAAATTTGTTGTAAGTAAAATAGTAGCCATTAAATCTTTGATCATTTGGTTGTCTTACCAGATTTCTTCTAGCTCCATTCATCTGATTTCCTTGTCTGAATCTTCCTTGTTTGGATTTCCTTTGTCCAGATCTGAAACTTTCTCCTTCTTCATATCCAAGACCTCACCTGTCACCACCAGTTCTTTGTCCTTTAATCAATTCATCAAGTTTGGTTGAGCTTGCTTTGAATTTATGCTTGTACTCATTTGTAGCAGTAAGTTCATTTTTGAGATCATCAAGATATTTTTCAAGCACTTCTTCATTGTTTTTAGATTGCTCCAGTTCATTGTCCAATCGGCTACATTGTTCAAATTTTTCTTTCAAGGCTTGTGCAAGATTTTCTTCATTCTTCTTTCTATCTTCAATCTCCTTGGTCATTTTCATCATGATGGATTCCATCTCATGCTTCAGGGCAGCATTTTCTCTGGAAAAATTTCACATTCTTTTTTTTTCTCTTTTAAGGCATGACACAGTTGTTCATCTTCCATGCTTTTGTTCTTCTACTTAAGCTGATCACACAATTCATTTCTTTTCTCCCTTGATTCATTGATTTTGTCTTTCAATGATTGAATGAATTTCTTCGCGCTCAAGATTTTCTTGCAATTCCCAATTCTCAAACTTTGACTGGTCAACATCATCCAGGGCCACCATAAGTTGTTGTTGAAGACTGATTGCATCCATTGAAAAACACATTCCAAGATCTCCCCAAGTTGTTAGACTTCTTTCAAGGAACTAGCTCTGATACCAATTGTTGGAAACAAGCAAAACACTGAGAGGGGGGTGAATCAGTGTTGTGCAAAAATTAAATTTACTATTTTGATCTTTAACTCACTTAAGCATTCAACAAAAGAAATATGCATGAATAGAAAGAAAAAAATAACAACACCATAACACTAGGATTTTTATGTGGAAAACCTATTAGGGGAAAAATCACAGTGGATGGCCAATCCATAATATAATTTGAGTATACCCAAAAGAAAGATTACAAAATGGGAATGCACTTGCATTACACTACCTAGAGCTCACTGCTCAAAATATAGAGGCACACTTCTTTACAATGATTTGGATTAGATCCAAGAAAATGAACTGAGAGAATAACATCTACAAATGCTTGATTTTAGTTCTGGTTAAGCTCAGTAGCGATATTTTTTCCTTTTGATTGATTCTGCAATTTTGCTCTGCTCTGCTCGCTTCACAAAATCTTTGATGCACAAGTGAAACTGTGCATAATCCCCTAATCGCTCTTTTTATGATCACAACACCCTTCAACACACCTTTCTCACACCTCTTACACACCAAAATGATATAACTGATCACTTATATGTATCCGCAACAAAAGATATTATCTTTACAAGTCAGCTTCAAAGAAAATATTCTCCATGTGTTGGCTCAAATCATGAAAAAAAAATTATGCGTACCCATACAATTCGGCCACAACATAGCTTGGACCCAAAACAAAATGCTTGAACATAAAAAAAAAATTAAGTAATTACTCCTTATACATCCGTGACACGCTACTTTCATTAAGTCGGCCACCAATGAGCAAATAAATAGAAAAACATCTTGTCAAATCTCCTAACTCGTACATCGATTAATGCAACACCACAAAACTTAAAAATAAGATATCATATAGATGCTTAACAAACTATCTAGGGGGATCCACAACTCAAAATGATGATCCGGTGAAGCATATGGATTGACATACTACCTGGATACCCTGTTCTTCCTACTTTTTGTTGATAACACTTTGTTATCTACTTTATCTGTCAATATGACCAAATTTTGATATGTGAACCAAAATAATGACTTTAGTTTCCATCAATGACAACACTAGAAGCCATATTCCAACAAATAATACACATATACACCAAAATAAATTAATCTAAACCTTCAAAAATTCCTAAACCATCCAAATTAATCCTTATCCCCCTTCCAAATTAAACCTAAATCCATACAAAATTTATTCCATTCCCCAAGCATCACATCAATAAACCCCTTTGAAACCTTATTCCATAAATTCAATCCTAATATTTAGGGTCTCACTCCATAATCACCATCCAAATTAATCCTACAAGATTTAAAGATCAAATCAAATACAATTCTTTAGATCCTTAGGTCATCCCTTAACATCAAACAAACCCCCACTCCAACTTTTTGATACCATTAAGAATCATCACACTCTAAAATTCAAAGGAAAATCATTGGGATCTTAAATTCCAATTTGAACCCCTTATATCAAATCATCTAATCTATATTTAGTAAACTTAATCATCCATAGGGACTAGCATCCTATTCTTGGGATCCTCAAACATCTTAGGTCCCAAATCTATCCTTTGAACTCTACAAGCATTCATAGGTTCCAAAATATTAATCAATCTAAAACATCATCCCAAATATTAACTTAAGGAAATCACCTCATAAACACCCTTGGGGATTCATTATCCCTTTTAATACAAATAATAAAAAATCTAAATTCAATAAATCCTTATCATTCCAATCCCAATCACCATCATATTACCTTGACCCAAATTTTCCTATCACACAAGACCAATCATCAAAGCTCAATCGATCCAACCTTAATCCAAAGGTCAATCATTTTCCTCAATCATCATCATTCCAAAATCCCATCCTTGAGCCTCCAAAATAAATCTTAATCCTAGGGTCATCCAAAACCTAAATCATCCAAATTATCCAAATCCAATCATTCAAACAATTAAAATCCAAATCCTAACCTAAAAAAAGTATCATTAACTCTTGATTTTATTATCTCATTCAACAAGCTAGGACTTCATCTAAAATCCAAACACATGAGACATGGTGATGATCAATACATTTTAATTATATGAGTTTTATCATTATAACCAATCTGTAATGCATGGGAAATATGACATTCTTGACATCAAAGAGCGTGTGGGGACCAATGGAATAGCCAAAATGGAATTTTGGACATTTTTACCAATCAAACAAAATGAATATCCATTTTGTAAAGTAAAATAGGTATCTGTTTTGTTAACCAAACAAATATTTGTTTTGCAAAGCTTGTATTCTTATGCAAAAAAAATATTTACAAAACAGATATTCATTTTGTAAAGAAAAATGGATATCTATTTTGTGAAGCTTGTTTACTTGTTAGTGAAAACAAACTTTACAAAACATATATCCATTTTGAAAAACGTATTGAAAAAAATGAGATTCATTATATCCAACTAAAAACATATTTATATTAATATGTTCTAATATATATTATATATTATATTACATATTACATATTATTAAAAAAATAGACATAGAGATGTAGATAGGGAGAGAGAGAGAGAGAAGTAAAGAGAGAGGGAGAGGTAGGACAGGAGAGGTAGGTATAGAGAGAGTTAGGGAGAGAGGGAGAGAAAGAGGGAAGGAGGGAGATAGAGAGAGGTAGGGTAGGAGAGGTAGTTATAGAGAGAGTTAGGGAGGGATGGAGGGGTAGGCAGAGAGAGGTTATATGTGTGTGAGAGGGAGAGAAAGAGGGGGAAGGATAGAGATAGGGAGTGGTAAGGTGATAGGGATAGAGGGAGGGAGAGAGAGAGAGAGAGAGAGGAAGAGGATATGGAGTGGGAGGATGAGTGGATAGAGGAAGGAAGAGAACAGGAAGAAAGGAGATAAAGAGAAGTATAAATAGAGAGTTAGGGGAGAGAGGAAAGAGAGACAAGAGGGAAGGAGGGAGATAGGGGAGGAAAAAGGAGGGGAGATGTAGGTGGCAGAGAGTTAGGGAGAGGGAAGGAGGTTGTAAGGAGAGAGAGGAAAGAGGAGATAGGGAAGAGGGTATGGTGGGAGGATAGAGAAGGAGATAGAGATGGAAGTAGGTAAATATGAGCAGTAGGGGAGGATAGAGTGAATGTAGACAAAGAGGAGGAGGAGATAGAGAGGTAGGCAGGGAGAGATAGTGACAGATAAAGTTAGGGAGGGAGGAAGGCAGGGTGGAGCAGAGGTTGTGTGTGTGAGAGAGGGGAGGTGGGGGAAGGAGGAGATAGGCAGTGCAGGTGGAGGGATAGATGAGGAGATATGGGAGGTAATGTGGAGGAGAGAAAGAGAGAGAGAGGTAGGGAGAGAGAGAGAGAGAGAGAGAGGAAAGTAGAGATAGGTAGGGTAGGAAAGTTAGGTATAGAGAGAGTTAGGGAGAGAGGGAAGGGTATGTGGAGAGAGGAAAGGAGAGAGGTAGGGAGTGGTAGGTGGGAGGGACAAAGGGATGGAGAGAAAGAGGGAAGGATGGATATTGGGAGTGGTAGGGTGGGAGGGATAGGTATAAAGACAGTTAGTGAGGGAGGCAGGGGTAGGTGGAGAGAGGTTGTTTGTGTGTGATAGAGAGAGAGGGATGGAGATAGAGAGAGGTAGGTATAAAGAGTTAGGGGAGGAGGGAGGGGTGGTGGAGAGGAGGCTAGGTGTGTGAGGGAGAGAGAGGGAAGGAATGAGATAAGGAGTGGTAGGGTTGGAGGGATAGAGGGAGGGAGAGAAAGAGGGAGTTAGAGAGAGGTAGCGTCAGAGAAGTAGGTATAGGGAGAGAGTTAAGGAGAGAGGGGGGGCTAGGTGGAGAGAGTTTGTGTGTGAGGGGGAGAGGGAAGGAGAGAGATAGGGAGTGGTAGGGTGGGAGGGATAGAGGGAGGGCGAGAAAGAGGGAAGGAGGGAGATAGGGAGTGGTAGGGTGGGAGGGATAAAGAGAGGGAGAGAAAAAGGGAAGGAGGGAGATAAGGAGGAAGGGTAGGTGAGGTAGGTATAGAGAGATTTAGAAAGGGAGAGAGGGAGGGGTGGGTGGAGAGAGATTGTGTGTGTGAGGGAGAGAGATGTGGAAGGAGGGAGATAGGGAATGGTAAGGTAGGAGGGATAGATGTACATATAGAGATAGGGTGGGAGAGGTACATATAGAGAGAGTGAGAGAGAGGGATGGAGGGATGGAGGGATAATGGGAAGGGTAGGTGGAGAGAGGGAAACTGAGGTAAGGAGAGAGGTAGAGAGAGAGGGAGAGGTAAGGTGGGAGAGGTGGGTATAGAGAGAGTGAGAGAGGGAAGTTGGGAGGGAGGGAGGGAGAGGTAAGTGGAGAGAGGTTGTGTTGAAAGGAGAGAGAGAGGAGGGAGATAGGGAGAGGTAGGTAGAGAGAATTAAGGTGCAAGAAATAGAGAGGTAGGTAGAGAGAGGGATCTATGTAGGGTGGGAGAGGTAAAGAGAGAGGAGGTGTGTGAGAGAGAGAGAGAGGGGAGGGGAGGGAGAGGTAGAGAGAGAGTGGTAGGTAGAGTGAGGGAGATGTAAAGGTGGGAGGAATAGATGGAGGGAGATAGAGATGGAAGGAGGGGGTGAGTGATAAAGAGAGGGGTAGGTGGAAAGAGACGGGAAACAGGGACAAAGGGAGGGAGAGGTCTAGCGAGGTAGCGTGTGAGGGATAAAGGGAGAGAGATGAAATCGGGGAGACATGGAGAGGTAGGTAGAGAGAGGTAAGGTGAAAGGAATAGAGGGAGAGGTAGGTATAGAGAGTGAGGGGAGATAGGAAGTAGAGAGGGAAGGGGAGAGAGAAGTAGAGAGAGGAGGGAAGTTGGTAAGGAGGGAGAGGTAGGTAGAAAGAGAGGTCAGGTGGGATGGACTGAGGGAAAGGTAGGTAGAGAGGGAGAGGGTGAGTGGATATAAAGAGAGGGAGGGAGGGATAGATATGGTAGGAGAGGGATAGGTAGAGATAGGTAGGTAAACCTAGATAGAGAGGTAGGGTGGGAGAGGTATAAAGAGAGAGAGACATATATAGTGTGTGTGTGTGTGAGAGAGAGAGAGAGATAGAGGGGGCAAGGAGAGGTAGAGAGAGGGAGAGGGAGGGATAAAGGGAGCGATAAGTGGAGAGAGTGACCTACAATTGGAGGGATGGAGGAAGAGGGAATATAAAGAGAAGTAGAGAGGGATGAAGGTAGGGAGGGGATATAGAGAGAAGTAGAGGGGAAAGGGTCTAGGAGAGAGGTAGAGAGAGGGGGGAAGGTGAGAGGGAGGGAGAGGTAGGGTGAGATTGATTGAGAGAAATGTAAGTAGAGAGGGAGAGGATGAGTGGAGATAGATAAAAGTACAGAGGGAAGGTGAGAGAGAGGGAGAGAGAGAGATGCATATCTTTCTCTCAGCTCCTTGTAGTTTTATTATAATAAGTATGATATTTAAAACTCCCTTGCAATAATCCATCACAAATTTTTTTGTAATATATTATATTATTAAATATATAATATTATATTTATATAATATAACATATAGTATTTATTTTAAATATAATGTGTATTAAATTAATATTAATATTTCCTAATATATATTAATTTATCATATATTATATTATATATATTAATATTTTAACTATATATTAATATTAATATTATAACATGTTATATTTTAATCTATAGTGATATTTATATATATTAATATTTTTAATTAAAAGAAATGGATATTCGCTTCTTAAATTTAAGAAACAAATATTCATTTCTTTAAAAATCAAATATTCATTTTTAACTTTAGAAAACACACATTTATTTCTATCAGATATCCACTAATAAAGGATATATGTTTTGCCTTGTTATTTCTTTGGGATTTGTATTGAGGGTGTCCAACCCAAAAACTCAACATCCTCAACATGTTTATAGGGGTTGCAATGGTTTTTTAAACTTCATCCTTCTTGCAATGAAAAGGGTTTATTTAGCAAATTGTCAACATTCTACCAATGTAAGATATGCTTTATTTTGAATTTAATAAATATTTTTTACTGATTTTTTACATGCACTATGTGTAAAGTCGTGATTAATAGGATAATTGAAAAAATTCTATAACTTTTAAACGATTACACATTTTTTGAACTTGAAATATGTGTCACACACTATGCTTCACAAACTATAGTTTAAGAAAATGAATTTTATAAATTTTTGATCAAGTTAGGGTGATCGGACAAATATTTTTTAATATTTTTAAAAATTCCTACTAGAAAATTCATAACTAATTATTAAATTACAAAAATATATGTGTCACTCCAGGCATGTGTCATCTACTTATATTAAAAGATTCAAAAAAGAAAATTTATTTTTTCTCATCATTACAGTAGCCAGACAAACACCTTTTTTTTCAAATTTTAATGTACTACTGCATTGAAATTTTAAATTTTTACCAAACAAAATTACTTTTTTCCAAAAAAGGGCTAGTAGCTTACAAACTACATTCAATTTTCTAGAAATTTAATTCCTACATATTTTTTAAATTATGTTAATAGCCTATTCAAATTATTATGTGAAGTTGCTTAAGTCTATTTTTTTATATTTTAATTTCCACTTAAAGACCTTGTTTGGCCCATCATGATCCTGCACTGACCCCAATACCAACATGCAAGTTGTATAAAATTTGTTGGTCCTAAACATCCTCAAGATATCACATCCACACTCCATCACCCACCATCCAAAGTTTGGAAAATAAAAAATATGACATCCAAACTACCAAATAATTCATCTACATCTTAGATCCCCCATCAAAATCTAACATCTCACCTAAATCTCAATAAACTCAAATATCACATTCATTGTGTCCTAGCAACAACATTTTATCATAAGGACTCTAATGACACTCTATCATGATGTGTGCATTTAGATAAATCCAACACTAGTATCAACAAGGATCATAATAACATCCATGGGCTATATACAAGTGCTCATATCTTGGAAAATTAACTCCTCAAGGTAGGAAATTATTGGACCATTATGAAAACAATATTTAGATCAACACCACCAAGTGGTCCTGTACACTTGATGATCATTCAAAAAAATAAAATTAAAAAGGAAAAGGGTAAAGATTAAAAACTCATCCTCTAGTGAAAACCATTCTTATGGCACTTAGGGCAAGTACCATGATGAAAACCCATTCATGGGAATCATGTGTAAAATTGATCATCTATGTGTACCATTCCATATGGGAACATCTTATCTCATACAACATGTTATTTTATCCCAACACCACTATCCATCCAATCCATTCCATTTTCATCCATCTTCCCTATCTACCTTGATCTTGACAAAGACTAGGGGCATATACTTCAAAACATACTTTTGGAAAAATCTTTACATGGTAATTTTCTTTGACCATATACTATCCCATGTCATTTCATCACCTACATAGCATTATCTAGAAATTTATCTTGGGTCAAACATGTTATCCTATTACGAGATAGTCCTTGGAAGTAAAATCCCTTATCCTAGATCTATTTGCATAATTACTATCCTCCCATCCTTCACATATCCATTTCCATCAAACTAGTACATTCATCCACTCATAATGTCCCACACATTGCTAGACAATGGGGGCATGTGATTACATCCTACTTTGGAATACATATTGATATATGCCTTGTAGCTCACTTAGTGATTTGGACACCTTCTAAAAATCTAAAAAGATCACAATTCCAAAAATACAAAAATAAATAAAATATCCTAAAAAAATAAAACAAAGAAACTTTTGAGAATTTTCACCATTCCATTAATAAAAAATTCATCAAACTCTCCTCCATTACCCACAACACAATCCAAAAAACCCTCATAAATCTCATCTCACCTATGCTCTAGCGTAATATCAAACCATCTAATATATTTGTTCCTAGCCTTGCTAAAATATTGATTTATTTTATCTAACCAATCATCACCATCATGTATCCAAGTCCCAATCATCATTTTTTCTTATTGTTTTGATTATATGGAAAAAATAGGTTTTGAATGGACCCAAAACCATTTACAACAAGTTTTGAATGGACCCAAAACCATTTACAAACACATTTTGACTGGAACCCGAAACCCACTCAAAGAAGAACAAGCTGCAAACGAATACAGCATAGACAACCAATAGCAAACCAATAGTAGATCACTAAATGAACAACATGACTACCCAAATCCGCACCAATCAAAAATGATTTTAACAAGAACCTTAAACGCAACACAACCAAGTTTTACAAGGGAAATTGAACCAAAACCAGGTTTAGAAGGGAACATGAAACCCATTTATAACTAGATTGCAGTGACCAACAACCCTCACAACACACTAGGAATTAACAGGGACCTTAAACCCACTGCTCACATGAACACAACCTAGATCCACTAGGAAAGAACACCAAAAAGGCTTGTTCAACAGAAATCGCCATTCCACCATAACAGGGGAGGAGACCCCCCAGCCACACCAATATGGAGAAGAATTCATCTTGCAACACCACCAAAAATGAAGAGCCAAATCGGACTCCACCTCAAAAGGAGTAGGCTACCCTCTATAGGAGTAGATTCCATGAAGAACCTTACCACCACTGCAACCAAACTATAACAAATAACAGCTCCACCTCAATAGGAGGACACACCACCTCAAAAGGTACTATAAAAAAGGGACTAGTATCAAGGAAATCACCTCCACAAATCCACAAACCCCAACTCTACCTCTAAAAGAGAGGACTACACCTCAACAGGAGTAATCTTCACCTCAATATAATATATAGAATGTAGAAAAGAGAAGAAATCCAACCAACTAGCAGTAAGGAGAACCATGACAACCACCAACAACTTAAGAAAATGGGCCAACAAGAGAACCATAGGGATAAACCCAGTCACCACACTAAAAACAAGAACATGGGAAATTAGGAAACACATAAGGAGCATCCGATATGGAGGAGCCATGAAAAAAACTAATAGCCAAAGGCCCAATAGGGTTCCCATCCAAAAAATAAACTAAGAAACCCACCCAGGAAAAGTAGCCTCCACAAGAAAGAACACCCCCAACAATAATAAAAACAGCACATACCAAGGGGGAAACAAGATAACATGACCACACAACAGTGTCATCTTAGAAGTAGACACAAAAAATTATCAAACAATAATGCCAACATAATAGCAACCAAGAGAAACAACAATGCCATCACAACAAAAGAATAGAGGCAAGGGGGGAAACCTTCCACAACCAGGACAACACCCACAACAGCAACATGGAGGGAAAGCCACCACTCCATCACAATCTTAATAGTGAAAAAATCATTAAGCCCAACCCTCTTGAGACTAAGAGAACCCATGACCACCACAAATGACCAAGGGAGCTACATGGGGTTAGCACCAGAAAAAGAAGGCAACAAACCACTGAAAACTCTAAAATTGAACCCTAGAAGGAAAAGATACAACACAAAGAACAAAAACCAGGGAGAATCCAATGGGCAAGGATGACCCAATAAAAGAGTAGCAACACCCATGAGGAAAAAGGAGCCATCACAGCTTCCCAAACATCCAAAAAAATCAAAAAACTGCCACCAACCATGCTTGAAACATTTGCCAAAAGGCAATAAGAACACCACAACTACCTAGAACGATGACAACAGTAGGTGACCCTGCAACAATGCAGCCCTCTAGGCCAGAGACAAAAACTTCTTAACCTAGCAAGGTGGTAGCAGCAACCATCCTAGGATCAAAAATCCATCTGCCTCATCAAAATCATCTCCTCCCTCACCATCATCAACCCCTAATTTCAAATCCCCCCCTCCTCTTCCCGTTCCCACTCCACTCCATACCAGCCTACACCAACACAATCCTTGCATTATTTTTATCATCAAAAATGTTAGCACTATCATCAATCAATCAATTAAATAAATCAACTTTAGTTTGGTTAGCAACAATATCTCAAGAGGTCTTTGATATTTCTACACATTCATATTCATTTAACATTCGTCATCATCAAAATCACTTTAATAATTTTACCATTATCATTGTCATCATCATCTTCAATTAATAAACTAGAAAATATACACAACACCATCAACCCTATCCATTATAAATTTTCGTTGCCTAAGACATGACACTCAAGCAAGAGAAAACTATGCATTACCTATAAACATCAAGCTTTCATAAAAATCACAAACAAAAGACTACTACTAAGCTATCCTACTGCCTATAGATTAGTTACCTAACCAACTTTAGCCACATTTATCCAAACCATCATGCCATACCAAATGCATGCTTCCTACAATAGGAATCATCCAATTTTAACACATATCTTTTGGCAAGAAGATCCAATGGTTGTTGATTTGCTTGGTCAATGAGTCTTTTATTTCTTGATTTATTATCTTCCCCATTCCTATTCTACTTAAGGATATCCTAAAATGATTAGAGGATTGAGAATGGGGTAGAGTCATTGTTTTCATATGTATTGTTTATGGAATGTTCTTGTAACATTTTCATGGCAGATATGTTCCTTGCATGTGTTGGAATGGATTATAGCATTGACTTCCTTTGCATATAAGGTCTTTTCTAATACATTTTTGCACTAGGAATACCATGATTTAAGATAATTTCCCCCACATATTCCACCAAGGTTCTATTATGTGTTTTGTGAATGAGGATAATCCTCCTTGTTTGTAGATTCAAGGTCCATTTAGACAATACCACAATCACCATGGTTTGTCATACCTTGGTGTACATATATTTATTTTCACAATAAAATTCTCTATGATGATAAAAAAATCAATAAAACAAAAAGCACAATATCTATCAATCTCATATCCATCTGTATAAATCTATCTCATATCTATCTATTTCATCTCATCCATTACACATTTCGTTACATGATTTCAATCAATAAGTATTATCATCCTACATTTTCTTCTACCATACTAACTCACAATCATACATGTATCATAACCCTCCTCCCTCCCCACATTCATCCTCAAATCCCTTATTACATCCCCTGATATCACTCATCTAATTTTTGTCACTTAGGATTGTACCCTAGCTAAGTATGAAACTTAGCCATCCTATGAAGGATGGAATCACCCTCAATTTGTGGGTTGCTTATAGTGAGGATGAATATCTAGAGTGGGCTGGTTCCCCTAATGGATCACCAAAAACTACTAAAAATATCAAGGAAAAGGCACAAAAGGATGCTTGAAATGAAAATCCAAAAACTAAGGAGGTGATGCACCATAAATGAAAGTTTACTTGCTGCTATAACTCACAATCAACATCAATAAAGGAATTTTTTATTTCATAACTCAATTTGTACATGCAACACATAAGTACTTTATATGAAGTTTTTGATTCAATTTTTTCTTAAAGGAAAAATAGGGGTTTTCACAACTACAACCTATTGAAATCATTCAACACAACATATAACCTATATTGAACATGAAACTCTTGCTCCAAATTTGCATAAATGAGACTTAAAAGAGGATTCACACATGAAATCATATTTTAAACATTAAATCATTCATTGCAAAGAGAGACAAAAGAACTGGAGAAGGAACATTTATGCCATTTTATTAATTTGAAAGGATATTTCGTTATTACAATGTATTTTTCTGAAAAAAAGAATTACAAGACAAGATTTTTCTATGCAAAAGAAGCAATAAATAAAAAAACTAAGGTCTAAGAGATTCCTTTATAAGGAAGACTCTCAAATCAAAGCTTTCCATGAAAAGGGACTACTAATTGCTAACAATATGTTGCAATCTCCTTAGAATCGCTCCTAAATAGAAGGAAACATTTGATTTTCCAACTTGGGCACCCTCTTTAGTTGCTGGAGAAAACTGATATTTCTAATTTCCATTGTGAAATCTTCCCTTGCTATAAACCACTACCAAAATCCCTAAAAATTAGGTCATTTGATTAGTGCTTATGACAAGAAAGATTGGCTTTGGCATGATAATCAGTCCTTATCATCAAACTTCTAGAAAAATTCCTTCAAATTAGGTAATCAAACCCCTAAAAAGCTCCTCAAACAACACAAAATCTGCTTCTTTGCATAGGTTTCCATGGCATCAAAAACACTACTCTTTTGCATCTGATAATTCTCTTTGAAAAATGAAGGACTACACTGCTTCATGTGATGGCTTTGTAACTCTGCAACCTTGTGTCTCAATTTCTCTGAAAGGATGGTCATCTTTGTTTTCTACATGTATTTGACCACAATAAGATGATAGAAGGAAATTGACAGGATGAGTCATCTATCATCTTATTTTGGTCAATCTTTATTTGATTTCCTTGAATGATAACTTTGCCATCTTTGACATCCACACTATTTATCCTTTCATGGCACTGCTCTTCACATATAGTCATATTGAAACTTTGTCTTTGTAGAAATTAATGAAGGGACTATCCTTTATTTTAAAGTGACTGTGCATTCTCTTTTGTAATATTGTTAAAAGCTAACATTCCATGAATCAGCTTTGTCCATTACTTGGTAAGTTTTCTCCATGTTTTCTTGGTTGTAATAATACATGTCTCTTATGACAACTTGTAAACATTTTTAGTTAGATAGAATTTTCCATGCATTTCAATTTCTAGCATCAACATGCACAGTCCCTTCATTATGGTTATACACTATCATTTTGAGAAGCTCAAGGATAACATTGTTTAGGTTTGATGACCATCATACAATGTGAACACTACTATGAAACACTCAGCTATAGAGATGTTTGTGAAACTCCTAAACTACCACCCTCATGATTCCATGGTGACTAAAAAACAAAATGAAAAAACATTGTCCTAAAGCATTCTAAATCATGGTCATTTGCTTGCCTTTAAGAATATTTAGGTGATTGCCTTGCATCCATACTTCATTAGAGTAACTTCTTCAGTATTTCTTTGTTAACTGCTCACATGACTTGACACATTCTCTCCAAGTAAGGACATTTCCTCTTCAATGCATAGAGATTATGATGTTGGGACTTCGACCAACCATATGATGCATATAAAGTCATGAAGAATGCTCATTTTTTCTACTATAACAATATTTTTCTACTCATAATTCTACAAGTTAATCATACTTGGGGTTTTGAACACATCAATTTTCAACACTAATCATGATCATCTCCCTTTATCCATGAGCAAGAAGATAACTATGATTTTTTCTTTCCTTCTATACCTGAGAGCTCATGTCTTGACACCTTTTTCATTGTCCTCAATGTTGTCCTCGCTATCACCATTAAAAGTTTTCCTTTAAGGTGATTTGGCATGAGCACCCCAATCAAATCATTTGACCTCTTATCTCATTTGCACAAGAATGAACTACCTATAGTCATATATCTTGCACTGTTACCACTATCATTAGTGCCATTGCCATACTGTGAAGGGCATTTCATAATATTGCTAAGGTCGCTTGGTATCTCTTTAGGTCTTAGAAAACTCACTAAGGTAAAGACCCTGCATTGAACCTCATGACCATTTAGGCTCTTGCAAAACTCATGACACTATTTTGGGTTTGATCTTGAAGAAAATTCCTCATGCATTATAATTACCATTCTTTCATAATTTCCCTTTTATTTACCATGTTTGACATAATGTTTGTCTTGTTGGAATGAGATCATTGTCTTGAACATGACTCCAAATCCCCTATCTACCCTCTATGTTTTTTATTTGTTAAGACTATGATGGATATTTTCATTAGGGTTGTATTGCATCTTGATCACTCAAAATGATTCTCTTTTTTGTGTTTACTCTATCCTTCCCCTCATGGAAATGAAGGTTCCTCCTAGGTTTTGGAATATCACCATTTAGATCTCTTTGATGTTCACAATCCTTTACTTTAAATGAGATCATTTTCTCCCTTTAACAAGACCTTTAAATGTAAATGAGGTTCAAACCTGATTTGGATAACATTCTGGTGACATCTCAAGGGTGTTTTCTTGCTAAACAAGAAAGAATAGTAACCTATTTAACATCCACTAGGCATAAGAGTCTCAAGAGGACTAGAAATAACCTAGAACAGGTATGTAACCCAGTTGTTAAGAGAATAAACAACAAACAAATCTCAAAACAAGACAACAGACCTATGCACAAGCACTTAGGGGAAAGGAAAAACTAAACCAGGACATGTGCAAAGCACTTGAAGGAATGTAAAAGACCAAAAAATTGGTGCAACAACACCTTATTTGAAAGAAAAACCTATCCTAATATGGTACAAAGTGGATCATTAGCACCTCAATATTAGAATTTGAGGTGAACCAGGATTGGCAACTCCTCACCATCAAGCTTGGACAGCTAAAAAGCATTATGAATTTTACATCTTGTGATCACATAAGGACCACTCCACATGGCATCAAAATTGGAGTGCTTTCCAAGCTTACTTTTTAACTCATCCCACTTAAAAAACTAGATCACCTTCCTTGAATAATTTAGGGGTTTCTTTCTTATCAAAAGTCCTTTTCATCTAAGCATGATGAATTTCTGGATTTTTCAATGATTTTCTTTTTGTTTCTTTCAATTCCATCAGTTTAATAAGCCTAACTTCCATGAGATCTTCTTCCATCATTTCTAGCTCTTTGATTGAACTCAATGTTGGTAACTCAATAGAAATAGGAAGCCTTGATTCTTTTCCATAAATAAGAAGATAGGGTGAGTTACCTATGGATCTTTTAGGTGTTACCATATCAACCCAAAGAGCTAGCTTCATCTTATCATGCCAAGTCCTTTGATTGTCTTCAATTGTCCTCTTGATGATCCTAATCAGATTTATGTTAGTATATTTAGCTTGTCCATTATCCTATGGGTAATAATTGGATGAATTATTCAAATATACACCATTTTTAAGAGCCCAATCAATCACTTTCAAACCTACAAAAGTTAAAGAATTATTTGAAACAATTGAATCAAGAACTCCAAACCTTGCAACAAAGTCCTAATAGAATTTTAGGACAACACTTTCATTAGCTTCTTTCAATGCTACACCCTCTGTCCACTTGGTGAAATAATCAGTTGTAGTCAAAATCCACTTGTGTTCTAAAATGGAAGGTGGATTAATGACTCCAATGAAGTCAAGTCCCCACTTCATGAAAGTTTGTTCAACTTGTATAGGTTGCAATGGTATAGGTTCCAATCTTTGTTTCCTGCAAATAAATCACACTTCTTTCACCTTCTCACCCATACAAATGCATCTTTATATAAATATGGCAAAAAATAACCAACTCTCATAATCTTAAGAGTTGTCCTAGGTGCAAAATGACCACCAGATGGTCCATCATGAAATTCTTCAAGAATCTGATCATTTGATATGATTCTACACACCTCAACAATACCCCATGAAAATATTTTCTAAACAAAATACCATTTATGATAACATGAGGAATGGATTAAAGCTTGAAATAACTTTGTTTTGAATTTTTTGGACCTTTAGGACACTCACCAGTCTAAAGGTAATGCACCATTTCTTGTATCCAACTTGAAGGAGGGCCTGCTACAACAGTTTTCTCTTCATCATTGAGCACTAAGATAGTTTGATTTTCAACTTCTTTGTTGTTTTCTAAGTCACCAGCTAGATGTTCACACAATCCTTTACCTCTTATCAACTTTGTGACCCTGATTTCTACATCATACTCCATCACTTTTTTTATCCAACCAATTCTCTTATCATTTATATCTTTGTTCAACAAATACTCCTTAAAACTTGGATGAGCAACCAAAAAAATTATCTTTTTCATTGAAAGCATATATCTAAATTTCTTAAGATTTCTAACCACAACTAAAACATTATTTTCAACAAATGAACACCTTTTCTCATAATCTTCCAAACCTAGGCTGAAGAAATCTATTGGCTACTCCAAACCCTCTTCATTTTGTTGTACCGACATGGCTGAGATTGTATCAATGCTCCTGAAAGAATTCAACATAAATTTATTATCATAATTTGTATTTATAAGTGTAGGAATTGCTACTATTGCTTCTTTTATCTCCTCAAAACTTCTTTTACCTTCCTTATTCCAACAGAAACTCGCATTTTACTCGAGCATAGAAGTTAGAGGTTTCAAAAGAAATGCAATATTAGGAATAAATATCTTTACAAATTTGATTCTTCCTAGAAAATTTTGAAGAGTTTTCTTATGAGATGGTAATGGCATAGCCAAAATTTCACTTACTCTCTCATGATCTATTGTAATTCCATGCTTTGAAACAATATGACCAAGTACTTTAACTTCATGAACAACAAAGATGCACTTCTTTGGATTTAATGAAACACCATACTCCCTGCATATTTCAAGAATCTACCTCAAATGCATGAAATGATCTTTAGCATCTTTAGAAAAAAGAAAAATATCATCAAGATAGACCAAAAAAAACTTTCTCATGAGACCTTTGAAATCCATATCCATTTCTTTTTGGAAATTTTCCCCTACATTGGACAATCCAAATGGAATTTTTAAGTATGCCATGGTTCCCCACTTTGTTGTGAAGTTTGTTTTGAACTAATCTACCTCCTTGACCAAAATATGATTATAACCTAAAAACCATCTAACAATGAGCATCTTTCATAACTTGATACAAGATATAATATTTGTTCCATTGAGGGAAACAAATAATGATATTTAAGAGAAACTCTATTTAGGTCCCTAAAGTCAACACATAATCTTATTTTACCATTTTTCTTTCTCGTGGGAACTAAATCAGACAACCAAGATGTGTGTTTGACTGGAAAAATGATATTACTTTCAATCATCTTATTTAGATCAGCCTTCATTAGGTGTTCTAGTTTATGATTCAAAGTTCTTTGCCTTTGTCTTACTAGTTTTGCATCAGGTTGCAGCTCTATGGTATGTTAAGCTAACTCAAGATTAAAACCCTTCAAATCACTATACTCCGAAGAAAACACATCCTCAAATTCTTGACAAAGAAAAACAAAAGCATGTTTTTCCTCCTTAGTGCATATCTTTCCAAGTTTCAAAAGCTTAACTTTAAATATTTCAATAGGTTTATAATTTTCTTCTTTGAATAACATGTTTATTGTATCCTTTCATACTTGATCATCTAAGTTGAAGATATATTCAAGAGTCACCAAACCCTTTGGTAGCTTGTTTTACTTTAACTGAAGAATTTTATCTCCATATTGTTGCTTCAACTTTTTCTAATTTGAAACTGAAAAATTAGCCTCCTTAATCAAAAAAATTATAATCTTCTCATCACTATAAAACTCTTTCCAATGTATGTTATTATCTAGAACTGAGGGTCTTACAACTACCTTAACATTTTTTACCTCTGCTGGAATTTCAAACTCAGCTTCCATTGCAACCAAATTATTAGCCTACTTATTCTAATTTCTTGGAATAGACAATAGGTTAAAGGCATCAAACTCTTCAATAATATCCCAAAATCTATGTTTATACAACTTCAAAAATTCATTTTTGGTGGCATTAATGTTTCTCACCTCATTCACCATGAGATCACTATCTCCAAACACCTGAAAGCACTTGATATTCTTCTTTCTTGCCCACTCTAAACCATGAAAAAGTGATTTTCACTCTATTTTATTATTAGAATAACTAAGAAAAATGAAAAGCAAAGTATTACAAGCACCTCTAAGAGAAACTAACATAGCACCTCCGCTAACACCAACTTTACTCCTTGAACCATCAAAGTAAAGTTGTCAAAGCTTGCTTGATTTCTACTCCAACGGTTGTGTGTCATCTTTTACCAGGTTTGGGGCATCCACGCCCTATTCATGAAACATATAGATACCCAGCCCAACTTGCTCTATATGTTTATATGAATCTTCCTCATGATTTTTAGCTGCCCACTCATCCAAAATCATATCAAGAATACTATCAATATGAGTGTTAGGCTCTATAATAGGTTGTTCTCCTTGATCATGGAAGGATAAATTTGTGTTTACAACACTAGGAACATATGGTTCAATGTGATATTTGGCCAATGCTTCAGCTTTAATGGTTACTTATGTGCCATATCTTGTTCTAAAGAACAAGTGTGACCAATGAGATGAAAAGTATCCCCCCAATTTTACAATGAAATCTCTAGATAGGAATAGGGAAAAGTGAGCTAGAAGATCTATGCCATAGACATCTTGTTGAATGGAGAAATTTGGGCAAGCATGCAATGTGAGACCCAAACCCTTGATTACCCCAAATGTATTTATTGATGACCCATCTAGCTGAATAATTCCTTTAGACTTTGGCATGATAGAACTGCTAGCTCTTGAATATATTGTGCAATTATGGACTAAGTAGTCACCATAATCAAAGTGACATAAAATGGGGAAGATTTGGTCTCCTTACTTTTCCGCTCATTACTATCTTGAAGATTATTTGGAAAGGCTACCTTGGACTACTCTTTAGGAGGGTCATTAGATAATGAAAAGTTAGACAAAGCATTTTGTAATAGATCTTTTTCCCAGAAAGAGTTAAGGAATCCCACATTGAAACACTAATGTTAGATTTCTTCATATGCTCTAATATATTGAAATAAGTTGAGCTCACCTTTTGTTGTCCTTTTGGAACAACAGGATCTCCTTGTTCTTGTAGTGGCTATAGATGAGTTTTAGGCTAATCCTTGCTTGTCATAGTCCGATTTCTTAGCAAAATCTAAAAAAAATTTGTAGGTAGAGGTCCACCATTACCTTTCTATCTTGTAGAAGCCTAATTTTTATCTTGATCACCTTGTTGTCCTATATCTATAGCCCTCTTTTTGGACCTTGTGTTGGCTGATATTGAGGTATAGGACTCATTTGGACCTTGTGGATGATTAACTCCACAAAATTCCTCACCTTTCCAATTCATTAAGGCAACATCATGATTGCTCTACTCAAGATGAGGACCTTGTTGATTATTGGTTTATTGCACTAGATTTTTGAGGTGACAACATTGTTTTGAATCATAAGGGCCTGATTTAGCATACCATTTGATAAATTTGATTGATTATGAGGTTGGTTGCAAGGAAAGCACCAATAATAATCATGTGCCATATTATTCTACACTGGAACCAACTCTCTAGAAGAGCTAACTACATTTGCATTGTAGGGTTGAAAAGGCCCTGTATTGAAACTCCTTTTTTGAGCATGAGGATCAGTTTGATTGGGTGGCTTATTTGGATGATATGGAGATTGATATGGTCTAAAATTTTGGTCTTGTTTCCTCTTTATGTTAACTATTTCATTAGTATGGGTCTTTAATACTCCCATAATCTCTTGAAATTACTTGGATTGGGTTGGTATAGTTTTTGCTTGTGGAAAATATTATTGGTTTAATACTGGAAAGGATGGTACAATAGTTATAGTTGGGATTTTTATTGGAGTAGATGGTTGTATCTCATGAAAGATGGGTATTGGAGGCCTAGGAGCTATCTTACTAGCTTGAATAAGGTAATTTTCTACCCTTATAGAAATTTCAAAGGTTGTTGGCAATGTGTATCCACCCATAGACTGTATCATCACTAAAATATTACTATTAAGAGCCTTAAGATAATACAAAAAAGAATAACCATTGGAAGGACTTATCATGGCTAGAATCCTATTCCAAGTCTTCTGGAAATGAAAATTGAAATCCACCATGTGTTCATGTGGATCTCTTTTAATGGTAGTCAATTTCTCAACCAAAGAGAGATGATTTGATTTGTCTTCAAACTACCTATTCAAGGCATCACCCAACTGATCCCATGCAACAATGGAGTTAATATCCAAGCCTCTAAACTAGTGAAGAGATTTTCCTTTGAGAGATGTAGCTAACAACCTCACTACAAAATTTTTAGTTGTAATATTATGAACTACACAAAACCTTGCAACATCTTTGATGCTTTCTATAGTTGTAGTTTGATCTTCTCTAGTGAAATAAGAACAAATATTAAGATCTGATACTAAAATATCATCATGGTGTGCAAGATTTAATGGGATTCCACCATTAAAAGGCACAAATGCAAAAGGTCTATTCTATCTAGCCATGTTATTGTTAGAAATACTATTAGATCTTCATAGAACTGGGCTACATGAGGTTGATTTTGTAGCTCTGAAGCTAGGAGGAGTAGGTTGTTTCCTTTCAAATAGGACATGAATTATTCCTCTTGCTCTACCCCTTCATTTAGGTGGTGAAATTTGTAAATATTCAAAAGGGGTTGAACTTCTCCTAGTTTGAACCCTTCTCATATATTTTCTACACTAGATCAATTGAAACAAAGAGTACAAAGTCACTAGGTATGAAACTTTTTAACCTCAAAAAATTTGTAATCACTACTATCATAACAAATACCAATGAAAATGAAACTTCTATGGACTAAAAACTATTCACAGTCCCACCGAGCGTCCCAAAAATTGTTGTCACTTAGGACTACACCCTAGCTAAGTATGAAACTTGGTCATCCTATGAAACATGGAATCACCTTCAAGCTATGGGTTGCTTATAGTGAGGATGAATCTCCAAAGTGGGCTAGTTCCCCTGATGGATCACCTAAAACTACTAAAAATTTCAAGGAAATTGGATATAAGGATGCTTGAAATGAAAATCCTAAAACTAAGGAGGCGATGCACCATAAAGGAAAGTTTACATGTTGCTCTTACTCACAATCAACATCAATAAAGGAATTTTTAATTTCACAACTAAGTTTGTACATGCAACATATAAGTACTTTATATGAAGGTTTTGATTCAAAGTTTTCTTGAAGGAAAAATAGGGGTTTTCACAACTACAACCTATTGAAATAATTCAACACAACATAAAACCTACATTAAACATGAAACTCTTGCTCCAAATTTGCATAAATGAGACATAAAAGAGGATTCACACATGAACTCATAGTTCAAACATCAAATCATTCATTGCAAAGAGAGACAAAATAACTATATAAGGAACATTGTTGTCATTTTATTAATTTTAAAGGACATTTTTTTGTTACAATGTATTTTTCTAAAAAGAATTATTGTTATCAATTTTTCACACAACTCAAATTGACCAAGCTAGTTATACAAGTTCAATTGTAAGGTGAAAATTTTTAGTTTGGTTTTGCAGATGTTTTAACCATTGCAAACATTTGAGTTGAGTTTTAAGAAATGCAATTTGTTTTTAGTTTCTTCATATGATCTAAAACATTAAGTATTTCATTAAAAGATAAAAGAAGTGCTTTCATTATGTTGTTCATTCACAATGTTCAATACATTGTTTGCAAGAAAAGAAAATACAAAATTGAAACAAGTATTTCACAAATGTTGTTTTGTATTCATTGGAGTAAAAATGAGAATCAAGTTTCCTACACAATTCATGGGAGTAGCTGGAACAATGAACCATAAAGGATATCCTATGTTATTGAAGATTGAAAGCAAGAAAGAGCATGTAAGAATGAACATAATCATTATTTCCTGTTGGTGTCTTCGAGCTGCCTCCAGAGTTGAGCTCTCCTTTCTACTTTTGTGCTCCAAATGAACCTACAAAAATGGATGAAATTTTTGTTAGAGCTCAAACTATGAACATTCCTACATGGTCCATCAACAGTAATGTAGGATATTGTCTATGATGCATTGAATCAATTGAGCAAGAATAAGAGGATTACAGGAGAATGCCAAGGAGAAAGCATCATGAGAAACTTCTGAATTTATTGTTTTAATCTAACATTGTTTGTTTCTTGTGCTGGTATAGGAAAAGACATTTTGCAATCTAGTTTTGAATATCATAAAGCATGTGGTGTAAAACAGGCTCCCATAAGGGTTGAGACCCGACATGCTTTCCCTCAACATTCCTCAAAGGGGTTTTCAGAAAAGAAACAACTCAAAGTTGCTCAAAGAAACATGCATTTGAAGGAGTGCATCAAGTGACATGAAGACTTAAGCAAGCAATAACCTAGGACAGTCAAGTCTGAAAATGCAAGGAAATGAAAACCATAGGTGATCCATTGCTCAAGTGAACTGACATCAAGTGCATCATCACATAATGTGATATTGAATAGGAATACATAATTCCTTGTTATAAATCAAGCAATGATAACTAAAGAAAATGAAGAAGCTTCTAATCATCAACATCAGGTACTCTTATATTTCAAAATATTCTATGCAATGATAGCTTTCACATCATCATGTTGTTTTTTAGGAGATAAAAATGCATGAAGAGTATAGAAGAGACGTTGGCTCCATCAGTAACAAAGTGACAAGTGGTTGCAATTCAAGCATGAGAGTCAAATGAGTGAAAGGAAGAAGCACTAGTGAACACAATGGGAAGCAACATCATTCATGAAGTGCATGGAAAATGTGACAAGTGGCTGAAAATGAGCCAATGAAGGAAAAGAATGAATGCAAAGATGGCATGGTGAACTAAAATGCAAGGCATTAAGTGTTGGGAATGAATGAAACATAATGTAAAACAACACTATTTCATGGAGGTAATTTGCAAATTGTGAGTTTGTTTCAGTATTCTAATACCACAATTGTGAAGGGGACTTTATTGCATAATTTTGTGTTCTCATTAAAACATAACACTATGGTGGAAGTGAGATTAAATATGCATTGTTCTGAGCATTTAAGTTCATGAAATAAAAGATCATAAGCATCAAAGTAACCTACAGAAATACCACTGAAGCTGAAAGCAAATTTTGCATAATGAGAAGTCAAAACATATCAAGGTAAAGTGCATTTGAGAATAAATTTCTATATGACTCAATGTATTAAGTGTTGAGGTAAACAATATTATTCATGAAATTAATTTGTGGGTTTTAATCTATTTTAGTACTTTGATGCCATGAATGTAAGCTTCTATGTTCTCATAAAGTATAAAGCAATGGTGGAGTTATAAGAGATACAAGAACAATACAAAAAACATGAGAGCTATAGAGTTTTTGTTTCTGCATAAGGTCAAGCAAATGGAGCCACAATAATACTATATACAATGAATTATTTTGCTTCTTAAACAGTGTGTGTATGCTACAAGAGACTAGAGTTTTCAATGAAACAAGTGCAAGATGCCCAGTTCGAGCCCTCAAGAAAGTTCCACATTGATTTCATAAAAGTGCTTCAGATACAAAAGGTAAAATGTTTCAAGCTCATACAGAATGCAAGGAAACCCTAGTTCATGCTTTCATACCCGCGGCCTTGGAAGACAAAATTTTCTTCATAAGTCACAATACCCACTTAGGGTTTGTGTTCAACATACAAATACAGAGAAAAAACAAGGGTTTGAGTGCTTAATAACAGAGATGCCTTCAAAAAATGGTGAAATCAAAGCTACAGGCCGCGGCCTGAAGGGGTTTTGAAAACCCATGAAGTGGAGAACTTTCATTCAAAAAATTTTAATTCCACAATAATATCATTTTAATATCATGGGTCAAGCCTAGAAAGATCTATTTTTGCATAAACAAAGGAGAACACACAAGTATACATGTAGCCTATACAATGGCCATCTCAGATTTCTTCACAAGTTCTCATGATTTTTTGTAAGAAAAGCTTGAACAAAGCTTTTATTTAAGAGGGAAATGCATTGGAATGTAAATAAGAGAGCTTACCTTCATGTTTTTGTGGAGAGGCACATCAAGAAACCACAACTATAGCTTTACAAATGCTCAAATGAGCTCTCATATGGTGGCCACAAGGAGTAGTAGAGAATGGAGACACAACAAAATGCAAAAGGCCATCAAAAAACCAGTCTTAGCCACAACCTGTAGGCCCTTTATTCTCCATCAAATGAAGTGAAAATGTATCAAAATACAGAGAAGAATAACTTACCAATAATTTGCAAAGTGAATCAATAGGAATGGCAAAGGATCAAGCTCAAATGGTGGAGTCCAAACTCCAAATCCTAGTCTCCCATGGCGGCACCCAACAGGGTTCTATTCTCTCTAACTTGGTCGATACAAATGATGAGGAAAATTAGGGCTCGATGAATGTTTTAATGTTATGGTTTTCCCTTCATTTTCATTCGAATGTGATTTTAATCACATTCATTTAAAATTCAAAAGCCATAAATCATATATACCTTATGTTTCCTAGGCCAAAACCCTTAGCCTTTTTTTTTCTTTGACTTTTATAGAAAATCAAAACAAAACCATGCACATCGATTCCTCATTAGGGTATCCCCTCTTTCATTCCTTAGAAAAAATTTCATACAATCTACCTTGGAGGATCAAAGTAATGACTTTAGGACTTTTATTTTATCCTAAGTTACGTGATAATATGTGGAGGGCCTATATTCTTTTTATGATTTTTTGTATAAAAATCAAATGTATATGGAAACACAATGTAATGTTTTGATTATTTTGCAAAATTTAATGCAAAAAATAAAAATGATTGAAGATAAAAAGGAAAAATCAAAATATTTGAAGATAGATGGAGGAAAAATTAGATGAGAGAGGGAGACTTTCTTTTTTGCTTTATAAAACTACACATTTGTAAAACATTATTAAGCAAGCGTTTCTATAAATTGCTTAATTAAATGTTATCTAAATGTAGTTAAGAGATACACTTGAGTTCACAACAAAACTTTCTATATTAGAGTTAAGTCCTAGGCGGATTTGGAAGAGAGATGACAAACTGAAGTTGTCATTTTCAGTTTCCAATTGTTCTTACCTAATTTTGAGGCCTTTTTGGATCAACCCTTGGAGGAGGAAAAGTTTCCATCTTTTTGGTGCTTTTTGGAGCTATTTAGGAGGGTAATTTTTAGGATTTTTGGAGGATCTCAAAAATGTAGAATGAATTACTTTTGGAGAGGCAGTGAGCCTGATTTTTCTATTTTGGTACTATGGAGGTCACATTATGCCTATAAGTTGGAGAAATTTCAAATTTATTAGGGTTCAGATTTTAGTTTCTTGCTCTCATATGCATTTTTGAGAGTCTTGTAAACAATTGAATCATATTTTGATGTCTTGCTTCTTCAACTTTAATATAAGCAACAAAGTTCTCCTTTCATTTTCTCTTGTCATGTCCTTACAGTAATAATTTGGATATTTTTTGTTATTCAAAGTTGAGAATCCTTCTTTTATCTTATTATTGTGGGTTGTAGGCAAGAACTGTAGTTAGTTTAGGTTGCATATTTTATTCAATTGTTGACAAATATTTATGAAAAACATTGTTGAGCTAAATGTCTTAAGGTGCATTGTGAGGATTAATGTTTAAGGGAGGTTATTGTGAGTTAAGTTTTATCAAAGTCTTTTAATTTCTAGCTAGTCATTTTAAGTTGTAGGTTTCATTTTGCAGCTTTCTTCCTCCCCCTTTTCCCTTGAAAAGTTCATAGTTTAGGTGATTAGCTAGAGGGAACCATCCCACTCTAGAGATTCACTCCCACCAATTGATTGACTCATAAATTAGGTAGCATTTCCATGTTGCAACAGGATAGCCAAGCCTAGCTTGATTGAGGGTGCAATCCTGGTTGCCAACAGTTACAAGACAAGCTTTTGCTATCCAAAAGAAGCAAGAACTAAAAAAAAGGGTCTAAGAGATTCCTTTGTAAAAAAAAATCTCAAATCAAATATTTCCATGAAAAGGGACTATTGATTTCTAACAATCTATTGTAAACTCCTTAGAATCATCTCCTAAACTGAAGGAAACATTTGATTTTCCAACTTTGATGCCCTCTTTAGTTGTTGGAGAAAATTGACATGTTTCCAATTTTCATTGTGAAATCTACCCTTGCTATAGAATACTACCAAAATCCCTAAAAAATAGGCCATTTGGTCAGTGCTTCTGATTTGGAAAGATTGGTTTTGGCATGATAATCGATCATTGTAATCAAATTTCTAGAAAACTACCTTCAAATTAGGCAATCAAATCATTAAAAAAATCCTCAAAGAGCACAAAATCAACATCTTTGCATAGGCTTCCATGCCATCAAAAACACTACTCTTTTGCATCTGATAATTCTCTTTGAAAAATGAAGGATTGTATTGCTTCATGTGATGGATTTGCAACTCTACAAACTTGTGTCTCAATTGGTCTAAAAGGATAGTCATCTTTTTTTTCAACATTTCTTTGACCAAAATAAGATGATAGAAGGAAATTGACAAGATGAGTGAGTTATTAATGTCATAAATTGCCTTATATCATCTTATTTTGGTCAATATTGCTTTGATTTCCTTAAACGATAACTCTGCCATCTTTGAAATCCACACTGGTTATCCTTTCATGGCACTTCTCTTCATATATAGTCATGTTAAAACCTTGTCTTTGTAGAAATTAATGAAGGGATTGTCCTTTATTTTGAAGTAACTATGCATTCTCTTTTGCAAGCCTATTAAAAGATAAAATTATTTGCCTTAGCTTTGTCCATTACTTGGCAAGTCTACTCCATGTTTTCTTGGTTAACATTATATATGTATCTCATGACAACCCTTAAACCTTTGTTGTCTTCTAACACCTTCCATGAATTTTAGTTTCTAACATCAATGTACACAATCCCTATATCATGGTTATACACTGTCATTTTGAGAATCTCAAGGATAGCAATGTTTAGGTTTCATGACCATCATATAATGTCAACACTGTTATGAAACACTTAGCCATAGATATGTTTATGAAACTCCTAAACTCCACCCTCATGATTCCATGGTGACTGCATAACACAATGAAAAAACACTATCCTAAAGCATTCTAAATCATCGTCATTTTCTTGTCTTTAAGAATCTTTAGGTGACTGTCCTATATCCATACTTCATTGGAGTAACTGCTTCACTATTTCTTTGTTAAATATTCACATGAATTGACACATTCTCTCCAAGAAAGGCTACTTCCTATTCAATGCATAGAGATTATGATGTTGGGATTTCCATTTTCAACCCTAATCATGATCATCTCCCTTTTACAATGAGAAAGAAGATAACTATGTTGTTTTCCTACCTCCTATTCCTGAGAGCTCATGTCTTGACACCTTTGTCATTTTCCTCAATGATGTCTTGGCTATCGCTGTTAAAAAAATTTCTTTAAGGTGATTTGACATGAGCACCCCAATCAAACCATTTGGCCTCTTATCTCATTTGTACAACAATGAACTACCTAAAGTCATATATCTTGCACTATTACCATTATCATCAATGTTACTTCCATACTGTTAAGGGAATTTCATAAGATTGCTAAGGTTACTTGGTAGCTCTTTAAGTCTCAAAAAACTTGCTCAAGTAAAGGCCCTGCATTGAACCTCATGACCATTTAGGCTCCTATCACACTCATGGCACTATTTTAGGTTTGATCTTGAAGAAAATTCCCCATGTATTATGAATTCCATTCTTTCATAAGATGCCTTTCATTTAACATGTTTGACATGATTACTATCTTGTTGGAATGAGATCATTATCTTGAACATGACTCCAAATCCCCTATCTACCCTTTATGTTTTCCATTTATTAAGATTGTGGTGGATATTTTCATTAGGGTTGTCTTGCGTCTTTCTCACTCAACACCATTCTCTTTTTTTTCTTACTTTGTCCTTCCCTTCATGGTAATGATGGTTCCTCCTAGGTTTGGTCCTTTACTTGAAATGAGATCATTATATTTATTTAACTTGCATTGTCCTATCTTACATTCACCTCTTCACTATTATTTTCAAAACCTCATCATTATGATTTCAATATCAATGAAACCATTTTTGCTATCTTAGTTTCTCTATTTGTTTTCCTTGAAGACTTTGACTTCCATAATGAAAAGACTACAATATGAAGGTTGCATCTTCATTAATGGACTGTGATTCCTTTCCTTCAAAGGCCTAGGGTTTCAAAACTTAATCATTCACAAGCTCACTACCTAATGGTTGCACTCTCATGGGTTTAAAAGCTTGATATCTCTCTCAACTCAACCTACATGAACTTGTAAGACAAAGGGATCTAAAAGGAATTCATTAACATGAAAATTCATTCCTTCAAACCTTATGAACAACCCTAACCCATGGCATAAAATGAAGCCTCAAAATAGATGAAACCACCCTCATAATGCAAAGAAAGAAGGAAAGAAAATTCATTTGTATTTTCAAACATAGAGATGAAGAAAGAACATTCCCCAAGAAGGCAGATGCACACAATAAAAAATAAAAGAATGTATCCAACCTCGAAATTAAGGCAAAAACTTGAATGAAAATATTTTCAGCGAGTTTCTCCCTCATCATGACCAAGTGATGCTCAAGTAACATCCTAGGAAAATTGAAATATGCCTCTACAATGAAGTGAAAATTGATCATGGCATACATCAAGGGATTGAATGCATAAATTAGGGTTTCCTCTTTGCAAAAAATGTAGTTTTTTTCTTGAAATCATGCTCTTTCCATCCCTTTTCCCAAAAATCAAGTCAATCAACTTGCATGCAATGAAACTCACGTAAGTTTCCCTCCAACATCAAAAATAAAAATTGAAACTTTAACTCATTGTTAAACTTGCTCATGGATTTTCATGCAAAGAGGTTTTTGAAAAGATTAAAATGCTTTTTTCAATGTTTTAACATAAAATAAAAGCCCCTTTTGACATTAACAACATAAAATATAAGACCAAAGCCGCTCTTTTAACACCTAGGATATATTTAATTTAAGGAACTTTATTACAAAAACCCATCCCATACTCAAACCTAGATGTTTTGACAAATGATTGAGCTTGGGGAACCACTGAAATCAATGTAAAAGGGAAAACTATATGATACCTTGAAATAATGAATAAGACCTTTAAATGAAAATTAGGTTCAAAAATGATTTGGATAACACTAATTTTACCATTTTTTGTCCAATTACTAACTTGATCACACCTTTTTATAAGTTTGACCTAAATATATATTTTTCATCAACCTTTCGAGGGGTCATCCTACCTCCATTTCTTCATTCATTAAGGAAAACTCAAGAAAGTTGTCACAAAATCCTTCATACTTTCTTTGAAACAACACTATAAAAATGTGTTTTCTCTAAGAGAGGCAACATGTAGACATCTAAATTTGACTAACACATTTCTTCTAAAACATCATAAATTTTAGTCATCATGTCTTATCAATTTATCTTTTGATTTTAATTAAATAATTTCATTATTTCATTAAATTAATGTTTCTTTCCCTTCATCCTTAATAATTAAATAATTTTGTATTTTGTATTTATTTAAAATTCAAATTTTCCCTCCATTTCTACTTTAATTAAATAAATTTAAATTATTTAATTAAGTTATCTATTTCACCATTTTTCTTATATTAATTAAATAATTTTAATTATTTAATTAAATTATTAATTTATTCCCCTCTTCCAAATTGGTTAAATAATTTATAATTATTTAATTAACTTATCTCAACATTAATCTTTTCCTAAATCAAAATAAGTGAATAATTATTTATAATTATTGATTAAAATTAATTATTCTTCTTAATATAATGGACTCTTCTAAAAATAAATAAAATTATTTATTTTATTTATGTTCTCTTTGCACATAGGGCAGTGGACCTAGCTCGATTGGCTAAAGCATCCAATTGCAGGAAAAAGGTCACAAGTTCTAGTCTCCCCACTATCCCCATGATACTGGAAGGTGTATCACACCAACATCATCGGTCACGTGAAAAAGGTTTACCAAGCACACTATAGTTTATAGGGGGCGACTACCCAATTCTGATTCATGTAGTCTAAAAAAAATTGTTCCCTTTCCTCATAAAATAAATAATTTATTTAATTAATTAATTATTAATTACTTATGCATTTTCACCTCACTAGTCAACTCCCACTCACTTTGACTTCACTCTTCAATCAATTTGGTCTTCTATCTAGTCTATTTTCTTTCACTAGTAGTCACTCACACTTTTCTCTTCAATCAATCCTCTTAACTAATCCATACAGTTACTTAGCTCAAATCATGCAATCAATTAACTCCTTATCAATTCATTTGATAAAGAGGAAGGGGGTGTTATTTCTATGAATATCATGAATTCTCATGCTGAGATTTAGCCCCCAAGGGAAACAGTGACAACACAAAACCCTAATTTTTCTTCTTCAAAAACTTTTATTTATTAGTCTAGCATCCTTTTTTGAATGGAGAGTGAACTCCCTAAGTAGGTGGGGCTCCACTCTCCAATAAAATGTCATTTGTCCCTTATTTAAAGCATGGGGACAAGCAATCTAAGTGACACTTAGAACTCCCTTGTCCAAGAATGATGGTCTACTCCCAAAATTAAAAGTAAATTAAAAATTAAAAAATTTGTTGATGTAGGGGTTGATGTTAAGGATAACAAACCTTCTCAACAAGAGACCAAACAATGAAAAATAGCTAATAGAAAATAAAGAAATATAGAGGTATCCTCAAAGAAGCATCATAAATTAAGATCCTCTCTTTGAAAATTAGAGGACTTAATAGTACTCAAAATTAGTTTCTTCTTAAGAACTACATTTTTTAGAGTAAGAATGATAATCTTCCCTTCAGGAAGTCAAAATGGTAGTTGATAATTATCAATAAATTGCTAAGAATATATGGCCTAATTTTTAGTTTTTTATAAATGGGGATCTAAGAGCTTCTTGGGGAATTTCCATAATGTGAAACTATAACAATATTAAATGGGTTTATCTTTCACATTCTAGAAGCAGTCTAGAAGTTAGGTTTTCTTCTTATAATAATATTTGGACTCTTATTAACATTTATGCCCCTAACTTGAGAATGCTAGAAAAAAGGTGTGGGATGATTTAGATTCTCATATCTTGGCTAATAAGGAAGCACTTTGGATGGTGGAGAGAGACTTTAACACCCACTTTTACCCTTCAAAGAAACTTGGAGGATTAATAGACTACTCTAATAGCATGAAAGATCTAGTTGATTTTCTTAATACTATTGGATAAATGGATATTGAGTTAAATGAACAACTATACACTTAGACAAATTGAAGGAAAGGTAATCAACTTATCCAAGTTGAATTGGATATATTTATGATCTCTTCAAATTGATATATTATTACTTGCTCTAAGCTTGTTTCTTTGTTGAGAATTACCTTTGATCATAACCCCTTAGTTCTAACCTGGACGAATAGCTTGCATAAAGGCCCATATCCTTTTAGGTATGAGATCATGTGGACTACTCATCCTAGCTTTAGGGATTGTAGTTTTACTCTTGGTGGAATACCCTATCCATGGTCTCTACTATGTTCAAGGTGGCTCATGTTTATTATTGTCAAGAACAAAGTTGTAAGAACAAGTTTTCCCTTCACTAATGTCTTGAGGGGTAATCTCACAATACTGAGTCCCATTTTGGGAGAATCTGTTTTTGGAGGGAGGAGAGACAATTTAGTAGAAAACCTTCGCTTAAAAAATTATCTCTAATGAGTTCCTTCTCACCAAGGTATGCATGTTGAGACCTTCTATAAATTTCAATCTTTGAGTGAATATGTGTTGCATAAAAGATGATTTTACACAAAGATCTTCAATAAAAGGTACCTTAACTTGAAGGTAAAACCTTTGATTGAAGTAACCTTTGATCGAAGGACCTTTGAACAAAGGGGATTAGGATGACAATTTTGGTTTTTTCTTCAAAACTTCCTCAAAAAATTAGTTTCAAACCTCAGTTTGGACCTTCAAATGTAGTTAACTTGACAAGATATTTTGCATTATTGTAGCCCTCAAAATGAGCTTTCCAACATGTATAGTTTTGATATGTTTTCTGTAGACACCTAAAAATGACCTAGGCCTACGAGCACTATTTTTACCACTTTCATCCTAGCATAATTATGACATTTAATTATGTCCTTGGTCCACATTCGACTATTGATTAAATAATTCATAATTATTTAATTAATTCGTGTCCTTTTATTCGTCATGATTATTAAATAAATAAATTATATTTATTTATTAAATACATCATTAATTGTCTAAGTCTTCCCTTAATTAAATAAATTTATTAATTTATTTAACTACCTTCTTCATTCATTTTTCCTCGATTATTAAATAAATAAATTTTATTTATTTATTTAATAAGTCACTGATTGTCTTAATTAAATAAATTGATTAATTTATTTAATTAATTAGTCTTATCTGCTAAATTAAATAATTAAATTTAATTATTTAATTGCTAATTAATATTCTTCCCATTTTAAATAAATAAAATTATTTAAAATGTCATCGCAGATTCTTAATCACAACACATTTGGTAAATAATCAAAAAATTGATTATTTATTATTTCACAAAATTCAAATTTGGAATTAATTTAATTCTGAATTGGTAACTTTCCTCCAGAAATCAAGTGATCGGGAAGATTCTTGATCTTTCCAAAACTGATCTTTAGTCCAGTCTTTATCTTCTTCATTTTGGTAAAAATCTTTATTTTTGAATTAATTTCCTCATTTATTCTCCACCGCCGATTTGACTTTCTCACATGAGATCTCGATTACTCACTTAAGGATTTTACCCTAACCCTAATTAGGGATTGTCAATATCATCTGTCTATTCAAAATGGCATTTTCTATAAAATGTCATTTTCCTCTCATTTTTGGATTAGGCAATATTTTTATACATTACGCATTAGATATTACACATTATACATTGCAGCATTTGTCATCTTACTTCATTTAGTCTTGGCATATTTAGGCATAGGCATTTCAATTATATTGTCATAGGCATTAGACATTTAATCATTGATCAAATCCTTCAAAGCTTGGTGTAGGACTTAGACTTGTATTTTTAGATTGCTCGCACATCAAATCTGAGGGCAATACATCAGCCAGCAAGCTAGAAGGTTTGTATCATGGAGGTATCGTCGGTTTTATGGTATAATCGTTCTTTCATTTACTTCCTTTGTATTTTGTAATTGCTTTGGGTTTCTTGATTTGTATTGATTTTCTAACCTTTAATCTAATCTAAAAATAACTCTTAGTTACATTTTCATTTTATGATGTATTCAATTTTTAATTTTTATTGAACATAGGTTTTTCACCGAACATCAAGTTCTTCATTCTACAGAGGCAGAAAATGAGTAAAGCATTGTAAAAATATTTCAAAAAAATAATTTTTGCACTAGGTATTGATGTCCTTGTTTCACCAAAAACAAATTGATATATACACAACAATTTATGTTGGATGACATACACCTATGTCCAAATTATAGTTATAGTGACTTTAAAAATTAATTAAAAACAAAAAATATGAAAAAATATCCATGCACTAGATATTGATGTTAAGAATCTATATTTTAAAAATTAGAATTTTATCCTTTCTAGAAAAAAAGTTATGTTGGATGACATAAATGTTACTTTCTAAAAATGTTGTTTACTATTAAAAACTAGTTATTAAAGGAGATGTTGAAAGATTCATGATTTATTTCAAAAAAATAAAAATAAAATATTTAGAATCTACACATAAATCTCCATAAATCACTAGTTCGCATCATCTTCAAATTCTTAATTGTTTAGCTAGTATAGGTCTCAAACAAAGAAGATACCAAAATGTTGATATAATTGCCCATCTTGGCCAAAAAGTGGGACTCATTATTGTGGGATTACCCTAAGAAAAATAAAGTGATATTTTCGGACTAACAAAGGTCCATAATAGAATGTCTTAAGGAGACATTTCAGAGAGTACCTTCCTAATTAAAAACTCCTTGCAACAAGACTAGAAAGATACTAGGAGGAAAAAGAAGAATTTTTGGAAGCAAAAACAGAGTTCAACAACAAAGAGGGTGACATGAACACTAATTTCTTTCACTAATATGTTATGACACATAGGAAAAGGAATAATATTTATAGTCTCTTTGATGAGAATGGATCTAAAGTTAGCTTTGATGAAAAAATTGGTCAAGTTTCTTCTAGGTATTTTCAAAATCTCTTGTTTGAAAAATCTATTAACCATCAGAGTTGGCTTGATGAACAAATGTTGGAAAACATCCAATCCTTACCTCTTGGGAAGATAATTTGTTACTCTTCATGCCTATTATTGAGGAGGAATTCAGATTTTCCACCTTTCTATGGGTGCCTTTAAGGCCCCAAGCCTTGACGGATTTCCTTTCTTCTAGGATTTTGGGATATTGTGAGATACGATGTTATTGAGGATGCTAAAGACTTCTTTAGAACTAGCAAGCTACTAAAATAACTCATCAAAACCTTTATAGATCTTATCCCCAAGAAAATATCCTCTTCTATGGTTTAATTTAGACCTATCATCCTCAGGTGCCATCATAAATTGCCATCCTTGATAATTTCACTTTATGTTTTTCTCCCCTAAATTATTGAGCCTAATTGGGTCCCTAATTTCCTAAATTATGCATTTTATAGCCCATTTGTACCACTTTCTTGTAATAGTGCAAGGACCCATCTCACTCTAGTGAATGGGTCCCCCTATTTTTGGGGACCAATTTTGGATATGTCAATGTTGGCATTTTAACAGTCAAAATTCAAATTGCAAATATTGTCTACTCGAGTTAATTCTTGGAAAATTAGAGAAAACCCTATAAATACCTAGTTATTACATCATTTCAAATCTATCTAGGAAATCATTTGAGCAATTATTATCAAGATCACTATCAAGCAAGTCAAGAGCAACATTTCAGACCTTTATTGTAGCAATTCAAGATCCTAACATCATTTCAAATCCTATGTGAGTTTGTGTGTGTTCATGTTATCATTGTTTTGTGAAGGCTAACACTTTTGTAGGCATCAAAAGAATTTAGGCAGGCAAGATCCAATACCTTGAGGTGATGTGTATGACTTTAATCCTTATGTAATGTCCCCTATTTGGTATACTTAGAATTCTACCCTAAAATCACAATTTCCAAGTAAGAGATATATTTTATTCAATTATAACTTCTGATAGATTCTAGTTTAACCTTGCAATAATGTTAGCCAATGATTCATAATATAATATAATTAATTCATCATTTTTATTGTTACATCCATTACATTATTTAACATATATATGTATATACACACACACACACACACACACACACACACACACACACACACACACACACACACACACACACACACACACACACACACATATATATATTGGTTTGGATGAGTAACTCACAATGCCGATTATAAATTATTATCCCCTCAATAATCAATCATTGGGGAAGATTAGAGAAGGAACCTCAATAGGGTGCTAGGATTCCTTCCTACTTCTAAGCCCAAGGGTGGATAGTCAACCCCCTTGTCTACTTAACAAGGAATCTCCCCCCCTTCATGTACTTCCAACTCTTCTACCCATGAATGAATTATAGATGCATTAATAATATAGATTGTTAATGCAATATGAATTACAACTCTTATGAGGTTCTATAGGAAATAAATGGAATTGTTATATTCAAATATATATTAATTATCATACCACTATCTATACAACTATGTTACTATTATAGCCACATAATGCAGATGAGATAGTTTGATGTGCAAATAATTATTCTAATCATCATGTTGTAGATATTAGTCTACATATTATCTTCAATGTTGTTTGATTCCCATCCCTTCCTTCCTAATTTACCTTTATATGCTTTGTGTCCCATCCACATGATACATGTCTTTTGGATTAGAGTGATTAGAGTGACCATTCAAATGGTCATGACTTTTAGGATTATCTTAGTGTCATAACTAATCATTCTAATTGTTGCTCTTAGCAATTAACAATTATTGCTTATTTAATTTGTATTATTTCTTACCAAGGATCGTCGACCTCTCTTGGTCATAATCGTTGTTATCTCTACCATTTACTATTGCATTATATTTAATCCCCATTAATTTAAGGAAATCATCGTATTATTTATCCCACAATTCTCATGTGGAGGTTAGCATAATCTAGGAATATTATACTTATTCTTCCACGGGGCATGAAAGTGATTTATTTCCTTATTTCTTCATGGGGGCATGACAATCCACCCCTCCTAAGATTGCTTGTCCTCAAGAAATTTTAAATTGGGATGATCAATGATCTTGGCTCCTTCCCAAGTGGCATCCCCTTCAGGTACTCCTTTCCATTTAACCAAATACTCAAGAATAGCCTTGTTTCTTAATCTCTTCTCTCACATATTCAGAATGATTTTTGGCTCCAAAATCAAGTTTCCCTCATCATCCAATGGTGGCAATTCTATATATGGGGAAATGTGTTTCCCTAATAGCTTCTTGAGGTGAATGTGGAACACATGAATTTTTCTATTTGTGAGCAAATCCAACTCATATGCAACTTCTCCTATTTTTCTCAAAATTTTGTATGGCCCATCAAATCGGGGCTTAAGTTTCTCAGTCCCACTTATCTTGATTGATGACTATTTATATGGATGCAACCTTAAGAAAACCAAGTCCTCTATCTTGAATGTTTGGTCGGTCCTCTTTCTATCTGCATACACTTTTGTTGGTTTCTTGCTTGACGTAGGTTGTCCTTAAGTGTATTCATGACATCCACACTTTGTTGTATAAAATATTTAGCTCTTTGGTCATGACTCTCTAAATAGATCAAATCTCTAAAATATGTTGAATTTCCATATAGTGCTTGGAAAGGGCTCATCCCTATAGACATATGGTGGGTGGTGTTGTAGCAATACTCTCCCAAATGTAGCCATTTAATCCATGTATTTTGTTGCTTAGTGATGTAGTTCCTTAAATACCCCTCTAACCATTTATTTAAAATATCTATCTACCCATCTATTTATGAATGATAATTGGTTCTAGGGGATAAATTTTTTCTAGCTAAATTGAATAATTCCTACCAAAATAGGCTAAGTAATTGTCTCAATCTCTCACAATGTGTTGGGGAAAACTGTGTAATCTAAAAACTTCTTTAAAGAAAACTTATGCCACTTGTGGGGCTCTAAAATCCATCAATATGGCCATGAAGTGTGTGTATTTGGTTAGACAATCTACCTCAACATAGATGAAATATTTTCCTTGTACCTTACATAACCTTGTTATAAATTCCATAGAAATTATTTCCCACTTCTGATTAGGTATAGGAAAGTGTTGGAGAAGTCATGTTGGATATGTATGTTCCTCTTTATTTCTCTGGCACATCATTCATTCCCTAATATGTTTTAGTAGATCTCCTTTGAGGCCCTTCCAGGAGAATCTTTCCCTAATTTGTTTGTAATTATTTTAGTTTCCTTGATATTTATATGATGGGTTGTCATGGTATTCTTTCAAAATTTATTTCTTTAACTTTGACCCTAGAGTGACGTATATCATGTTCTTGTAAATAATGAGATCATCAATGACTTGGTATCTTTAATCTTGTACCTTTCCTTCTATTATATCATTTGATAATGCATCCTTAGCATATTCTGTAAGTATGGAAGTCTTTCATTCTGTGGATACTATTTTCATGGTACCAAGGTGAGGCCTTCATGATAAGGCATCAACTACCACTTTATTTTTTCCCTCCTTGTACTCGATGTCGAAATCATATGCTTGTAATTTTCTTACCCATTTTTGTTGTCTATCATTTAAGTCTTTTTGGTTTAGAAAGAACCTCAAACTATTATGATCAATCTTTACTACAAATATCCCACATATTAGGTATTGTCTAGTTTTTTCTAGGGCATGCATGATTGCTAACATTTTTTTGAATGCGTTCTTTTTATTTCTTTTATTTTTTTGCTCTCGAAGGCTATGGGGTGATTTTTTGCATCAATAATACCCCAATACCTTCCCCCAAAGCATCACAATATAATTCAAAAGGTGAAGAAAAATCATGTATTTCCAAAACGAGACAAGAACTCATCACCTCTTTGAATCTTTCAAAGATCGCTTGTGCTTTTTCATTATAGGTAAATGCTCCTTTCTTGGTCAAATTGATTAGGATAGCAATAAATTTTGAGAAGTCTTTGAAAAATCTCCAATAATAGCTACAGAGTCCCAATAAACCCCTAAGGTGTGTTAAGACTCGAGGTTTTATCCAACTCCTTATGGCCTCAATATTCTCTTCATCTACACTTGCTCCTTGAGCATTGATTTTTTTCCCTAGGTACAAAATTTATTCCTCCTCAAACTCACACTTGGATAATTTGGAAAATAGTGAATGTTGCTCAAGTATTCCCAACACTTTTTCTATGTGTATTACATGTTATTCCCAAGTTTTACTATAAATTAGTATATCGTCAAAGAAGACCAATAGGAATTTCCTTAGTTGCCCCCTAAAGATACAGTTCATACATGATTGGAAAGTGGCAGGGGCGTTTGTTAGCCCAAAGGGTAGGACATGAAATTAAAAATGACCATAATGGCACCTAAAGGTTGTTTTGGGTATATCTTCTTTCCTTAGTCTAATCTAGTGGTACCTTGATTGTAAGTTAATTTTTGAGAAGTGTTTTTCCCCATGAAGCTCGTCAATTAGTTCATAGACCCTTGGAATGGGGTATCAATTTTTAATTCTTTTTGTTAAGTTCCCTATAATAAATGCACATTCTCATAGTCCCATCTTTCTTTTTTGCAAGTACAACTGAAGAGGAAAAAGGAATAGAGTTAGGCTAGATATACCCCATTTCTAACAAATCTTTTATGGATTTTCTAATTTCTTTGTATTTTTTAGGATGATGGTAGGGAGTGGTAACAATAAATTTTTCCCCTTCCTCTAGTTCAATGGAGTGCTCAAAACCTCTCTTTGGTGGAAGTCCTAGAGGGATGTTACTAAAGACCTTATATTTATTCAATAGTGGTTGTATGTCAACATGAATTGATTTTCCTTTAACGAAAGACTTGTCTAGGATTAACCATTGGATGACCCATTCCATTTTTCCATGCTTAAAATATTTCTCCATCCTTTTGGATGATATTACTCTTGAGGAACCATTTGACATCCTTGTAAGAGGACATCTTGTCCATTATGCTAAAAACTTAATTCCAATTTTGAAAAGTCCATGAAGAATCATCCCAATGAGTGGAGTCACGGGACACCCAAAATTACATTAGTGTCCCTCATGTTTATGATATAGAAATATTATTTTATTAAATGCTTCCCTAATGTGAAACTTAATTATGAAACATTTTTTGTGCAAGGGGTGGTAGATCCATCAGCCAAGGTGACATTGAATCCCTTAAAATCTTCTACTTCTAGTTTCATTTTTTTAGCTAAATTTTCATCAACAAAGTTATGGGTTGCCCCACTATCCACAAGGGTTGTTACTTTTTTCCCCTTAATAATAATTTTGATTTGAAAGAGTTGGTGTTTGGATGTTTTTGAGATGGCAGCTAAAGTTCCATGTTCTTCTTCATCACATCATCTTCTTTTGCTCAAGATTTCTTCCTCTTCTTCCCTTGCTTCATTGCTAGATAATGCCTCTATATTTCATGCTTGGATTTTCCTTCCACACATGTGTCTTGGCCCCCACTTTTCCTTGCATTTGAAGCATAATTTGTCCCTTTTGAGGTCATCTTGTCACCTTTTAAGTTCATCTTATTTGCAAACATGACCATGCTCCTATTTTTCCTTACAACGGAAGCATAGTTTCTTTTTTCAAAGCTCTTCCCATTCCCCTTTTGAAGGCTATTCCCTCTTATGCCAATCCTTCATATATGGGGGTTTGGTATGTGTTCTTGAGGAGAAAATATTTCAGTAGGTTTTATCCTTTGATAATGTTTGTTCCAATCTTAATGCCTTTTGAATGTAATCTCCTAGCATTGTGGGTTCATGCACACTCACTAGGCCTCAGATTGATTATTTTAGCCCTTCTACAAATAAGTATGTGAGTCTCCTTTGGGAAATTTTTGGTACCATAACTAAAAAAATTTGCAATTCGGTGGTGTAATCCTCCACGGTCCCATTTTGTTTTAGTTGTGTTAGTTCTTTAAAGTACCATTCAAGATACTTTTGATCAAATATTGTAATAATTTTTAGAGTGAACTCATCATAAGTTGTCATGTGTTGGTGGTCTTGGGTAATGAGGCCATGATGCCACCAGTCATGAGTGGTTTCTTCTAATTGTAAAATGGTGAATTTAATGGCATCCTCTTCCATCATGGGGCTAAGGGATAAATATGTGTCCATATTTTGAACCCATAAGCATGTTGTGACTTTCCCTAATCCATCATAGTTGGGTAGGGTTATTTTACTTACCCTTTGTCTTAAAATTATGTTGGGTTATCTCCTTTATTTTCTATAGGTAGTTCATGATCTTGCTTCACAATATGCCTCAAATGAGATATCTCTCTTAATTTTAGGGCCTAACTTTGAGTAGGTTGCAGCATATTCATCAAAGTTATTGTGTATTGTTTTTTTCTTCCTCTCTTGTTTTCCCTTCCCTAGGTAGGAATGAGGGTCTAGTTACCCTAGGGGTTGATACCTTTGAATGGTTAAATTTAGCATCCCTCCCATTGGTTTGGTTAGTTTTATGGGTTATTTGTGTTCATGTTTTTAATGGTTTGGAGAAATAGTTGTGGCATTCTCCATTTTTTCTCCATGAGGGTTTTGGTTGTTTGTTCCATGAAGGTTCTTAGTTTGTTTACCATTTTTTCCTCCATTATGTTGTTTGAAAGTTTCTTCTTTTCTCTTTCTAAGGACCTTTGGGACTTTTACCTAAGTTACATCCACTAGCTCTCATCCCTTAGGCTGGCAAAAATGATGCTCTCATACCACTTTTAATGTCCCCTATTTAGTATACTTAGAATTCCACCCTAAAATCACAATTTCCAAGTAAGAGATATATTTTATTCAATTACAACTTTTGATAGACTCTAGTTTAACCCTAGAATAATGTTATCCAATGATTCATAATATAATATAATTAATTTATAATTTGTATTGTTACATCCACTACATTATTTGACACACACACACACACATATCTATAGTAGGTCGAGTAGAATAATTATCTGCACACCAAATTATTGCATTTGCATTCTATGGCTATAATAGTAACATAGTTGCATAGATAGTGATATGCTACCTAATGTATATATTTGAATATATAAATTCCATGTATTTCCTATATAACCTCATAAGAGTTGTAATTCATATTGCATTAGCAATCTAAATTATTAATGGCTCTATAATTCATTCATGGGAAGAAGAGTTGGAAGTACATGAAGTGGGGGAGAGATTCATTGCTAAGTAGACAAGGGGGTTGACTGTCCACCCTTGGGCTTAGAAGTAGGAAAGACTCTTAGCACCCTACTGAGGTTCCTTCTCTAATCTTCCCCAATGATTGATTATGAGGGGATAATAATTTAGAATTATAATTGTGAGTTACTCATCCATATCCTCCCCAATATATTGATATGGATGAGTAACTCACAATGCCAATTCTAAATTATTATCCCCTAAATAATAAATAATTGGGAAATATTAGATAAGGAACCTCAATAGGGTGCTAAGATTCTTTCCTACTTCTAATCCGAAGGGTGGATAGGGGTGTAGGAGCACCTAGTCTCCTAGTCGCAAAATTTCACTTTTTGAAGGTTGATAGGTGGTCAATGGGTTAGATCAATATGTTTTAGGTTTATTTATGCTAAATAAGGTCAATTAAAACCATTTAAGGTGTATTAGGTTGATTTATTTTGAGTATTGGTAGTCAAAAGTGCAAATAATGCATTCTTGCTACAAAATTGTTAACATTTGAATTTGTAGCCTTTTGAAGGAAAATCCTTGAATTTGGGTGTAAATGTGCAAGAAGGAGGTCTAATATGTTGTAATAGGGTGAATTAGAGGTGTTAGAGTGATTTAGGAGTTTTTGGGTGTCAAAATTAAAAAGTTGCAAAGTTTATGTAATATTGTCATATGCAATTTGTCTTAAAATGCAACTTAATGAAGATTAGAAGGTCTTAATGATTAAAAATCAGTTATAGGTGTTGGAAGAAGTTGGAATGAAACCAAAAAATGTATAATAACCTTCAATGGCTCGAAAGTGGAGTTGGTTGGAGATTGGTGAGCCTTTTATGATCAATAAAAAAACTATTTTTTAGAAAATTACTATTTTTTCTCTACTTTTGTCCTTGTACGGATCTGTACGGACTCCAAATGCTCTGAAACATTTTTGGAAGTTGTAGGCCTATGAATTAGATTTAATTTACTTCAAATCTGAGGGTCTAACTCCTTGTTTTGTGAAAGTTATTCAATTTTCATTGCTGCTACCTATTTTTTCCAAATTTGTGGGTTGAGGGTCTTCAAAAAATGATAAAATGACCCATTCCACTTTTTGTGTTTACTGTATCTTGTGGAATGGGTCCTCTAACATGTAAATTAGATGTTTAACATGTTCAATATTCTGTGATATTGAATTGGTAGTGAATGGGTGGAGCCCTAGGACTGGAAAATGTGTTTTTCCTCTTGGAAAAGGGTGGTTCAAACCTATGAAATGATGAAAAAATGATGCCAAAGGCCAAGTGAGTGTTTTTTGAGCATGGGGGGACAATATTTGATGTGTTTGAGCAGTTGGTTTGGCTGGGAGTGACTAGGAGTGTGAACTTTTAATAAGGGTACCCTAAAACCCTTGGTTTCTACATGTTTTTTGGAGGGTTTGAGTTTAAGAGTGTATAAGAACAAATGAGGACTTAAGACCTAGGAAATATGTGGTTTTGTATCATTTATAAAGACTTTTTTTTTGTTTGGTGGTCTGGTGATAAGATTAAAGAGGGGTCTCTTTGTAAAAATGGCCTAATTGGAGGCCTAAAACTGTGAAATTCTTGATTTTGAAATCTTTGATTCAAAAGAGTAATATCTGAGTTTTTGATATGATGAATGAATCTGAAATGGGTGCTTGATTCTATGTTTTATTTCTTTGGTGTTTTGGAAGGATTTGGTCTAAAGACTAAAAAATCAGTTTTCCTGTACTACAAGGGATGCTAGTGGTAGAAGGTGAGTTTTGAAGGTTGTGAAGAATCTAACTTTGAGATTACTTTTAAATGGATAAATTGTCATCATTGGAATGTTTAGAAACTTTTTCAGGGCCTTGGTGGAGGGTTGGTGTTGTTTTGCAAATTTGAAGGGTTGAGACCCTTGAAGGTGAGTTGATGCTTGGCAAATTCAAGGTGTTTTCAAGAAGGGTTCATTGTTTCTAATATTGACATTAGTTTGTTGGGAGTTATTATCCACCTAGGCTCTGCATCAGATAGTCAACCCCCTTGTCTACTTAGCAATGAATCTCCCCCACCCTTCATGTACTTCCAACTCTTATTCCCATGAATGAATTATAAACCCATTAATAATTTAGATTGTTAATGCAATATGAATTACAAATCTTATGAGGTTCTATAGGAAATACATGGAATTTATATATTCAAATATATACATTAAGTAGCATACCACTATCTATGCAACTATGTTACTATTATAGCCTTAGAATGTAGATTGCAGAGTTGTCATAACAACATTGGATAATTATTCTAATCGACCTATTGTAGATAATTATGGGTGAAATCACAATATTGTGTTTCACTTTTTTCCCAAGATGGGAATTTACATCAATATTTTTAACTGAATCTTCATGTTCTGAGACCTATAGCAGCTAAACCGTTAAGGATTTGAAGATGAAGTGAACTAGTGATTTGTGGCAATTTGTGTGCAGATTCTAAATGTTTTTTTTTTCAATTTTTTCAAAATAAATCATGAATCTTTCAACATCTCCTTTAATAACTATTTTTAAATAGAAAACATCTCTTTTAATAAATAAAAATTCAATTGATAAGGGAGATGGCTCTGAGTGGGAAATCATGCCAAGGTGGGTTTTTGAAAATTCCTGAAGGGGAGGGTGATGGCGGAGACGATCTAGAGGATGACGATGAGTTTTTCTAGTTGTTTCATTGTCTGCAGCTATGTTTGCGCCTACTGGGTAACTAGGATAAGTTCTTTTCACTTCCCCTTTGTTATGTTGTTGTGGCTTTTGTCTCTACTGTGTCGAGTGTGTCCCTCTTGGTCTTTCTAGCTTGTAATTGGGTGTGTTGCCTGCATTGTTTGGTGGGTGAATTTGTGATTGTGATAGACTCATCTCTTCTCTCTTGTTCCTAGCTACTGCCTAGAGACTCATATTTTCTTGAGGCCTCTCTTGGATGCCTACTTGCGGTTTTGGTTAGAGGCTTGGCTCTAGTGCATCTCTTTTCTCTGAGTGAGGTGGCTCTTTTGGGTGCCATTATGTTTCTTTTGTGGAGCCTTTCAGTTCCACATGTTGTTTTGAGTTGCAACATTTCCTTGAGGTGTACGGCTTAGTTGTGGCTAGCAGGTTCTTGGTGTCAAGTTTTTCCCTTAAAGGGTTATGCTTCTTGCTCTTCTGCTCCAAAGTCTTTGCTCTATTCATGCTTTCTTTTGTGTGCATCAATGTTTCATTTGAGATCTTGTTGGAGGTCATTGTTTTGATGTCTATGGAGGACTCTATGGCATGGTATTTAGACGTTTTCTCTTTATCTCTTGTTGCTTATCTAATTGTTGGAGGGTGGATGACTGTTGGATTTTTTTGTTACGTTCTCTTTGGTGCCCTCATGGGCTATTGAGATATTCTTCTAGAGGGTGGGAATTTGTTGGATGTTTTTAGATGTGTTCTCTTTGGTGCCCTCATGGGCTATTGAGATATTTTTCTCTTTCTAGTGCCTACTTCGCTACTTTTCTTGGGTTGAGTGCTACTGTCTCTTCTTTTTGGTTGCTCTGCTCTGGCTTTTTCTTGTTCAAGCTTATGGCTTCATTGGGGATGGGCTATTATTTCTCTACACTTCTTTGTTTGAGGTGGGTGTTTTGTCCTCTTGTTCTTCTATTTTGGAGGTGAGCTCACTCTTGCTTCTGTGGGTTTCAAGGTTATGGTTGTCTTACAAACTTTGGTCACCAGAAAGCATTCTTTTGTGTATTTCCTTTTGTTTCTTTGTGGTGGAGGGGGAATTGTCATGTTCTAAGGTTGTTTGTTTCCTGCTTAGGTTCCTCCAAGCAAGGCTTGCTCAAGGGTTATAGTTTATGCAATGTTTATGTTTGTTGCTCTATGTTCCTACCTCAAGAGGTTTGGGGTTTGTTTAAGGAGGTGGTTGTGTTGGTTTCAAATGGAGTTGTTTCTAAAGCTATTGTGAATATGTGAAACTTTTCGTACAAGGTTTCCTTTGAGATCCTCTTTGAAGGATTGTTGGTTCTTAATGTGGTAAGATTATAGATGGCCCTAAAGGGTGTAGTGGACTCCCTAGTTTCAATAATCTCTTTGGTGGGATGACTTTCAAAGTTCTTGTTGAAGGCTATGATGCTTTGGTTGCTCTTAGTTGCTAAGCATTCTCTCTTTATTGGAGTGTGTACTTTCCTCTTGGCTCTTTAGATGGTGTCTCCTATTGAGGTGGAGTCAGCTCCTTTTGAGGTGGAGACCTCTCTTATGGACATGGAGATGGGTTCTAAGGGTTTGGTTGGTTGCTTGTGCTTCTTTTGCATGCCTTCTCTCTTTCTACTCCAATTGGGGTGGAGACCCTTCCAATTGAGGTGGAGTTTAGTTTTTCCAAGGATTCTTTGCTGCAGTGGATAGGGTTTTCTTAGTAATTTCTCCTATAGAGGTGCAAAGTCAATTTGGCTATTGCAGAGGAAAAGTTATGGCTTAGAAATTTGGCTTTTTGAGCAACAGGTCTGCAACTGGTTGGCTGTTTCAAGGAGCATCAACAAGCTCAAATTTTCCTTAAATTTTAATGTTCTGGTGTTTTGGGCTTGGGTTGTCTTGCCCACCCTTGGAGTGGCTATTGTTACCAATGAAGTTGGCCTGGACTGGTGGGAGTATGTGTCCCAAATTGGCGATCCTTTTTCTCGGGTTATATGGTTGCTCTAAAACTCTTGGTTCTTAGTTTTATTATCCCAAACTACTATTTCATGATAGCTATATTATGGTTTCATACCTGTTGGGATTTGGTTAATCTTATAAATGGTCTACATACTATTTTGAGGATTAATTTGGGGATTTCATTTTTTATTATGTTGTTATTAGTTTTGTGGTTGCAAGTTTGGGCTCTTGGCCTGCGAGCCATTTTGTTGTTTTCTAGTGGTAGTTGGTGTTGTTTTTCCCAGATTGTTTCTCTATTTGTTGTTCTAGCTTTGTAACCATGAGATCAGGGCCCTTTCCCTGCTTATCTAATAAAAAAAAACTTTAGAAAGTAACATTTGTGTCATACAACATAAATTTTTTCTATAAAGGATTAAATTCTAATTTTTGAAATATAGATTCTCAACATCAATATCTAGGGAAAGGATATTTTTTCATGATTTTTTGTTGCATTTTTTTTAATTAATTTTTGAAGTCACTATAACTATAATTTTCACATACATCTATGTCATACAACCTAACTTATGTATATATCAAAATCCAATTTTTTTGGGTGAAACAAGGACATCAATACCTAGGGAAAGGGTATTTTTTGAACATTTTTACAATGGTTTACTATTTTTCCACCTCTACACAACAAAGAGCTTGATGTTTGGAGAAAAACCTATGTTTAGTAAAAATTGAAAATTAAATACATGATAAAATGAAAATATATCAAAACTATACTTATTGGAAAGATCGTTTCGAGGGCTACAATCTTACAAAACATATTTTTTAAATGTTATTTAATCCCTCAAATTGTAAAGAAAAAGTGGTTTTTTCCAACATTTTGATAGATGCGAAGGAGACTCCATTGTGGGTATAATTTAATACTAGAGGGGTTCTATCCAAGGGGGTTTGATCTAAGGGGGTATTATTTATCCCTCTTCAATTAAAACCCTTTAGATGGAGCCTCTGAAGACTAAAATCATTAGTTTTTTCTAAAAACAGTGATTTTAGGCAAAAATCAGCACGTCCCAAAAGTGAGACACACTATTGTGGCAACACCCTTATCCAATGGTGTTACGAAAAATCTGCAATCAAGAATCATAAGCTCGAATTTATTATCAAAGGACCCCAAAAATAAAGCAAAAATGGCTTCAAGGACCCATTCACCCTTGGTTTAATCAGTCCTTCTACAATGGTCAAATTCATTTTTTGGTGACAAGTACATAGTCCCTTGCAATTCTTAGATCTGCTTGCTAGTTGTTATAGTCTATGCATTATCAAGTTATTGCATTTTACATATTAGGTCATATTGTATAATTGGGTCCATCATATAAAAATCATTCCAATGCATTTCCCATCCCTCAAAGATGCAGATCCAGCTCTTATTAGCTCACCTTCATGGTTGAAATTCAATCTAAACACCTTGCTGATTTGCATCCTAATGTACTATGGAAAAAGGAGAAAAATTGAACATTGGGTTTAAACATTAAACTTTAAGGTTCATCCACCTTTTTCTACATTACATTTTGGTGAACTTGACTTTTTAACATTACATGCCTTCTAAAATTCATTCTAGATATAAGTTTTACATTGTATTATTTTGCTTCTTTTATTTAGGGTTTCATTTTTGCATCATTAGAAAGTCATAAAAAAATTCAAAAAATTACATATCATTTAGTATCATAGGTTGCATAAGGATTCATATCAATCATTTAGATCATATCTAAATTAAAATTTGCATTCACAATTGCCACTTATTGTTGTACGTTTTAATTTGCATCACATTATCTTAATTTGAGAAAATTCTAGAAAAATACTTAGTTACAGATCTGTTTGCATACAGAAGTAGAAACTTTAGACTATATGATAAACATTCAACTTTTGGATTTTAGAAACCCTATCAATGACTCAGATGCCCCTAGGTTCCTCTATCCTTGTACACTTGTCTCCATAAAAAATTTCACAATTTTTGTCTTTGTCTGCTCAGTCTGTTTATGCTTGTAGAACTTTGTCTTGGAATTCATAAGTGCATTTCTTTAGGCACCTTTTATATAGTTCATAAAAGTTAAAAAAATTGCATTTTTAGTTTCAAATTTACATAAAAAATCAACATTTCTAGGTCTTAGCATAGTACAATCAGTCATTTGTTACATTTCAGATCTAAAATTTACTTTTTAAACTTGATTAAAATGTTTTCAAATTGTTGCATTTTGCACCAAATTGGCATAAATTGAGTAAATTTTGGAAAAATATTCACTATTCGATATGCTTGCAAGTAGATTCAAAATATTTAAGCAGTATCATACATAGTCAAAATATGAATTTTGAAAAACCTTCTCAGGACATAGACGCCCTTGGGCACTTATGTCCTCCTATTTTTGACTTAATCAACTTTGGCACAGATTTGTATTAAGACATCCTTTGTCTATTTTTGTTGTCTAATTCTTATTTCTGACTATTTTACTATATTTTTCTAGTGTTCATCTTGGGCACACTTAATTATTTTGAAACTTCCATGAGCTTCACAACCTAGTGTCCTATTGCTAATATAGTGAGACATAGTTCTAGACGTATGGCATCCTACACTGTTGTTACATCCATTTTTGTATCTTGAGTCTTCCAACTCTTTCATGCAAATTGTTTTCAATACTAAACCCATTTTGGAATCTATCCCTAACATTACTATACCAATGATAGCCTTACAAACACCCATTTTACAGATGTTGAGACTATGTTCTTGAAGATAAACTAAAAAAGTTGGACAAAGATTTAGAAGGACTTCAATACTATGTGAGTATCAAATCTTTAGTTGGTCTTGCAGTCCCTATGATATATAACATAAGGAAATTAATTAGTGATGCTCATGGATTAGAGGTTTTGTGTTTCCTAGTCCATATAGATTATCCTAATGTACCTACAATGGCTAATTGTGCTCAAGCTTTAGGATACACTCAAATTCGAGGAAATCAAGTTTCCCTCCCTACAACCATAATGTCTATCCCTACATACACAAATCCAAATGTCACCTCAATGATACAACAAAGCATTGGCATGACTCTAATATTAGGTCTTTCCACTAGGAATCCTTATGGTTTTGGGTCTTCAAATGTGACACCTCAAGTTTCATCCCCTCTCATAAAATTGCAACATAGTAGTCAACCAAGCACATGCATAATTCCACCATATTCACCACATTCCCAAAACATGTCAACCAATGACTTGATCATTAACCAACTATTGCAAAATGTAACAACACTTCAACAATAAATCTCCACTTTGAGTCAAAACCAAAATGGACAACCATTGCAATATGTAAAGAGGAGCCCATTGTCACTTGAAATTTTGAAAAAACCAATTCCACAAAACATAGAGATACCTTGATTTGACAAGCACAATGGTAAATGAGACCTTAGTAATCATATATCTGTATATATAACCTTATGTAGTGACTTCATTTTTAAAGATAAACTCTTGGCTAAACTTTTTCCTAGGTCATTCAAAGACATGGCCTTAGAATGGTTTTGTCCATTGTCGAATAACTCAATCCACTCCTTCAGCGAACTTGTTGATGTCTTCCTCCAGCATTTCCAAGTTAAAATTGGACCTAATTAACTTATTTAGTGTGATGCAAACAAGAAAAACATGAAAAGGTGATAGACTTTATAGGGCATTATAAGTCGGTTTATTTACAAATCAATCTTACTCTTCCTGATGCATATTTTCAAAGAGTGTTCATTAAAAACTTGCAACCTGACACAAGGAATAAAATATTATTGATGAAATATCCATCCTTTATACATTTATGTATGTCCCTTCATGATTACCACAATTTGGTTGATCAATATGAAGAGGCATCTTCAATTTCTCCTACTAGGAAATTTGAATCTATACCTCAAAAAGACTATCAACCTTTCAAGAAACATAACAAGAACTTTATCAAGATAAGTGCACCTCAAATAGCCAACCACATTAACCCTCAAGTTGTTTCCATAATTCTAATACCATACCAATTTAGACCAAGAGATAGAAAATTGACCCAATTACATGACACCCTCCATTCAATCATGTTGCAACTATTGAGTAATAACTTAATCCAATTGCCTCTTGTTAGACCTGTGGATACAACCAAACCCATACCTCCAAGTTACAATCCAAATTCCTTTTGTCAATATCATCGCACATGTGGACATGATACATAATGATGCATTCATCTTAAACATCAAGTTCAATACCTCATTGATTCTAAGCATATCCAGTTGGGAAATTTTAATGATCAAGGGAATAAGTTTATTGCCCTGCCTAACCAAAAACTTGCAAATTTTTACCAATCTAATGTCAAACCATTCATCCAACTTTTTCCAAGCTTAAAATGATATGAGTGATGATATGAATGATGATGAAAATAACAATGAGGAGGTAGAAAACATTATTTCTTTAATAGATGTTCAACCTCGTAAGGGCCAAACCACTATGTTACCTAGCGTTGCTTTCACTAATAGTGATGCATCTATACATGCACCCAATGGTCCTCTCTATATCGTCAAACATATCAATGATAAACATGTACAAGGAATACTCATTTATTATGTGTGTAGAGAATGTGATCACCAAGGTGTTCTTATTTTTCAATGAGCTTTATCAATATTCTTATGAATAGTTGAAAACTTATGATGTTTTTGCTCGCCCTACAATAGGTTCAATCACTCTTCCTCTTGAATTTGGACCAAAAAAAATTGACGTATCATTCTTCACCATCCCGATGTCAAACCAATTCCATGTGAAGCTAGGCTACCCATGGCTACACTCCATGAATGTCATCTTATTAGTTATTCATAAGTGCATAAAGTTCCCATTTGAAAATGATATATTTACAGTGCATCATAGTAGGTTTAACCCTTTGTCCTCCCATGGAAAATTTTCATTATATTTCTTTTGGACTCAACCTATGGAACCTATTAAACCTTGTGAGGATTTATTTTTTAGTTCATATATCAAAAAATTAAGACAAAGTGCATAGCAGAACTATCCCTTAGCAATATTCCACCTGAGGATGATAAGACTATGGTTGTTACTCCTACCCCACCAGTCATGTATGAACCTATGCCTAAAGCAGTTTCCCTTCCAAGTAACCAAGGTAAATATGCCATATCTCCTCCACCCATCTCTTATAAAAGACCAAGAGATAATTGAATGATTCCTTTTGTTCCTCAAAATATAAAACAAGTGTATAGACCTAAAGAGACATTGGTTTCCCAACCCCCTTGTGGTTCCTTTAATTCCTCCCGTAAGGGAAGAAAAGAGACCAATGGTCGAGAAACCTGCTCCTACACCATCAAAATTTAAAATTGTGCAAGAAGAAACCAAAATGTTAAAGAGCATAGGCATAGATGTCATGTTATTTCTCATCAATTGGAAGAAAAGAATAAAATAGTGCAAGATGATCTAACACCTATACAAACAAGTCAAGAAGAATTATAACTTTCACCAAAACAAGACCAAAACTAAAAAAAGAAGTGAAACAAGAATGTACAATAAAAATTGTCATAAAACCTTCTATTGTGATTAATTTGGATGATGAAGATGAAATTACTAAAATTTATGAACAAATCCATAATGAACTTAATGTTTTTTTTTCAAAGAAAATGAAGTTAGATGGGAGCAACTATGATGATCCTCCTAGTGAGAGTGACCTTCCACGTGTTGAACCTAGTGATGCTCCTAGTATGGCACTTGTTGTAGTCCATTTGGCTAGTTTTTTCCTTCTCTATATGATGAGCAAGATTGGGATGTGGAATACTTGCATTAGGTTGGCTGGAATGTCTTTGTGTTTGTGATTTTTCTTTGGATGATCCTTGTTGCTCCAATGGCACAAGGATACAAAGAGAATGAATCTATCATGGCATTCTTATATTTGTATCTCCATTCTTCAATATATCATAAACTTTTTTAAAAAATATATTTTTGTCTTGTATTTTCCTTTTGGGGACAATGCAAGGCATTCATACATTTAGGTCTCTTCCATGTTGACCCAAAATTTTCTTGGTCTCCTCTCTCTATGTTTCATTTCTCAATTGTGTTTGTTGTTCCATGAGTATTTCAGAAATGATGTTAGTTTTGAGCTCTATTATATCATTGTAGTAAAGACATATACTGACCCCGGATCCATGGATCCCTTATGTGTTCATATTCTATGTTGATTATTGTATTGCATTTGGGGGTAACCCCTTCTCATTATGTAACTTTATTTAGAAAAAATCATTGGCATAGGGATTTCCAAATAAGCTCTTGTGATCCTTTGTTGCATGAAACTTACATTTTTATACCTTAAATTAATTTCTCACAATATGGATTTTTACAATTTCTTTAAGGTGGGGGCATACATTAGCATTATTTTCTTTACTTTGTTCACAAGCGTTGGACTTAGTGATGCGTTGACATTGACATTGGCATTTTTTTTTCCTTCACTTTGTTCACAGGTGTTAAACTTAGTGTTGTATTGGCATAGAATTTTAATCATTTTGTAGCACCTTATCAAAGTTATCAGGGAGTATAACTCTTGGTATGGTTGTCATGGGTGCACACCTAGTGAATATCGAACTTCACTAGACCTATTGTGTTTCTCATTTTTGTCCTAGGGGCTCACTTAGTGAATAACGGACTTCACTAGCTCATGCGCCTTGTTATTTTTGGTTCACCTAGAAAATATCAAACTTTTCTATTATGTGAGTCATGAATGCCTTTGGTATGGATCCTAGCATAACACAACTTACTAGCTAGTGCCCTCCTTTTGCATTTCATGTTGACATTGTATGTTTGTGTATGTTGTTTTGTTTCATTTCATACATATGTGTTACTTTGTGCTTATGTTGATTTTCCATGGGATCTTAGATCTTGGGGGATTGATCACCTCCCTAGATCCTTTGTCATCCTATATTCTCAACATTTAGAAAATTAGACCCCTCTTGATGTAGATTATCTACTTTAGTGTGAGTCTAAGCATAATTTAATACTCTCACTAAAGTGGGGGCTAAATGTACTATCATAAATTTTCATCCTTAAAAATTTCACTTCATGTTTTGGCCCCCCTAAATTATTGAGCCTAATTGGATCCCTAATTTCCTAAATTATGTGTTTTATAGCCCATTTGTACCACTTTTCAAGAAATTGTAAGCATTGAACAAATGCATCCAATTCCTATTTTTCTCTCAACACTTAATGTCTTGGAAATAGGGCCATGACCCATTCGCCCTAGGGAAAATGGGTTCCCCTATTTTTCGAGGACCAATTTTGGATATGTCAGTGTTGACATTTTAACATTGAAAATTCAAATTGTAAATGTTGTCTATCAAGATTTAATTCTTGGGAAATTAGAGAAATGCCTATAAATACCTATTTATTGCATCATTTTAAATCAATCTAGGAAATCATTGGAGTAATTATTATTAAGAGCACTATCAAGCAAGTTAAGAAAAGCATTTCAGAGCTTTATTGCAGAAATTCAAGATCCTAACATCACGTCAAATCCTATGTGAGTTTGTGTGCATTCATGTTATCATTGTTTTGTGAAGGCTAACATTTTTGTAGGTCTCTAAATCATTCAAGCAAGAAAGATCCAAGACCTTGAGGTGATGTGCATGAATTCAATCCTTTAAGGAATCCATTGAAGGGTGGTGAGTTGTATTGCTTTTTGATTTCATCATTCCTTTCCTATCCATTATCATTTTATCATTGGCATTGCCATTATGGAAGTGGAAACACTAACACGGGGTTTGACAAAGGAAAGCCCCTAAATGGACCAACATCTCTTCTCTTTGTGAATGTGCAGATCTCAAGTTTGAAGAGGATTGAAAGGAGTTTGAAGATAAATTGTTTATTATTGTAATTGAAGCCCTACATCTTGTCAACTCACATAAGCTCACTTACAGAATTATCTGATGATGTCTCAATAACTCAACAATTGGGAATCAGAAGCTTAGATCCATCATCAGAGGACCCCAAAAATAGATTAGAAAAATACTACAAGAACCCATTCACCCTTGAGTGAATCAATCCTCCTATCGTGGTCAAATCCATTTTTTTGTGACAAGTATAAAGTCCTCTACACTTCTTAGATCTACCTATTGTAGTTTGGTTGTCATTGATGCCAAAACTTCTATGAAGAGTGTTGCAATCTAGTTGTTTGGTTGCCAAAGTCTTTGGGAAATTTTCCACACTTCTTCGTTGATGATGTTTTTCTCCTATAGTTTGGAGGATACCCTTATGTTGTGCAAAGACATATATGATCCAATTTTCAAATCATTTGGTCATCGAAAAGGTGTTTTTGAGAGTGATTGGTTAAATACTGTGTTGATTCTAGGAGTTTATTCTCAGAGGTGTAAATATAGGCTTTGCATATCTCCACACTTGAATATTTAGTCTTGTGGTTCAAAATTTAAGTTCATGGAGATGTGAAGGTGTTATATCCAAAGTATCATGTCAATAATCCTTCCATAGAAAAAGTTGGAAGTTATAGTGTATCAAACTATATTGTCTAGAGATTGGTTTCATGTTTGTTGGCTTGTGCCAGCTTGTTGCTACATGAAGTTGGGAAAGGGATGTATGTGAATGTTCTTGAATATCATGTGATGCTTGTTGATGTTTCACAAAGTTTTTTTTGGATTCTTTAATACAAGCTATGGTCCAAAATGAATATTTTGTTGGCTTATGCTTTTGTTGGGGATGAATAAGGTATGTTGATGGTGTGAACCACAAATTCAATATTGGGTGAAGCTTAAGGAGTTTCTGAAGATGTTGAATGGGTCATTCTAACTCATCTAGGAAAACCACAAATAATGTTTATCATTCTTGTGTACCGCCATTGAATGTGAAGGTCGACACTAAAATTTAAATAATTTCTTATATATGGTCGACTTAATTTGTATTTTCAAAGTGTGTGGATGGTGTTTATAAAAGATCAAACATGTGAAGACAGTTTGGGATCAATTTAAGCATGTGTTGGAATTTGTAAGGCATGTTCCTCTTCCTGATGTTGTGTGTAGTATTTTGGGTCTTTCCCTCTACACAATTCATGTTGTTTGATTTATCTTGGATGACTCACAGATGTAATATTTTTGTTGTAAGATGACATATGAAATGTAATCAATGTAATATCATGTATAAATTGTAAACCTAGTTGATCTAGATAAGTGTATTTGTGAAATAATAATAACAATGAGAGTGAGCAACTAAAAGAGAAAGATTAGTTATGGGAGATCTTGTCCAGTTTCATTTTGATCATATCTCTATGGAAAAAGGAAATTGAAGAAGTGTGCTTAACTATTTTCTAGAGGCAGTGAGCCAAAAGCAATTTCTTCTTGTTTGTTGAAAGCAGTGAGCTAATAGGAAACTGAGAAGACATTTGAAGAAGTGATAAAGTAGAATTGTAATCATCAAAAGATACTGAGCTTAATTGTTAGTTTCATATAGTGGAAGGACTTTCATTATGTAATCATTCTTGAGTGTGTACTCAATTCAAGGAGTTGTAGCTTCCTTGGGTGTAACCCTAAAACTTATCAAGGATTTGAAGCTTCCTTGGGAGTGACCCTAAAAATTGTAATCAGGGAGTTGTAGCTTCCTTGGGTTGTATAACTAAAAAAATTTTATAAATGGTGTTCATCTTGTGATTCTAGATTAGGGTAGTAGCTCCTAGTAGCTTTTCTTGCCATGGTTTTTCCCCTATGGGGTTTTCCACGTATATCTGGTGTTATGTTGTGTTGTGCATTGTCTTCTTTTTTCATTTTCTTGCTTATGTGGTAGAGTTTAAAGTATTTTTTAGTTCTTAAGGGTTTGATATTTGATATAATATTGATTTACCCCCTCCCTCTTAGTATTCTGGTGTGTTCAACACTACTTGCAAGTTGTTGTTACAATCTGTGCATTATCGGGTTATTGCATTTTACATATTAGGTCATATAGTCTAATTAGGTTAATCATAGCAAAATCATTACAATCCATTTCCCATCCCTCAAAGATGTAGATCTAGGTATGATTATCTCACCTTCATGGTTGAAATTCAATATAAAAATCTTGTTGATTTGAATCCTAATGTACTTGGAAAAAGGAGAAAACATGAACCTTGGGTTTACACATTAAACTTTAAGGTTCATCCCCTTTTTCTACATTACACTTTGTAATACTATTTACAAGATCTTCTCAAAAATCTTGATCTATAAACTCCAACCTTTACTTGATAAAATTATTAATGGTGATCAAAATGGTTTCGTCCTTGATAGGAAGATTCTTGATGCTTCTATCTCCACCCATGAATTTTTGCATTCTATGGATAGGATTAATCTTCTTGGAATGGTCCTCCAACTTGATTTCTCTAAAGCTTATGATAGGGTCTCATGGAAAAAAAAATTAACATGCTACAAAAATTTGGTTTCCAGGATAGGATCATTTGTTTGATTGAGGAGTTTGTAAATACTATTAAATTATTTGTGCTATTCAATGGAATCCATAGAGGGTTCTTATATTTAGAGAGAGGGATCAGGTAGGGTAACCCTTTATCTCCATATATTTTTTATTATTATGGATAAAGTCATTGGGAGAAATTTTATGAAGCTACTAAAAGCAAGAGGTCATAAGGGAACTAAAGTTATGACCTATCTTGACCCTTCAACCATTCAAAAATTTGTTGAAGACACTATGCGAACCCTTTTCCTAGTACCTACAAAACAACATGAATAAACAAGTTAGACAAGGATTTGCAAGCTAAAAGAAGGATTCCCCATGAAATCCATTTGCAAACTCAAAATAGGAAAGAAAATAAGCAAGAACACAATGAAATTGATAAACCAAAGATTAAATCTTAATTTAAATAGAAAACACTTGATCCCATGGGGGAATTGGTGTCAATTTGATGTGAAAATTGGCCCTTTCCCAATCCCTATGATGCAAGATTCGAATGTTGAAGAGATTGTTGATCCACTTTGTTGATGGAAGATGAAGACTCCAAGCTAAATCTGCAAAAAGCCTAGCTAAGAATTTGAATGATGGATGGAAATGGCTAAGTATTTTATCATGGTAACTTTGCTTGGATTGTGGATGATAAAATGAGGAGAGGAGCTCTTCATTTATAGATTGATAAGTTGAAGAGATGAGAAAATTTGATCAATATGGGACAAAGATTCAACCAATGATATGATGCCACTTGTCAACATGTGAGGATGAAGGTTGAGCAAGTTTTGAGGATTGTGCCAATAAATGCCAATATTTGAAATTCAAATTTGTTGAAATGACATGTAAGAGGGAAGGGAAAATGCAATAAATGCCACTTGGCTCAAGGCAAAGGACATGTAAGAGGTTTTAAATGCCTTGTTGGATGTACATGTTGACTTGGAATTTTTGAATTCAAATTGAGAGAATATTCCAAAAGATGCCTTGTGAGGAAAATAGAGATTTAATAAATGAATTAAATCTATTTTCATGTGCAACTTGCATTATCTAGAGGATGTGACATGAGATGAGGTTAAATTAATCAAGGGTTTAATTAATTTAACAGGAGATTAGATGATGTGACTTATTTGACTTAGATTTATGGATTTATTTAAATTAGATAAGAGAGGAATATGATAAAAGGTTAATTAAATAAAGATTTTGATTTATTTAATTAAAAGGAGCTGATGTTAGATTAAATCAAATAAGGTTTTAATTTATTTAATTTAATGGATAGACTTTAGGGATTTAATCAAATAAATTGATTATTTAATTAAATAGGGATAATTAGATCAGATGGGTTGATTTAATTATCAAGAGAAATGACTTGATTCAGATAAAATGATTTATTCAACCAAGAGAGGATATTGATGGATTTAATCAGATAGGGGAATTTGATTAAATGGTTAGACCGAGGGATGATTTAGGAAGAAATGGTGTTAGTAACTCAGGATCGGATGCACGATGTCAATCAGTATATTTTTTATGTCTACATTTTGCCCCTCTTTGAAGCAATGCACGTGTTGCATTGGTTCAAAGAATACACGATCTCGATCAAAATAAAAAAAAATTGATATTTAAAAAAATTTGCCCCACTGCTGCATGGCGAGAGAAAACATTCCATTATAATGCCCCCTCGAGAGATCGGACGAAAATTTTAATTTTTTGGGTGATCTCGCGAAAAAAGGTGACCAAGTGCCCGACAGGTCCGAAAGGGGTCCAGGAGACTAAAAACATGTCTAAACACAATAAAAAAATGAAAAACAAGCCTCGAACGGACGAAAACAGGTTCGGGGGTCCAAAACCCTAGCAGGACAGCCCTAGAGGGTCAAAAAACCCTAATTTTTAGGCTTAAAAGGGGCCCAAGGGGTCACTTTCAAGTCATTTTCACACACCTTCGCCAGCAAACCTCGAGATTTGAGCTCTAACCTCCTGACGATATGACTCAATGACAGCTCCCTCTGCACATTTCCGACCAAGTCCGGACCTACCAACGGCCACCTGGCATCGGTGCCCCGGTATGTGACCCTAACTGACTCTTCATTTTTTCGTTTTAACGCATTTATTACTGCTTTTAAGGAGAGCTCGCCTCCAGCAGCGCTATTATAGCACCGCTCAGTGTTTAAAGTGCACCGCTTCTAGCCTCTTTGCACCGCAGCGGTGCAATTTGGAGTTTAAAAACTCCACCGCTAGGCTCGGGCTTGACTCGAACTCGGCGGGCCAGTTTGGAAAAGTGCACCGTGATGACACCCTTTTCATGAAAACTGCGATGCTAGGGGCTAAAGTGCGCCGCGGCAGCACTATTTGGCTAAATTTTGGGTCCATCATCAAAGTTTGAGAAAACTCAAACTGCAATGCCTTCACAAACTGCGCCGCTGGGAACGAGTTTGGAGCATTAGGTCAGGAATTTTCCAAAAAATTTAACATGCCGACTTTGCATGATGTAGGATAAGCCCAGGGAGCTTTATTCTTGGGAGCACTGGTCACGGGATCTAGCGAGCATTCTACGGGACTTTAGCGACAGAGACCAGGATCGACTGGGAGCTGCAAGACTATGGCATATTGCATACGCGGTGCCCATGTGCACACACTTCAGGATGCTATCAGCACTGGCAGAGTGATGGCGCAGCGAGACGTCGTCGTTTCATCTTCCCAGTGGTGAGGCGGCCATCACATTGGAGGATGTCTGGCGCATACTTTGATTGCCCATTCATGGCCACCGAGTGATCTATGACATGGAGGAGGGATGCGATTACTACACCCGAGTCCTCACCACTCGAGATATTATTTACTGTGAGGGTCAGATCGAGCTAGAGAGGTACAGAGTTATAGCACCTCCCTTTCGCTGGGCTGTTGTAGCGATCATTTCGGGTTTGGTTGCCCCAGATAGACGAGGGCGGTATTTCAGTCCTAGATGGGGATACTGCTGGGAGAGGATGGTCCAGGACAGGCCAGTTCAGTTCGCGTGGGGGCCCGTCCTTCTGGCCTCACTTTACAGGGATCTCCACGAGTATGCATACGTGGATGGCAGAGTGATAGGGGCTGGAGTGACACTTCTGCATGTTTGGGTGTGGGAGCACATTTTTGTGCTACATCCATGGGTCGTTCCGGTTCCGATGGGGGCAGAGGATGCCCTGGTTACACGATACAGAGGTGGTGTGTCCTTTACACACACTGGAGAGCATGGGATCCCCTAATGGAGGTTGGTCATAGATGAGATGCTTGTATTCACTTGGAGACCATACCTCGGTTAGCCTGGATGGGCTGATGATGCAGACTAGCTCTTTTATTGTTGCTAGGATCGATACATGCATGGCCGAGAGCACACGATGATAGAGAGATACCTACTCGGGCATGTACAGCATCAGTTTGGGGAGCCACAGGATCAGCCTAATGATGGTTATGTGGCTGTCTTTGCATGCAGCATGACACAGGTTTCATGGGGGCCTGGTATTCCTACCACGGAGGTGGTTGAAAGTTTTCGACACTTGGTGGTCTGACCTTGGGTCTACGATCAGGGTTTGACAAATCCGGGCACCACACAGGCCTGCAGAGATTGGTTCAGACCTCCTCTTCAGTTGACTGTTCCAGGTGAGGATCCAAAGGCATACAGGGTCAAAGGCAGGGGTAGAGGATGAGCGCGAGGGTGAGGACCGAGGATCAAAATCCGATAGGATCCTCCAGAGGTGCCCCCAGCTTCGCTAGGTCAGGAGGATGTCCCCATGCAAGACTAGCAGCAGGATCCGCCAGTCCCACCACCACAAGCTGAGGGTGAGGGTCAGGTTCATGCGCAGCCACGGGCACAGTTAGCAGGGCAGGCAGATGCACGCGATGCCTTGATTTTGTAGTTACAGGCACAGGTACAGGAAGTGACAACCAAGAGAGACCAAGCACGGGCTGAGAGGGAGCAGCTTAGAGCAGAGAGGGATCAAGCTATGCAGTAGAGACAGGCTATAGAGCTATAGGCAGCAATGGAGCTAGGCCGCAGGCAGCAGATTGAGAGCATGACAACCTCCTCATCCCAGGGTACAGTGCCAGTCCTATCCTATAGGGATGCCATTCGAGAGATAGAGTACTATCGTCGGGCCTACCACGACCATGTACCTAGATCAGACTGGGTCCCAAAGTACTCCGAGCGGGCCAATTAGAGACCACTAGAGGGTCACGATGACAGGGGCGAGGGCAGCATCCATGAAGATCGAGCTTGATCTAGATTTTATGATGTACCCTTTTGTGCTTTATGGGCTCATTTTTGATAGCCCGATGGTCATTTTGTACTGATTGACACATATGTACAGTGATCCAATTATTATTTGTACTATGATAGTTGATGATATGATATATATATGAGTCGATTTTGATGAGATGTACTGTGTACTTTTATTTATGCATGGATGGTTTATTTCTATATGCTTTGTAATGATGTATGCGATGATTATGACTAACAGATCTATATTATGCTAACCTACGATATGATGTGCAATAATGTTATCTATATGATGATTTATTTTATGCCAATGCAAAATGTGATATATGATATGATCTATGGTATACGTGATGGTGTGTGAAAATGCTTATTATGAGATGATTTATGGATGAATGTGATATGATGCAATGGTCATGATATGATGCAAATGAAATGATGGTATGAGATGCTTATAATAACAAATTTTATTATCCTTAATGATGATGTATGTGATGCAATGATATGTTAATGCGATGATATGTATGCCTAATGAATTAATGCTTATATACCTATTGCTTATGATTATGATGATTATGAGATGCTTTCATTCATATTATGCGATGATTTATGTAATGGTAATATGAAATGGTTATGAAATGCAAACGAATACTTTATGCAATGATCAATGTAATGCCATGAAATGCCACATAATGGGTGAAATGTGATGTCATGAATGCACCTATTTAAAATGCAATGTGTATGTTTCCTATATGATATGTTATGCAATGTGCTAATGATTTGTGGATGCAGGATTAATGACGATGATGGTGATGGTGATCAATTGTCATAGTACTTTGCTAGTGCGGTTAGTAAAAGAAGAAGTCATTTCAACAAGATGCAAGATGACACAAATGCAAATGATGATGATGATGATGATGATTACTTGTCGAGGAATTGGGATTTTCAAAGGGCCAAATTTTCTTATGTTTGATAACACACGTGGTACGATGCATCAAGGTATAGCAAACCAGGATGGCATGGTACCTAGTGTGATGGACTTTGACTCAACAAATAGATAGGAGTATTCTTGTTCACACCTGACATATGAAAACCTTGCTAGGATGCACTTCAGAAGTTTCAGACACCTCGGACCAAAACACGGATAGGTAAACCTCTCCTTGTAATAGTCAACAAGTTTCCCTAGACTTCTTCCACACATACCTAACAAAGCAAGTATTCGCCGAGGTTATATTGCAAGAGCGTCCAACAAGCACATCAGACAAAAGATAATGATCATTGCCCCATTCCTATTTCTCTAAATCCTCTATTTTGGGATATCATCGAGACGTCCTTGGAACGAGCGCAAATAAGATAAGTCAAAAGATAAAGACCAAGTAAACAAACAGACTGATGCTCTTCAATACCGCTAATGGAAAGAGGATGTGTTTTCTAAGGATGATGAACAAAACTTATTGCCAAAAGATAATGCCCATTGTAGGAAGGATTCACCCTAGGACATGTTAGTGGATGGCGGAACGTCATTTCATTTATAAAGGATGATTGATATGAGACCATTTCAGATGATTTGTTATCGATACGAAGAGATAACCAGCTTGCTTGTGCACTGACTTAGACTTAAGACTTGACGTTTTGAGCTCTACTTTTAAACTGCTAGAGTTGTTTCCAATCGTTTCACCAAAGGTTGAGGATGACGGTCAATTTATTGTGGATGGTGCTTATTGTGGGTGCAAGCGAGATGAGGCGGATGGATTTTTTTCAAATATTTGGATTTTTTTGATGTTTTGCAATGTTTTGAGGCTGTTTTTGGTATTTTTTGAGGTTTTACAAATGTTTTTATTTTTGATTTTTTAAATGTTTTTGGGATTTTCTGAGATTTTGACCAAGATACTAACCTAAAGACCTATCCTAGGGGCCTCGAGGGCTAATTGACAAATTAGCCTTTCCTACGTTATATACGCAGAGACCACGTAGTTTGACTGACGACTCGACCGATTTACAGATGAAGATATACCTAATGAAATGTCAGTTTATTATGATGGACTCCTATAGGACTGACCTAAATGTCTCGGGGGATGATCACAGATCAACCTTTCCTATGTTCAAGCTCAGAGATGACGTAGTTCGACAAGACGACCTTTTTTTTGGCTTTTGATATGTTTTGAATGTTTTTGGATTTTCTAATTTTTTGATGTTTTTGGATTTTCTGATGTTGAGAACTTTAAGACCATACACGAATCTGATCCGATGAGAACGTGTCTCCCGGCAGTGATGCAATAGACTACCCGATAAAGGCAGACAAACCGACTTTGAGGATGGGCCAAGTAGTACTAGGAGGGATCATGCGATACCAACACAGACCAGCTATGGTGCGAATGCGAGTGGATGAGTGATGGATGGAGACCTGAATGCAATGGATGATGGGAGAAAAATGGAGGGATGATGCAGATGAAGCCATAAAGATCCTGGTGGATGGATAGTGCTTATTTACAATAAGCAGCTCGCTTGCCGTTTTCACCAAGGTGCTTACCAAAGTGCCACCGTTTTCAATAGAGGACTATTTTTTTTATCCTTTTTTTTTTTTTTTTTGTCAAGATGCCTGTTTGCCAGGTTTTCGCCGAAGTAACCATTTTTTCAGGACTTTTTCTAAAAAAATTTTTTGGATTTTTGGTTTTATACCTTGAAAGATTTAGGCATAAAACTTTTTGAGATGGGAGCTATTCATGGGCTCCTGCAGAGGTTCCCCTTCGGGTGTTGATAGCTGATATGCCCCTGATTTATAACTTGTTGTTATGACAAAAGGTCCTAGCCAATTAGGTTCGAACTTTTCTTTGCTGCTGGGATTTGGGACATTCTTCTGATTTTCTTTTAAGACAAATTCTCCAACTTGGAAAGTTCTGCTTCTGATTTTCTTGTTGTAGCTCCATTTGAGTCTATTTTGATAGACTTATAAGTGATTCAAAGTATCGATCCTTCTCTCATCCAGTAACTCCAGCTCGTTTAATCTTGACACCCGATAGTCCTCATCAGTGATGAGATTTTGCAATGATATTCTGAGGGATGGGAGCTCGATCTTAATGGGAGGACAACTTTGATCCCAGAGACCAGTGGAGAATGGGGTGGTGCCGCAAGTGTGCTGATGCTAGTTCTGACAAGTCAGAGGGCTAGATTGCGCCGCGATGTCACCAATTTAATCGTGATCATTGACATTTGACGATTTGAGGATGGTTTTGTTTGTATTTACTTGCCATTGCCTAGGGATAATATCGGTGGGAGTAGTTTAATTTTGAATTTCTCGCACAAGTCACGAACCTCCTGGTTCTTGAATGGTGTCCCATTATCTGAGATAATGGCTTGTGGGACACCGTAACGACAGATGAGATAGTTTAGGATAAATTTTGAGATCTGCTTCCCAATGATATACGTCATGGGTATGGCTTCCACCCACTTTGTGAAGTACTCAGTTGCAGTGATGATGAAATTGTGTCCATTAGATGAGGTGCGTGTGATTTTTCTAATGAGATCGAGTCCCCACTGCGAGAAGGGCCATGGTGTGACGATCGGGTGAAGCTCTTGAGCTGGAGCATGGATGAGATCCCCATGCTGCTGACATTGTAAACACTTTTTAGCATGATCATGTGCTTCTCTTTCCATTGTGGGCCAATAATACCCCATCCTCAGCAGTTTCTTGGCAATGGTCATTCCACTTGAGTGTGAACCACAAATACCATTATGAACCTCGGTTAGAGCAGTTAATGCCTCCTCAGCATTCAAACAGCGTAGCAAGGTACCTTCTATGCTTCTACGGTATAAGGTATCACCTAGGATGACAAATCTGGATGTCTTTTTGATAAAGGTTCATTTAAGGTTTGATGGGAGGTCAGCGGGTATGACTCCTATGTGAAGATATGTGTAGATGTCATGGTACCAAGGATCACCAAGACCAACAATTTCACACACGAATTCTGATTCCAGTACCTCGAATGCGGGAACGAGAAGTTGCTCAATCAAGAATTCATATCTTGGGACATTGTTAGGGATATTCAGCAAGGATCCAATTGTCGCCATCGCATCTACTGCTTTGTTGTTGGTTCTTGGAATTTGCTCGAATGTTATGTCAATGAAGTTTTCCTTTAGAGTCTCCACCAATTTCTTGTATGGAGTGAGCTTGTCATCCTTAGTCTAATATTCATTATTGACCTAATTTATAATCAACTGAGATTTTTCGTAGACTTTGAGGGCTATGATATTCCATTGCACTACTATCCTGAGACCTATAGTCAAAGCCTCGTATTCTGCTATGTTATTTGTGAAAGTAAATACTAGTTTGTATGACCTTGTTATGCAGTCCCCCTGTGGGGTGATGAAGAAAACACCAGCTCCTTATCCGTGTTGTGTGTATGAACCATCGAAGTATAGTTTCCAGTGGTCAGCTACGTTGAGGTTAAAGATGGATTCATCTAGGAATTCTGAGACAAGAGGGTTCTCAGAATAAATGGGTGCTTCTACTAGTTGATCTGCAATAACTTGTCCCTTAATGGCTTTCCACTCTACATACTCGATGTCATACTCTGATAATATCATTACCCATTTTTCCATTCTGCCTGTGAGCATTTCCTTTGATAGGAGATATTTGAGGGGATCAATTTTCGCGATGAGCTTTATCTTGTGCGCCAACATGTAATGTCTGAATTTTTGGGATGTGAACACTTCTGCAAGGCAATATTTCTCGATGAATGAGTAATTTAGCTCGTGACCGACCATTGTTCTACTAATATAGTAGATAGCCCTCTTCGTTCTGTTTTCATCATGCTGAGCTAGGAGAGCTCCAAGGGTTGCTGCTGTTGCTGACACATATAAGATCAATGGCTTTCTCGAGATAGGTGGCATTAACACTGGTGGTGTCAGTAGATATTCCTTGATCTTGTTGAATGCCTCTTCACATTTTGTATCCCATTTATATGCTACCCCCTTGTGGAGTAGGTGAGAATATGGATTCTGATTGTCTGTCAGTTGTGCTATGTATCGTCGAATGGATTGTAGTCGGCCTTAGAGGCCTTGTAGTCGGCCTTAGAGGCCTCTGGGATTATTTTAATGTCTTTTGGTGCTTCCATCTTGAGGATTGCTTTTACTTTCACCAGATCCACCTCGATACCCCTCATGGAGACTATGTATCCTAGAAATTTACATGATTGTATGTCGAAGACGCACTTCTTGGGATTTAGTCGACTTTGTATTCTTCTAGTCTTTCAAAGATAGCACTTAGGGTTGCTATATGATCTTGTCTCTTTCTTGACTTAGCTAAGATGTCGTGTTATAGTCTTCAACATTTTATGAATCATGTGGAGTGGAATATCGATTAATGCGTGGCCAGCTTTGATAGAGTTGCTCCCTATGTTCTTTAGGCGAATGGCATCCTCTTCAATAGTAGGTCCCCATGGACAGTGAAGGAATTCTTATGTTGATCTTCTTTGCTATCATGATGCGGTTTATCCGTCCATTAGTGATAGAATCTCATGTCACGCTATCATGTCTACCTTCGTCTTAGGTCATTGCTACTAATGTGGGCGGTTATAAAATTATGTGTGTCTCTACATGTGACTATTGGTGGGTGTACTTGTACTAGTACTCACTGAGGAGAAATATTAACCGTTCTAACTGGAGGACTCTGGCCATGTATGGTTATTCTTGGAGTGGCACATCTAAGACCAATATTTTTTATGGGTCACATTTCTGGCATGATAGGTATTATGATCCCATTGTCATTTTGTCCTAGTCTTTGATTTCGGTCATAGCCCATTGCAAGCATCATGTGTAGGCCCTTGCTTCTTTCGTCCATTGGTAAATTAGTTGTCGGTCTTTCATCTTGATACAACATGTGAGATGGATCTGCTTCAATAACCTCATGACCAAGGTCTCCCCATCTTGTGAATTCAGGATAATTTTCAGGATAGGTTTGTGATGTGGAAGCTTGATTTTCTTGTGGGTGTCCCCGTGATCTAGGAGATTGTGGTAACTCTCCTATCACAAAAGCATTGTTAGGGATTTTTTAGCTTCCACAACCATCCTCCTGGATGATGAGCTTGATATCAGAGATGGTGGGGATGGCAGGTGTCTCTGTCGCAGAAGTGGACACGAGATTTGCAGGGTCGATGTATGGTGTGGATGGGCCTTCATCATTCTTTGGCACTTGGGGTATTTTGTAATACTTGGCTTCAAGATTCTTGCAATATGAAAACGGCTCAGGATCTCCATGGACAGTAACCTCTTGCCCATTATGTGTAAAATTCACACATTGGTGGAAGGTTGATGCTACGGCTTTCATCGCATGAATCCATGGGCATCCCAGGAGGATATTGTATGGCAGTTCGAGGTCCAAGACCTAACAGGTGGTTTCCATGAGCATTGGCCCTACTTGGATAGGGAGCTTAATCGTGCCTTGAGATACTCTTTCTTGGTCATCATATGCTCTTATTGTTATGCCCTTTCCTTTGGCGATGGAATCTTCTAATATTTTCAACTGCTTGATGAGGCTGAGAGAACAGATGTTCAAACCTGCACCTCCATCCACCAAGACCCTTTTGATTTTTCTCTTGTTGAAAATGGCTTCCAAGTGAAGTGCACGGTTGTGTGATGGTTGAGCGGGGAAATCTTGGTTAGAGAATGTAAAGAGATTAGGTGTTATGATATTTTTGACCATAGCTTGGAATTGGTCCGCATCGAGATCTGCAGGGACAGTGGATGAGGCTAATGCTTCCTCAAGGATCTTTTTATGCGTTGATGAGATTTTTAACAACTCCATGATGGAGATGTGTGCTGGAGTTCTCTTGAGTTGTTCTACAACATTGTAGGTATGCGGAATGGCTCTAGATGAAGGGACTCTATTAGGTTGGGATGATCTTGCAATGGTGACTTTGCCGCCTCTTGTGGTGACTCCACAATCTTTGGCATGGGCGCCCTTGATGGTGATGACCATGCAGTCCTTATTTAGGGAAGCAACGACTATTTCGTACACATGATTTACACTACCCTTCCCTTTATCCTTTTTATTCCCTTTGTTGCCATGATTCGGCATAGGATTCGTGTAGATTTTAAGGTCCTGATTTCCGGTAGGTTGTTCCATGTTTATGATTTTCTTGTCAATGAGATCTTGGATGATGTTTTTGAGTCTCATACAATTGTTTGTGGTGTGACCTTTTATTTTGTGAAATTTGCAAAGTTGATTCTCGTTATACCAAGGGGATTTGACATCGGGTTCTTGGTACTTTTCGAATGTGGGAGGTTTGATGAGTTTTTCGTCAATCAATTTTTTCATTATATCCTCCAATGGTTCCCCCAAAATAGCGTATTTGTATTTTGGATAATTTTTGTGTTGGGGAGGTCCCCTTTGGTCAGTGAGGTTATTGATGGTGGGATTATTGGGTTGGTATGTTGTGTGATGAGTGTTTTGGCGTTGTGATTGGATTTGCAGTGTGGGTGTATTTTGGCATGGACCACTAATGACCACCTTAGCATCGATGACACCATCATTAGTGATGTTCTTGTTTCTCGCCCACATGCGAGGTTTATTGTTGTAATTGTAGGATGGGCGGTTGTTTTTCTTTTCATGGTATGATGTTGATTCTGTGGGTTGACTCACAGGGGTTCTTTCGATGCTAAGCACCTTGGAGATCAATTGCTCATATGTGGTGATTCCCTGAACCTTGAGATTAAATGACAGGCGGCTTTCAAGGTTGGCTATGATTTTGCAGAATTGTTCTTCTGGCATGGTCCACTTGCTCCGATTGGCCTTGGATTGCCATTGTTGAAGGAATGACGTGAAAGACTCATTCTTTCCTTGTTTCAGAGCCAATAATTCTTCGAGACTGACATCCATTGCAATGTTACATGTGTAATTCCTAATGAATGTGTCTCTAATTTCTTCGAATGTTCTAATGCTTGAAGGTAGGTGAGAGAACCATTCTATAGCAGGACCTTCCAAGCTCCTAGGGAATAGCTGCATCAGATAAGTATCGTCATATGCGACTTCCATACAATGAACCTGGAATTCCCTGATGTGATCTTCAGGGTTTCCCATCCCTCGATATTTGTTGAATTTGGGGATTTCAAATCCCTTAGGGAATGGTTTCATGTCTAGGCTCCTATCAAATGGATAGGGACACAAGTTGCTTGGCATTTTGGTTGTTTTCCCTGATTGAAGGTCGAGCACTTGTTGCAAGAGCAACCTGAGTTGTGTCGTCACATCATTCTGGGGATCAGGGGGTGGGATGAAAGTGTTTTGAGGTGTTTGAATCATGGTTTGGATGGATGGGTTGGTCGGTACTTTATTTGATGGTATCTGCATGTTCTGTCGAGTGAAGTAGGCTTCTACTTGCTTTTGTATGAACGATGCCTGTTGTTGATCTTGTTTTTGTTGTGCTAGGATTTGTGCTTGTTGTTGCGCTTGTTGCTGCTCCAACAATACTTGTTGTTGGGCTTGTTGTTGTGCTTGCTATTGTTCCAACAACGCTTGTTGTTGGGCTACTAATTTTGCTACTTCTTGTTGCTCTTGGTATTTCCTCAATGCTTGTTCATATGCCTGCAATTGCGCTGCTTGTGAAAGAAGTTGTGCTTGTGCTTGTGCTTGTTGTGTTTGATATTGAGCTTGCGCTTGGGCTTGAGCTTGTGCTGCTTGTGCTTGTGCAGCTTGTTGCTGCAATAAAAGTTGTGCTTGGGCGGCCCTTTGTGCTTGTAATGCTTGTGCGATTTGGGCGGCTTGTTGTTGTTGCTATTGTAATAAAGCTTGAGCTTGCGTGGCTTGTTGCACTTGTATTGCGGCTTGTGTGGCTTTGGCAGCTTGTGCAGCTTGAGTGTCTTGTTGCACGGCTTTTTATTTCTAGACTTGTTGGTATCCTCTTTGGAAAGAAGCTTGCAATGCTGTATCATATTGATTTGATGTGGTGAACGTTGGTGGTGGTGGAGGTGATGGTGGATTTGGAATGGTGGTAGATGATGATGTTGTGTTGATGTTTTGCATGTTGGATAATGGTATTGATGTGATTGGTCCTTGTGAGACCATGCTTTGTGAGGTTAGGGGTGTGTTTGATGATGTTTCCATTGCTTGTGTATTTATCGTTTGTTGTTGCAATATCAACGATAAATTTTGAGTGTTTGGTGCGATGTTTTGATTGATGTTTGGGATATAGGTCTGATTGATATTTGGTAGGGGAGGAAGGCCTAAACCAAGGAGTGGTGTGGATGATAATGGCAATGGAGGAAGAGGTGGAAATGTAAGGGGCGTGAGTTGTTGTGAAAACATCATGGTGTCGAATAAGCCCCCTAGTCCGAAAGTATCTCCCTCTTCTTGTGAATTTGTGAGAAGAGGTTTTTGTGGTATTACGTGAAAAAATGATGATGATGGATCGTGATGAAATGTGAGAGGAACATTTTTGTGTAAGGGGTTTTCAGGTATGTTTTGTTCCAATGTGGTGTTTGCGTCCATGTTTTGATTATTAACAAGGGGATGTGATTGAAGAGCATTGAGGAATGTGTTTCCCTTGTTGACATTTGGTTGGGTTGGAGCAAATGATGTCATGATTTGCGGAATGTTTTGTGAAATGGGGATGGTGGATGAAATTGTGGAAATGATGTGTCCCGCGATGGTACTCACATCAAAATCGAGAGAGCAACTTGGCCCCTTGTTTTGCTAGTTCAAGCATGTACAGCGAAGGTTTAGAATACCATCATGATGTTGATGATTCTATGGTTGTCCAGATTTTTGGATCATTTCTGTCATTTCGTGAACTTTGATACAGTGAGTCCTCTTTGATTTCCCTCTTGGGGATTTTTCGATGATGAGGAAGGGTCAATGGGTTGCTTGATTCTCTTGGATTCATTTCTCGTTGGTTTTGGCTAAGATCACTTGAAGTGGGTGTTTCTTTGTTGGCTTCCATACTCTTCTTGTATTGAGATCTCGTTTGAACCATAAAATAGGAATCAATCTTTGAGAATGAATGAATCTCTTGATTCTTTGGATCAATCATTATTTTATGTCCCAAAGTGAAAGTTTTAGGATGCTTTTGAGGATCAAAGGTGATGATATGATGATGATGTTATGGATGAATGATATGGATGTTTTGGCTTTTGATCAATCTTAAATGAGACACTAGGCTTTTAGGACTTGTGGATTTTGATTTTGATTTCAGATTTTGAGATTTTAGATTTTGTCCTTGATTTTGATTTTGCTTTTGATTTGGATTTTTGAACAAAAAGACCCTAAGATGTTGGATGATGATCTAAGGGGTAGCTTTGTTCAAAGGATGATAATTTGAATATGTGTGAGGAGAAGGATGCATCTACCCACACCTATTCAAACAAGATGATTGTTTCACTAAGCATATGGAGAAGGATTCATCTACATACACCAAGCTAGACAAGATGATTTTGATAACTTAGACTAAGCATATGCAAAAGGATGCATTTTCACATACCTAGCCAAAGGTGTTTTGATAGGGTGTTTTCAAGGATTTGGTCCTAATGATTTGGATGATTTTGATTTTTCCATAAAGCCTAGTTTCAAGATTTTCCCAAAAGGTGATGATGAGATGGATTTTGTTTTGATGTTTTGGGTGGATGGATGAAAAAGATTTTGATAATGTTTTGATCGTAAGATGAACCTAAAAAGGACACTTTGTTTGCCTAGATCTAGGTATTGAAGAGCATGCAAATGCTTTCTAATGACCTTTGTAACCAAGAAATTATTTTATTTGAACATTCATTTTCGGATTTTCAATCAATGATTTGTGTGTTTTAGGATTTGGAGTCTTCAACACATATGAAAGTTCATTTTGCTTAGCTTTGATTAATGTCTTTATTTTACCAAAAACACTTTCTTCAATTAGGTTTTTCAAACTAAGATGTCCTATGTCTTAATTTTCTTAAACCCCAAAAGATATGTTATGTGGAAATTTAATGAACTTAAGGCAAAGGGTTTCCCTATTGTTTACTTAAGGAGACAAATTGAGATCTAATCCAATGCTTAGAAACCTCTAAGGATGTGAATCCCAAGGGAAAACAATAACATATGGATTGTGTCAATGGTATTTGTCTTCAAAAGAGTTTGAAATTTGGATGATGTTAAGTGTTTGTTTTCATGATGTTTTCGATCAAGCAATGCATTTTGTAACCCAAGAATAAGTACAATCCTATGGATGTGTAAGACAATATTTGTTGGATTCCCACTTGGACAAGTCCAGCTACGCTTATCTCTAGTGGATGGTTAGATGCTTGACCCCACTGGCTCCCCTCCACGACACTCACTTATACGGGGCAGCCAAGCATCAACACCCATGAAACTCCCATGGCATGCTTTCCATCTCTACTAGAAGACCGTAAAAGTGTGGGGTGGCTTCAAAACGACCGTTCTTGCACCAACAAATAGATTAAGAATTTTGGAAAATTCTAGCACATTGGTTTTAGTAAGGACTTTCCGTTCGTGGAGATTGACCCATACAGCAAGAGTCCCCTTTTGGATCCATCTTGTTAGAATCAACCGCGTGATATTGGCGTTTCTTCCAATATCCACATTTATATCTTGGCTGGAAATACTCTTGGCTTTAGAGTGTTACCGGTTGAGTCGTTCCCTTGGGTGAGTACTTTTTCCCCAAGGCAGGCCCTCTAGGATAAACAAAAGCGAATGAAGAACAATATTCGTAACTCGATCAATCATTGTTGGCAACAAGGAGAGAGAATGTATGCAACAAAGTCCCCACTCACACTCGCACAATAGTTTGTTCAATTTTAAGCCCAAATCGAAGTGTGGAGGTGATTGCTTTGTCTTAATCCAAAGTCATGGAAAAGACCTTTTGATTCTCAAGATCACTATAAAGCGTGAGAGAAGCGCATACGTCCTTTTCCAATTCCTTTAGTCTAAGGAAGCCCTCATGAAAAACACAACTACACTTGTTCTTTTTAGATCCTCAAAGCAATATGTGAGTACATTTTAGAGCACCAAGTCACAAGTGAAAGACATTTGTTCAATTTTTTAATCCCATAAATGAAATTTAGTAAGTTGTTGATCCTATTGTTCATTTTAACTTTTGCAAGAAATGGAATTGAAAGGTTCTTTTTAAGCCCAAATGAAAACTAGTATTCTAAAGATGAAAAGATGACAAATTCCTAAGGAAGTGTTAAACAAACACTTAAGTGTTTAAAAACACTTTGATTGGAAAAAATATCCTCACCATGCTCCTCTTCCCTTAGTTTTCGATTTCCAACCTACAAAAGCGAAAAACAGTCAGATTCTGGAAAAACACAGAAATTTAAAAAGCAGAAAACAGAGGAAGAAGCAATCATTAAAAACACGTGCTAAAAAAAAAAAAAAATTCCCTTTTACTGTCTCCCAGCGTCACAACTCGTGAAGGCGTCATTGTTTTTTCCTCCCAGTGTCGCTCTTACAATGTAAACACCGTCCCGGCCGGTGCTGCATTATTCCGGGGCGAGGAAACACGATTAAATCGTTGTTTCTTTCGGTGTCGATTCACGAGAAAGTGTCAGATTTTAGATTTTTGGCTTGATGCAGTCGCCGGCGGAGTTTAGGATTGAATTTTTTGGCTAGGTGCGGCACTAAAACAGTAATGACCCGGCGAGCGCGTCGGTGAAATAGCGGCGTTGATGAGCACGTGGTGCTAAACGACAGCGAGCCCGCGATTGCTAAAATAGCGTCTTACGGCGAGCTTCAGCGTTGGAGACTCTGTGTCCGAGAAAACCACGAAAATTTTTGAAAATGCTAAATGTTGATGTCAAGCCCTCCTTCTAAGGGGCCAAATAATGCTTGCGAACCCTTTCTAGTACCTACAAAACAACATGAATGATAGGTTAGACAGAGTTCACCCGAAGCTAAAGAAGGATTCCCCATGAAATCCATTTGCGAACTCAAAATAGGAAAGAAAATAAGCAAGAACACAATGAAATTGATAAACCAAAGATTAAATCCTAATTTAACTAGCAAACACTTGATCCCATGGGGGAATTGGTGCCAATTTGATGTGAAAATTGGCCCTTTCCCAATCCCTATGATGCAAGATTCGAATGTTGATCCACTTTGTTGATGAAAGATGAAGACTCCAAGCTAAATCTGCAAAAATCCTAGCTAAGAATTTGAATGATGGATGGAAATGGCTAAGTATTTTAGAATGGTAACTTTGCTTGGATTGTGGATGATAAAATGAGGAGAGGAGCTCTTCATTTATAGATTGATAAGTTGAAGAGATTTCCAAATTTGATCAATGTGGGACAAAGATTCAACCAATGATATGATGCCACTTGTCAACATGTGAGAGGATGAAGGTTGAGCAAGTTTTGAGGATTGTGCCAATAAATGCCAATATTTGAAATTCAAATTGTTAATGACATGTAGAGGAAGGAAAATGCAATAAATGCCACTTGGCTCAAGAGAAAGGACATGTAAGAGGTTTTAAATGCCTTGTTGGATGTACATTGACTTGGAATATTTGAATTCAAATTGAGAGAATATTCCAAAAAGATGCCTTGTGAGGAAAATAGGGATTTAATAAATGAATTAAATGTATTTTCATGTGCAACTTACATTATCTAGAGGATGTGACATGAGATTAGATTAAATTAATCAAAGGTTAATTAATTTAATAGGAGATTAGATGATGTGACTTATTTGACTTAGATTTATGGATTTATTTAAATCAGATAAGAGAGGAATATGATAAAAGGCTAATTAAATAAAGATTTTGATTTATTTAATTAAAAGGGATGGTGTTAGATTAAATCAAATAAGGTTTTAATTTATTTAATTTAATGGACAAACTTTAGGGATTTAATCAAATAAATTGATTATTTAATTAAATAGGGATAATTAGATCAGATGGGTTGATTTAATTATCAAGAGAAATGACTTGATTCAAATAAAGTGATTTATTCAACCAAGAGAGGGTATTGATGAATTTAATCAGATAGGGGAATTTGATTAAATAGTTAGACTGAGGGATTATTTAGGAAGAAATGATGTTAGTAAGTCAGGATTGGATGCACGATGTCAATCAGTATATTTTTGATGTCTACAGACACCATACTTTTTGGTGATACCTTTACGATGGAGGCAATGAAATAGAAAACTTGTTTGAGTAACTATGTTATTGTGTATGGCCAATGTATCAACTATGATAAGAGAAAAAATTGCTTTGTTAATGCTAATAATGACTTGCAATCAAAAATATTTTCATCTTGGGATGTTCATGTGCCTCTCTTCCAAGCACATACCTTGAGCTCCCTCTAACAATCAAAGATGTTACTCCCACCTTCTAGAACTCGATTCTAGAAAGAATTTAAAAGAAACTTGCTATATGGAAATGAAAACTTCTAAGTGGAGAAGGTAAATTCTAGCTATTTAAATCATCCTTGCAAAGCATCCCCATCTACTTTCACTCCCTATTTAAGATTCCTAAATACTTAGCTAAAAAAATTTAAAAAAACAAATAAAATTCCATTTTACTGGAATGGAGGAGAGGAAAATATTATCTCTTATCAATTGGGATAAGGTTTGCATGAAAAAAGATGATAGGGGCCTCGGTATAAGAAAAATTCACCTCACCAATAAAGCCCTTATGGCTAAAGTGGTTTGGGACCTCATTAAAGATAATAAATATTAGAGAATCACAATGAAATATAAGTATTTAAATAATATTCAAATGAGAATTTTTTGCTAAAACTAGCATCCCAAAAGGTTCGATGATATGGAACATTATCCTCATAACTTGAAGTCTTCTTCACTCCGGCCTCAAATGGAAATTGGGGAATGGTAAGCTGATCAAATTTTAGGAAGAAACTTGTCTTAAGGATCAACCTCTTATTAGTCACCATAATTTTAGATGGTTGGTTTGCCTAGAAAATTTCTTATTTGGAGAAATGGTCTTTGATTATTTATACACTCTA